>JAJLRJ010000003.1:12705000-12952500 GCA_024195265.1 Dendrophyllia cribrosa
TAATGTCAAATATGGCTAGTTTACTGCTATCCCTGGGAGGGAAGGAGAAGGGGATATTTTTATTATTGTTAATTTTTCCTCTACTATGGCAGTTTCATTTAACTTCTGTTTACAATAAAATAAGTAGGACACAAAATATGGACCCCCATAGCTATGATATGGGGACAGAAAACCTCATTAACCATCAGTTTGTTTTCTTTTTTCCCCGTGAAAGAGCAGTTTAAAAAAAATGTTTCATCCCCTTTCATTATTGTTTACAGGAAACCGAACAATTGCGGTTGTAAAGGGAAGTGAGGATTACGCTACCATCGCCGAATCATTCCAGGAAATTTTCAGTGAAATAAATGAAGTGCAAGAGAATGGATTTGTCAAAATGGGGGAAAACGAAATCCCTGTGGAGTTGTTCATAGGTGGCGATTACAAAGTCAGTATTACATTTATAGGTGTAAACATTGATATACTTTTAATATTTCTTTGTCCCATATATTTTAAAATAGTTGATATTAATGAACTTGAAGCAATTTGAGGAATCTAAAATAAAAATCACAATGAATTAAATTTCTACAGCAAAACATACACCATATCAGGGCATGAAATTAACTTTTTTCTCAAGGAGACATTTGGCACCAAAATATTCCAAAGTGGTCACCAAGTCCAAAAAGTTAGTAGCCATTCTTTTTTCCAAAAACATAAAATATTGACATAGACAAATGAGAGCACGAGCGACGCAGAATATTCTGAGCCCGCAACGTGCACTGTCAGCAATAGGGACATTTGAATGCACAATATACAACATAGCATTTGAAATATCCAAGACGGCAGATGTTGACGTTTCACTTCGTACATGCAGTTTGTGACGGTTTTGCTACAAATCTCGTCATTCGCACCGATTTACCAACCTTCAATAATACATAAAGGTAGGATGAAGCAAAGTGTTCTGGTCACCAATGTGGCGACTAACTTTCAAATCTTGGTCACCAGCATGGAAAACTTAAGCGCATGGGCGACTGTATCAGGTGCAATTTCGTGCCCTGCATATAAAGAAAAAATAAAGATTAATGTCCAGATAATGGATTCTGTTTTTCAGTTAGGTCTATTCAAATGGTTCATAATAATTTTCCTTTTTTTCAGTTTCTTTTGTTAATCATGGGCCTTAGTAGTGCCACATCACTGTATGCGTGCCTGTGGTGCACAATACACAAGGATAATAGGTTAGTGCATCAGATACAAACAAAATATAGCAAGTGAGTTTACATGTATGTATTCCATCTGGAATGTTTTAAACATTTAACATGTTTTTAGTTTGTTGTAGTAATTAAATTGTAAATGAGAGTTAACCTGATGTGTCACACCACAGGTATGATATGTCCAAGCCTGATGTGTTCTACGAAAGCAGCCCTCAGAAGCGGACACTAGAAAATCTAAAAAAATGGAGCCATTTAAAGAGAGGAAACAAAAACTTTTGCTGTGTTAAACCCCCACTCCTCAACATCCCACTGGATCATATCATCCTTGATGAGCTACATTTGTTACTTCGAGTAACAGATGTACTAACTCGTAATGTTTTGGATGAGATGATTGAGTGGGATGATGAGGAGTCCCACAAAAAGAAAGTTGCAAAGCCTGCATCAATAGGGCAGCATTTACACATGGCAGTACAGGCCATCAACAAATGTGGTGTCACATTCCATGTCTGGAAAAAAAAGAATGCCGATGGGTAAGGATCTGGCACATACGACTGGACCAGTCTGATGGGCAATGGAAAAAAAACTGTTATTAAGAACCTTCCCTGACCACTTTTCTTCTCTTCTGCGGAAAGAAACAGCTAAAACGGTGGAAAAAATATGGAAGGTATGAATACTACTGTCTTAAATTTTACTTTATTCCAAATTGCATCATCATACAGTTCTTTGGAAAATAAGTCTTGCTAAAGTTCTCCTCTTCAAGGTAAAGCCACCCCCCATCAATTACTTCTTTACTCTCAAACAAATATTTATAAATGTGTGAGGGAAAGTCAATCGTCAGTGGAAGGCGACTCTTTGACTTTAAATGGCTTTCCACAGCACACCTAAAACTGTCTACTGCCTGTAACAGCTCTATCCTTCCTGGCTCTGGCTTCTCAAACAGCCTAATTAAGTAAACAAAAATACATGTACATACAACCCTGAACTACACAGTGCTTGGTTAAATCTAATAATAATAATAATAATAATAATAAAATTAAAATAACACTGATGTTGTTGCCTGCACATGTTCAGTTCAGAAAATGAGACAAAATTAAAACAGCCTATTACAGGATGGCAACTAAAATAAAACTAAGTCTTAATTATTCATTTCAACTGCTAAACAAATTTACTAGGAAGTCCTATAAAAGTTGAATTAGCTGTATAAATACATGTATATGTTACATGTATTTTTATTAAGAATTTACTTCAAAACATGGCCTGATTTTTTAAATTCAAAATTTCACATCTCCCCATATCATACCTTCCTTTTTGCTGGGTAAAACCTTTTCATAAACTTTTGTCTTAGTTCATGTTTATTTATATAAATTATAGTGAAACCTGTTTCCACAGTAATCAACTCGCTGTCAGTATCACTATGTAAATCTAGATATTAAAATTCGTCCGAGCTAACACAAAACTTATCATAATTAAGCTTAATACAAACGTAAAAGAACAACAGGTTAAATATTTCGTGCTGGTAAAACAATTAAACTGACCGAATGCACTCTGGGGAAATGTTGTCTAGCATCTCCCACGACGCGTCGTATTTTGTGTAGCCACTCCACTTCACCAAATACTCTGTTCCCTGTAAGAATAAAACACAAAGCTACTGAGACCTTGATATACATGGGTGAATTATCAAGATAAAGCCACAAAATCGAAAATAATATTTAGGTACCTTGTAAATATCCAAGTTACAGCATTCTAAAAATGGCTTACCTCCAATCCTTCTCGCTTCGCAATGAGCCGCTCAACTTCATATATTCGAGAAGACTTCCTCTTCCTAGGTCGATAATTCTTGTATACATGACTTAATAAATCAACTGTGGAGGTTGTATGCAGTTTTCGATAGTCCATTTCTTTTCTTTTTTTTCAGCAAACCACCAGAAACTTATGCATACCTTCCTCGCGATCGAAAACCACGCGGGCTTCGACCCGCCCCAGATCTCCTCGGCCAGTGGAATAGATTTCTGGCCATGAGTGATCAAAAAATTGTCACATAAAATTGTTGCCAGATAAATTTTAGGGAAAGTCACAAAGTTTGGTGGCGTTTGAATACACAGGCCGAATAGGGTTAAGACTGTTGCTTTTTTTTCTCTCTCTCTCTCTCTCTCTCTCTCTCTCTCTCTCTCTCTCTCTCTCTCTCTCTCTCTCTCTCTCTCTCTCTCTCTCTCTCTCTCTCTCTCTCTCTCTCGCTCTCGCTCCTTTTTCCTCTTTTTCAATTATAAAATTTGTACAGCAATGCGAGGACACATGTAAATAGCATTTTGTCCTTGTTTGGTGTCGTGTGTTAATTTGCATGTCCAGCTTGGTGTCTTTTTATCGCACACGTTTAAAGAACGAAGTATACATGCGTGTACGGTCCTTGTTTGTTGCCGCGTGTTAATTTGCGTGTCCAGCTTGGTGTATTTTTATGGTACATTTAAATCAAAGGCTCCAGTGAGCCAACCCGTGAATACGAAATTTTAAAGGGGGAAACACAATATTGCATTGTTTTGGAAATTAAATGTAACGACTTTTGACGAAGGTCAACAAAAAAAGTAAAAAAAAAAACCAGTAATTTCCATTTCCATAAAAAAAAGTCTTGTTATTTTAACGTAAATATGCGAAAAAAGTTTGCATATCAGTCGAATCGACTGAGTGAGTGAGTGAATTTGCCGTCGTCTCCAATAACCCATTCATTACGCTTCGTGTATTTACGGGTTAAAATCAAAGTATACATGCGTGTACGTTCCTTGTTTTTGTCGTGTGTTAATTTGCGTGTCCAGCTGTATTTTTATCGCAAACACATTTAAAGAACGAAGTATACATGCGTGTACGGTCCTTGTTTGTCGTCGTGTGTTAATTCGCGTGTCAAGCTTCGTGTATTTTTAGGAGGCCGGGGTGAAATGGTAAATGGTGTATTACGACGGTTTTTTTTATCGCCACACGTTCATATGCGTGTCGTACTTGTTTATTGTCGTGTGTTGAATTGCGTGTCCAGCTTAATTGGTGTATTCACGGTCTTTTTTTATCGACACATTTGTGTCTATATTTTGCTTTGGGAAGCGATGAATAGGCAAAATAACGCAAGCTGGTAGTGTGGGGTTGCGAGGTAATAAGCATCAAGAAGAAATGCACAATTTCGCAACACAGTGCCGATAAATCGTGGAGCTAGCGATTTTTCGCAATTTTCGAAAATTTTGTAAAATCCGCAAGCTGGTTGTGGGGTTGAGTTAATTAGCATCACACACTACCGAAAAATCGTTGAGCAAATTTTGTAAAGTCCGCAAGCTGGTAGTGTGGGGTTGTGAGTTAATTAGCATCACAAAGAAGTGCAAAATTTCGCAACACACCGCCGAAAAATCGTGGAGCTAGCGATTTTTCGCAAGTTTCGCAAATTTTGTAAAGTCCGCAAGCTGGTAGTGTGGGGTTGTGAGTTAATTAGCATCACAAAGAAGTGCAAAATTTCGCAACACACTACCGAAAAATCGTCGAGCTAGCGATTTTTCGTAATTTTTGCAAATTTTGTAAAATTCGCAAGCTGCAACGAAAAATCGTAAATTTTGTAATTTTCGTCATTTTTTTCAAAATCGCAAGCTGTAACGAAAAATCGTAAAGTTTGTAAAATTTACAAGCTGTAACGAAAAATCGCAAAAAATAGTAAATTTCGTAGCTGCGTGCAATCCTGGACATAAGTGCTTAACCTCCCTCGAGGAAAACCTAGGAATTCTATTCTTTCGGCGACTAGCCACCAGCTTACTGCGACGCTCTGCACGCTTTTCTGAA
Organism: Dendrophyllia cribrosa; assembly: GCA_024195265.1. Lineage (NCBI taxonomy): Eukaryota > Metazoa > Cnidaria > Anthozoa > Scleractinia > Dendrophylliidae > Dendrophyllia > Dendrophyllia cribrosa. Next base: position 12,709,995 of record JAJLRJ010000003.1, read on the forward strand.
CGAAAAATACGCTTTTCGTTTTCTGAATTCGAAGCCAACTCGTCCGATAGATACTCGTTGACAGTGGACCAGCCGAATTCGCTTCTATCGGCCAACTTAATGACTTTCATGCGTTTCTCGGTCAATTTAATACCTTCTTCAATAGCATCCTTTGCCTTCTCGCATTTGGCCTTCGCCAGAGAATCCTTAGCCTCTGCAAGCGACTCGAGCACTTGCTGCTGATGCGCGAACTTCGATCTGAACTCGAAATCACTCCTTTTGACCCGCTTAACCGCCGACGACACTAATGCCTCGTGCTCGTCCGATAAACTGCGTGTCAGATCGGAAAGCCTCGCATCGATAACCGACGTTTGGTTTTGTTATAAATCCGCTATAGCTTTTTGAACACTTGGATCGACGCTAGAAACTGTAGAAATGCCGGATTCAGTCGAAGTCCCGGAACCGTTTGACATAGGCATCTAGACGGAAAAAATTAACGAACCAGTGCTGGTAACACGCCGAAAAAATAAAAATATACATCCAACACTTGCTTAAATACTTCTATACAGAACACCCAGGAGACTACATAGCATAACTAACATAGAAACACCCGTGAAAACCCCAAACACATGTGTCGGATTCCAAAACGCACAGAATACATATATGCTAAACTTCGTATCGCACATGTGCTGTTGTTTTGTGCCATTCTCGCTGTCGTCGCGGTCGTGGTTGCTTATAGTTCTTGCTTGTTTGTTTATTAGGGAATTTAAAAGTTCCATAAACAAACAAAAACTACACGAAAAAATAGAAAATGCCATTACTCTATGGAGAAGTTGGATAATATGCTCTCATTTGTTGTATTGTAACTTGAGTGAAAACTGCAAATTCCGTTGTCAAGCTTATTACTTTTAAACAGTGATCTTGCGATTTTGACAGAGTGTTTCAGCGTGGATGAAAGAGCCGAAAAGCGGCAAAGAAAACAAGACAACAGGCCTAGATGCAAAAGAAGCCCGGCGAAAAAAAAAACATCTTCCGGTGACACTTTCGTCACAATCCTCCCAGTGGGGAGAGTCGCAATTATGTCACAGTTTTATTTTTAGCGGGGGGTTTGACATGGCTTTTTGCTCTTACCAGCTCAACACGATTTTCAAAAACAATTGCCATTGTCTTTTCGGCCCAGCGATTGGCCAATAGCCCATATCTCCTAGCAACGGCCGAACCTTTTCCCACCCAGTTATTTTTAGTGATAACACCATTTGCTTAGCGCCAGCGCCTGGGATTCGAAAAAAAAAAGCGCTTGGTTACTAAGACTTAACAAATGCTGGCGCTATTTATGAATCGTACGCAGCGTTTTGCAAGCATTGTCCACAAAATATATGAGTAGAAATGATCAGAAAAGACAAAGGACAACTGAAATGTGACTAGTTTACTTTTATTTCAGATAAATTAGACTTTATTTAGTCGAAATGCGCAGTGCACCAAGAATTTTCTAGATAATGTCAAGTCATTGTTACCTATTTGATTGGCTAAGAAGTTTGGAAATCAACCGTAAGTTAAGGGTACTCCCAACCTTCGCGGGTGTCGTTCGGAAAAAAAATTGTACCCGCGCAAATTTAAAAAGTAATATGATAAAATATATATGACCATATATCAGTAGATAGCTTAATAAATGTAGTTTTCGATAAAAATATAATTTTAGCGACTTTTTCTTTTACTGGGGGCCAATAAACCGCTAAACGACCGAGGGTTGTTCAATTGAATTTATAGGTTATGTAGATGTAAAGGTTTTTCGCGAATTTCGTTTGCCTAAACATTCCTGGGATAATGAAGAACAAAACCGCGCGTGTCAGGAAATGTTGATATTTAAAATATTTTTCCCGTGGCCACCATTTTACGCAACACGTCTCGCATGTCTTAATCCACTCCAACTTTAGACGCAGATATCTCGCTAACCAATCAGAATATCGAAAAAGCTTGACACAATTTTGTTGATTGATCCCTTGTTAATAACACTGTGCAGCTATTTCGGTCTTGGTCGGCATTCAATACCCGATAAATTCAATTGAACAACCATCAGTCGTTTGGCAGTTTATCGGCTCCTGGTCGCTCAAATTATACTTTTATCGAAACCTACATTTATTAAGCTTTCTATTGATATATAGTTTGTCATATTACTCTTAACACTTGCGCATGTACGATTTGTTTCCGAAGGACACCCGCGAAGGTTGGAAGTACCCTTAACAAGTGGTTGTGAAAAATTTAAACGTGAAACGTTTTGCTCTGTTAGACGATAGCAAGTTTTGGATAGAATAAATAAAAAAGAGCAACATGCTTGAATTTATACCTTGGAGGGCTGTTGCTGTAGACAATTCCCATGAAGCGAAACTTGTGACTCGCCTTAATGCTCACAATGTCATAAACAATTCAAATTTGATAACTTGTTTTGGAAATTAAATGAAACGGGTAGGTCTTCTGTGAAATCTAGAACACTATTCCAAACTGTAACAGGGTGCAGTAAAACAAATACGTATGGAGTAGTCACCCGACCTCAGTTATTCTTTTACTATTTTAACATAATGATTCCAGTAAAAAAAACCTTTGATAATGGTTGGTAATGAAGTGCACTGCAACAAGGATATCAATCAACCAACAAAATATTGCTCTGTGCCCTTATCATTTTAAGCTGATACTTCACGAATATGTCATTTCTAGTTGTGGGACTCAAGATATTCTCTAAAATACTTTTATCCCTTTGGTGCATATTCTGTATTCTACTTCAACGTAAATGAAAGAAAGAATACTCACTTTGATCTCCTTGAGCAGTACTGCATATTAGCAACAGCGGTAGCAGAAATGGCAACTTCATTATCCTGAACCTGTCATGTTAAAAACAAGAGTGTATTTTGCAGGTGCACAGGAAAGAAAATAATGAACCTATCAATCGTTGAATTTTCTCCTGAGAACAAATACCTACGTCGTCTAATGTTAAAAAGAAAAAGAAAAGCAACTTCACACTGAAATGTATTCCTAGCTAAAAAAAATAGATAAAATCCAAGATGTCTTCCATTTCTTGTGTACGGGTTAGAACAAAATGTTGTGTATATTTTAATAAAAGGGTATGGATTTTGATTGATACTATAGAATCCTGCTACACAACCATAAAAGACATGCATTCAAACAAGCTTTTCACCGATCTTCAGAAACATTTTCGGGAGATAGGACCAGATTATTGTCGATCATTCGTTTTCTGTTTTTATATTATTTTTTATATTCGTTTCCATCGCCCAGAATCCAGTGACACATCCGGGACTTTTTTGTAACCAACAGCGCTAAATTTGAAATCTCGTTGGCGAGAACATGCAGTCGACTGAGGCTTGTGATTTTTTTATATTTTGACGAAACTGTGTACCATTTATTAGTCTTAGCATATGGCTTTTGTAGAAAAGGCATTAATAGAATATATTTTACAATCGCAGAGTATCCAGCTCTCCCATAAGTTCTGGCTATTTCACTTTGAAATTGGGTTTTTTTTGGCCACACGTTAATATGAGTTAGAACAAAATGTTGTGTATATTTTTAAACAGGATTTGAATTTTAATTGATACTAGAATCCTGCTACACAACCATAAAAAGACATTCAAACAGCTTTTCATCGATTCGTTTTTTATATTCGTTACCTTTATTTGACTAACACGCACACGTCCATGCAAGGACCACTTGAACAAACAGTAGCAAAATGTAGCTGGTTCTTTGTGCAGATCAGGATCAGCAATGAACTAAATAAAAATAAAAAAATTACATGCAAGGCTGATCAGACAGCTGAATTCGTTCGATTTCTTTTAATAATATTTGCCCAATATTTCGGTTAGACAAAACTAACCTTCATCAGGGGCGAAAAAGGCTAAGTGAGGTGGAAACAAACGGTTACAATATTTAAAAAGGGCTAAGATAAAATGCTGATACATTATAGGCTAATAAACAAGTAACGGTTGAAAACTAGAAACCGCTAGTAATGATTATAACAATAAATATGTGGAAGATTAAATTTCGTCGCGTCTGTTCATGCCATTAGGTTCAAGTGTATTGGCTATAGTGATTAAATATGATTTTCTCTCGCTTTATTGATCCTGTCTCTATTAGAATTAATGAGTTCTAATGGGATAATTTGGAGGTCGGTAATGGAGTGTCCGTTGAGAGCAAAGTTCTCTGACACGGCAGTCGGTTGATCCTGATGTTCTTACTTCAAGGCCTTCTCAACTGAAATATTGGGCAAATATTATTAAAAGAAATCGAACGAATTCAGCTGTCTGATCAGCCTTGCATGTTAAAGTGCCTATCACCCCTAGAAAGTTATTTTCAGAATCAACTCTATGTACATTGAATAGTTGAATGTAAAATATTTCTTGTTTTCAACGTCGTGTTAGTGAGTTATAGAGATTTGAATTTACAAAATGCTAATTAGATGATTTCGAAGTTTCTTGTTTATCGTTGTCATGGTAATATCGATTTTTCGATTTTACCAGAATATATATTAAGCCAAACTTCTATTCAAAACCAGTTTATAGTGAAAATTTCACGTTGATCTGACTTGGAAAGACCGCTTAAAAGTCGATTGAAAAATGTAGGTATGGTCTCCAGAAAACTGTATCGAAACACCTTTATGTCTAATTTGAGGAATGATTACGGCAAATATGATTCGACTTCAGAAGATTCAATAGTCACGGTGAACTTGAGACGACTAATTTCGGGATATTTGTAAGATATTACAAGGATTGTATGGCGCAGAAAGTAGCTGAAATCAAATTACAAATGAAACATGTTAACGTCATAACCTGGAGCCATGGTTTTCAGCGTCGATTCACAGTGCTTTGTTCGAGTGGAAGCAATTCCGGTAAATGTTGCTGGTGAGGTCAGAAATTTTTTTTTTTTTTACAATTTTATTTATTAGCCCATACAGTTCTTTCTGAGCCTTGCATCTTGGTAGCCATTTTGTTTCGGAGATATTCGATACCGCTGGTAGTTTACTGGCTAGAACGTCCGTCTTTTCTGACAATTCTTAGCTCGGAGGTGACTCAAAGCCTTTTAAGTTTCTAATCCAACAAACGCTATCTATACTCACATCAAATAAACGTCTTTAAAACAGGTCACGTTATTATTGGAGACTGACTTAATTTAATAGCGCCTCGCTATAACCTTAACAACCTTTCTTCAACAAAATAATCTTACATATAGAAGCGAGTTCACACATACCGCTTGTCACACAAACGCCGGCGATATCACGCAACGTTACCTTACATATGAGGCGGTTTACCAATAGCGACGAACTATATGACAGAACACAACAAGAACAGCACATATTTTTCGACCGTTAAAAGCAGAACTTACTAGAATAAGCAACTAGTCAGAACAACAACACTTTACATTTTCTATTTAATCTTTTATGTCTTACAACCTCATTATAAAGACTAAACTAGTCCAATTTAGCCTGTGAACAGGCTTCTTTTTGGGGAATTGAGTTTGAGTGTAACATGTACATATCAACAATTTAATATAAATTTAATATAAAGTTTACGATGAGCGGGTGACTTTTCTCCAGCAACCGCAATAAGTCGTATTCACGACTTAAAAAGGAATCAGGAAGATGCAATCTTGGAACTTTCAACATGTGAGCAAGCGAGGTGAAATTTAGTACATTTTGAAACGTTCCAGTTCTTACCTGACAAGGGTAAATTAGTTACTTGACAGTTAGCAGCAGCAATAATCAGGAGTTTGGGGATATGGGCTTTGGATAAAATTGTAGGAAATTGACTGTCGATAAGTTTTCATTCCACGTTCAAAATAATGGAAAATATTGAGTACTTGCCTTATAGTATCTATAGTGAAGGTTTATTTAAAACTATCAACCAAGGTAATTTAAAACCTAAACAAATAAGTCCCTCGGAGATACACGGCGTATGTTGTTGGTCCAGAGTGATGTGTTGTTCGTTTTGTTGACACGTACATGAAACAGTGTTTGTCAGGGGTGTTGTGGGTACTATCCATGTTGTAATTTTTAATAAATTATGCTGATTTTTTAAATTGAGAAGATTCTAGAAAATCACTGAGGTGGAACAGTAGGTCATTATTGTGGTCAGTGAGGTGGAACAGGAGGTTATTATTAAAAATAATAACCTCCATTTCCACTTCACTGACCACAATAATGACCTGATGTTCCATTTCAGTGAGCATTTATGCGTATTATTACTCCTGCGCAGTAAGCGCACGAGGTATAAAATGGGTTCCGTTTCTTCGTGTTTTTGTGCATGTAAATTTATGCACGCATATTTTAGTGTACGCGAACTCGCCCCTGCCTCCCGCAGAAAGTTATTTTTGTCCCCTATTGTTATAAAAGGCTTCAGGAAGGTTAAACCAATCAGAATCCGTGTACTGCGCAAGTGTCTGGATTTTAGGGGGGACTAGAGAGAACCGGTTTGTCACTCGGAGAAGACTATCAGATTTCAAACAAATATGGCCTCTTCTGTACTCTACACTTCAATTTTTCAGACGTTCATTTTCCATTACCAAAATGTAAACACGTCTTTTAAGACTTCGAAATGGAAAGAAAAAGTCCTTAAGACGATGTGTATGCCTTTGAAGTGGCGGTTAGAGAGCTGAAAACGATGGAATCTTCCTGTGAGGATCAGCATCCATTTATCACAAAGCGGGACATGTCTTCCTTCAGAATTCATACTCGAAGCTCGAAGCGGCAGACTTTACTAAGAATTTTCAAGCATTCCTGGAAAACTACGGTAAAGAAAATAACGTTTTTATCTCGTTAATGCGCATGCGCATAAACGAGATTTAGGAATGAATACAAAAAGGGACAAAAGTTGTTAACAAAAGGCCATTGTTAACTTTTGTCCTGGGGGTTACTTCTTTCTTCTTTATAGAAGCTATTAGGGTATTGAGGATATGGTTGGTTAAACCATTTAGGATTTCAAGAAGGGCGTCACATACCGCCACTAAAATTTTTGAGGAGCACCACCGGACCTATTGTTAATTTCCCTAGGGTATTGGGATGTCAGAACTTGTCATGAACTTGTCATATCTCACATTACGTCACCGCAAAGGTATTAAAGTTCTTATTAAGTTTCGATATCTCACGTTACCTATCGAGAAATATCAATGTTTCAAATTTTCAATCATTTGTCGTAAAGCCATTAAAGCTGCTTTAGAAGGGTAAAAATAGGTCAAATGCGTTTCCTTGGGAAACGCAGTTTGAGAATTTCACGGTGTATTTTTACGAATGGAGACGTTTTAAGGAAGTTAAAAGTTTGTGTTTTACTGATGAGCGATATGGCAGAGCAAAATAGCATGATCTTTGGGTTTGTTCTATTTTGGAATACTGAATCATTGCTATTACGGTTTGATTATGCAATACTATGGGAAAGACGTCATAGTTTCGGTGATTTAGTTACCGTGCACGAGCAAATTTTTGCGAAAGGAAAATTTTGCGGATTGCCCGACTGAATTTGTTTTGCGGGAGGAAATTTTTGCAGGTCGAGACAGCTAAAATTTCTGCTGGGAGGAAATGTTTGCGGATTTCTGGTCAAGTGTAAATGGAATCCAAGGCATCGGTACTGTAAACTGCAGTTTTACTTCCTGACCGGAGGTTTATATAGGTTCACTGTTAAAAAGTTCCTGCGGGAGTATATTTCTGCAGTGGAAAATTTAATACAAAATAAAATAATACTGAATAATAATGCAACAACGGACAACCTTGTCGAACTCCCCGTTCGAGCGAAAAGGCCGACGAGAGCCATCCATTGTTTATAACGTGTAAACAATGTTTACCCAGCGCTGGAAATTTTGGCCGAAATTAAAGCGCTCTAAAACGGGTTGCAAAAAGCCGTGAATAACCCGGTCGAAAGCCTTTTCCTGATCCAGGCTAATAACAGCGGCCGAAAGCTGTTTATGGTTTACATAGTCGATTGTATCCCAGAACAGAAAAAGGTTTTCAAAAATACTGCGGTCAGGAATCCCGCATGTTTGATCTTCGCTTAAATAAGCGGTATAACCTTACGTAGTCGGTTGGCTAGTACTTTAGTACAAATTTTATAATCTGTGTTTAACAGAGAAATTGGTTGCCAGTTTTTCAAGTCTAACTTGTCGTCCTTCTTGTAAAGCAGGCGGATAATTCCTTGACGTTGTGTGTCAGAGAGTGATCCATGTTAAAGAGTAATTTAGCATGTCTGATCTACTCCAGAAGCGACGATGAAATTCAACCGGAAATCCGGCTCCCAGCGATTTGCCTGATTGCATTTGTGAAAGGGCCTCTTGACACTCGAAGAGTGTGAGGTCACCTTCGCATTTCTCGTGATCTTCGGATGCCAGAGTTTTATCCAGTTGGACTAAAACCCAGTCTTGGCTAGATAAATAAACTTGTTCAGCCGAATAGAGGTTACGATAAAAAATGGCGACATTCGCGAAGAATATTTTAATTGGAAGTCACGGTTGAATTGTTGGCACGTAACTCTGTAATTGAGTCGCGTGTCTGTCGCTGATTTTCAAGCTGGTAGAAATACTTGGTCTGTTTTTCCCCCAGCTCTATCCACTGTTCTTTACTGCGAATGATGGCTCCTTGGATTACAAAATTTAAATAAGAAAGGAAAAACTAAATGAATTCTGGTAGTTGTAGTCAAATGACGCCATCGTGCAAATGGCCTATTTTGGTTACAGGGGGGGGGGGGGGGGGGGGGGTGACGTTGCTGGTTGCGGTAGTGGGGGCCGGGGGGCCTCTGGTGTTCCCCCGGTGCTAGAGCCTCGTGGTTCGCCTCACGGCGTTCGCTTTCGGGCAGTCTCAGAGACTGTGGGGCAGTCTTTAACAACTTGCTCGGAAGACAGGCACCGGTAGCATAATATTGGCTGGCCCGTGTACTTAAAAAAAAAACTCGAGCCCTTGAGTGACTAAGTTGCGTGCCTTTTGTAAACGTGTGAATTCTACGACACGGATACCGTTCTCGATGTGCTCGTAGCCCGGGGCTTTGAAGCAAAGCCGGCGGACTGCTCGCGCTTTGAGGTCGCCGTATTGTTCCAGGAGTTGTAGCAGGTTTTCATCGGGGAATTCAACGCATGACACGTGTAGTCGTGTAGTGCTTTTTGCTTTAAAGGCGTAAAGGGATAACGCGGCTTTCGTAGTCAAAGCCCGATGCCGCCAACCGCGTGGCCGATTCTGTAGATCGGGGGGTGATGTCGAAGCACTTTCCTCCGTAGAGGGGTACAACCCCAACGATTTCTTCCTTAAAGTCCGGTAACGACTGCGCTATACTGAGCGAATCAAGAGCCAGGGTTTCCTGTGCTATCAAGCGGACAGTTCTAGTGTGGGCGAACGGCTGGTGCGCGGGACGCGCGGCCATCTCCACGTAACACGAGGGCGAGAAAACTCGCGAGACCAAAACCAAAACCACAAAATTGAAAAGCACGCACTCACCAAAGCGAAGACAGATGGTTACCACACGCTTTCTTGTTTGTGGTGAAAAACAGCACCAAATCTTGTGAAAAAAAAGCTCTCCTTAGTCGTCGAAGTTGAGGATTATTCTGGCTTTTGGCCTTGAAAAAGTGGAGCACTGATAAGAACAGATCCCCTAATGCTGTACAGGAAAGTTGTTAGCAGAGGGGCACGGGTTCCCCTCCTTTTGCAAAAAAAAAAATAATGATAAGGCCCAGCCTATAACATTTTCTAAACACGACACGTCCATTGTATAACTAAATTATAGACCCCATTTTAGTCACTAGCGTGAAAATGTAAACTTTGTAATCGGAAATTAGTGATTTCCTGTTTTTAATACCCCAAATGGCTACTAAAATAAAACTACGCCCATTTCGCGAACATAAATTTCTTTTGGCTGATTTGCATCATGTGATGCTTCCATGTACGTATTTTGAGTAGACTTATTGTAAAGGTGCGCTACAACGGCATCTTTACCATATTCACAATCAATTCTTCTATTTTTTTTTTTATTAACCTCACGTTCTAACGCATTAACGAGATGGCTTTAAGAGCCCTTTGATTGAATGTCCATTTACTTTGTAATCCGGGCGGTGGGGTAGGGGTCAAACAATCTTGCCATCCGTCGGTAGGGGGTGGTGGGGTGGAGGGGGTGTGGATTCTTTCTGGAATAACCCAATGTAATAGAAATAATTCACGGTTTGGGAATATTAGACTAGTGTGGGTGTGATCGGAAATCATTAAATTAAATATTCAAAGCGAGTGCAGAGAAATTGGTAGCTTCAATCAACATGTCTTGAGTGATGGTGCAATGTGTGTCACGCAAAATTCGTTGAGGAGGGAGGGGTGCGTGACCCGTTTAAAATAAACCATAAAACGGTTTTACGCAAGCGCATGAGTATAGGCTACCGGTAGCCTCTTGTTACAAATAATAACCTGTTCAAAACAATGAAAAGGTGCATTAACACCAGAAAGAAGACACCAGTAATGTCGAAATGTACCAGTAAAGGCTCTTATGTCGCAAATCATGCTTGGTCCAAAAATCACCACATTGACTTTGAAAATGCATCAATTATTGACAAAGACAATTATCGTCATCTTAATAAGACTCTTGGCCAGGTTGTTCAAAGCACGATTAAGCTAACCTAGAATAAGCATCACTTCGGAATAAAGTTAAATAACTAATCAGTAAAAGTTGTTTCCAAGTTTTATTGCCCTTCAGTTTTGACTTTGAGTTTTCTTTATCTCTAGCTAACAATAAGCTTTTAAGAACATTTTTTTAAGTAGAAAAATAAAACCCTCGGTTAACTTTTAATCCTGGGTTAGCATTAATCGGCTTTCGAACAATGAAACGCATAGCAGCTGACACAAATTTGAATTATTTGGTTCCAAAATGAACTTGTTGGGGTTGCTCCTACGACCTTAACTTAAACAAGAAGCTGTATACACAGCTTCAACTCGTGGCGTCTTTAACCCATTGCAGTATTGATTCCCGAGTGTTTTGAGTGCTTTTACGGAGAAACAAAAACTTATGTCTGAAAAGTAACACTACATTCAGTAGCCGACACGAACGCTAACTGAAATGGCCGTTTTTATGCTAGAGACGTTAAAGTCGTCTAGACTTATTTAACGTCTCAGACGTTAAATGCGTCTGGAGTAAAAACGGGACGCATTAAAGTAGACGGCCAAACTGAGAAAACACAAGATTTTTTTAAAAAAGCTATTCTCGGAAGTGACTGGACACGACTAAACTCGTCGCCAAATGAATTTTAAGAGCACGAATATACAAATAGGGCTAAATTAGTCCCAGTTAAGGCCGACTCGTTTTTATACTAGACGTTTTTAACGTCTGAGACGTTAAAGTCGTCTGTCTGAACGACGCACTTAAAATAAGACGTTAAAGTCAACAGACGTTAAATCCGTCTGGTTTATTTTCCGTTTTTATACTGAGACGTTAAAGTCGTCTCGAGACGACTTTAACGTCTCAGACGATATTAACGTCTCTAGCATAAAAAACGGCCAATGCAAAGTTATATAAAACACAAATCGTGTAAATGAAACCTACGTGCGATTCAGGTCACGTAGTGACTTAATGCATTAAATTTCCGGTTGACCTCTACAGTCTCGCGCATGACATGTCAGAAGAATGTTCTTATTTTAAACTCGTATTTTCAAACGCGCATGGTTCACCATTCAAATCCTTTCAATAAGAAAAGTTTCTTTCCATTATACAATTTAAAACAAGCACTGAACGAAGTGCTATTAAGAAACAGGTTCAGAAGAATCGGTGATGAAATAAGTAAGATAAGAAATTAAACCTTGAATGCTATTTTCGGAATCAATACAAAATACAATTTTATCAGCTCCAGCTATATTTTGAAACCACTTAAAGTAAGAACCTATAAACAGCTCGAACTCGTGGCGTCTTTATTAAACCCAATGCATTATTTAGTACTTTAAGTGCTTTTACGGAAAAACATAAAATTATATCTGAAAAGTAAGACTACATTCAGTAGCCGACACTTCAAACCACGATCTCTTCCATCCTTCACCCTACAGAATCTACGACACTTTCACTCTCTTAAATAAATATACAGGTCTGGTTCTTATCTGTGGACTGACTATAGTGGTCAAGAACTTTAGCTTTCCTAATTTCCATGTTATATTGCCAAATGCCACCAAATATCAAATATATAACGAAATTGAATAAAACCGTTTCCCAGAACAAAACAGAACAAGCAGTTTGGGAAAATAGAGAATGGAAACAGATTGCAGTTCAGGCATCAAATTAAATTTGATGTCGCTGTGTTTACTGAAACGTTCAGTGGGTTTTTAGATGTGTATCCTTCCCGCAAAGTTCAATAAAAACCATGAATGATCTCTCTGATATTTTTCGGTTTCCATTTCTGACCTTCGGTTGCAAATATCGTTTCAAACGTAAACAAAATAAGTAAAATGTTTTAAAGCAGTAAAACTATTTTTATTGTTCTTGTTCTCGAACACTATCATCTTTGGGTGACCAATTGTTTTTTGCAGGTTTTATTTTTAAAGTAAATCTCATGAGAATCCATGAATTGTGCCGTGACTGTTTTTCTTTTGTTTAAATTTGCCTGTTTAATTAAGTGAGCAGGTTATGATATAAACGCTCCCTCGCCGAAGAATAAAAGTTTAGCGTTTCTTATTGATTATGCAAACCGACATGATCTACTACTAAAATCGGAATTCAGTATTAGACTTACCACAGCGTAGCAATGTTAACTTTGCGTAGTTTCAAACCAACTTTAGGACCCAGCACTTCGTCTTTCTTGTTAACCGTAACACATTGAAAGGTGTAAATGGAAATTTATGGCCACAGTTCACCTGTTACGTCAAGCATCGATTTCGTTTAATTTCGCCATTTGTCCATATAAATTGAATGTGCTACTAAAACATCAAGCTGAAACAATTAAAAAGATCAAGTGCTGAAAAAGTTCCCTTAAGTACAGTTTATTCATGATTCCAAGTTTAAAACAGAGTTTAATTGTAATACTAAAACAATTCAAGACAATCACACAATCCCTACAGCATTTCACGAATTTGTCCGTCCGACAACAAACATAAGTGGTCATGATTTTACCGAATAGCTTTCTAGATATATATTAATTGATTGATACACTGACATTATGACGTTAGAGAGAACTTAAAAATGATTTAGATTGCTTTTTAGACTATTTCGAAGTTAAAGTCACAACCTTAATGGTAATGAAAAAAATATTCAATGCTACAAACCATCAAAAACTAAATAATCAGTGCAGTAATCAGCAGTAAGTGTTTTATAGACCTCGCTGGTGATATTAATCCACAATGCTGTTGTATTGTTGTTACCGTTTGTTGACGAGCCGGCAACGTCAAAAGAACCGGCTGCCCTTCAAAAGTGACTGGGAAAAGGAGGGCGCTTTTCAGTTTAATCTATCAAATTTCGTATCAAAAATTCGTCTTAACCTGCCAAAATCTTAGCTGACGCCTATTCTTGAGAATCAGTTCCAATTTTTAACCAATCTTCGCAGAGATAGGGTATCTATCAAACCACAGTAGATAAACGTGGTCGAAAATATTTTTACCTTTCACTGGTCTCATGACAAACAAGTCCAGATGCCATTCTACCTTAAGCGAAATGCAAATTCATAGACCATCGTTCGCATAAAGTAAAACTTTGTGGAGAATTTTCATCAATTGAAAAATTTTAATCGATCGAGAATTTTTCATCGGTTGATAAATTTACAAAATACTATCACGTAGTATTTCCTGATGCAAACAAAAATAGCTCTAGAGCTCGGCAGTACGTTAATTAAACTTACATCTGTTTGACAGCTCAAAAGCTTTTTGGCGCTTTTATAATTTGTCGTTTAAAGGTGGCTCCAAGTTGTTTTTTATGGGTCACACTTCCCCTTTTGAATGCGCTTGTACATAATCTTACTTAAGCTCAATGAATCTGAATTTGATACCAGATGTTAGGCTGTTGGATGAAAGTTTTGGATGATGCTCTTTTTATGCTAATCAGCGTTTCCATAGCAACGGTAAACAAACATGGCGAAAAACAGTTTTTCCTAATTATCTTTCGATTTTGGGGCTACCCGCGACAGGCGAATAAATGCGCAATAATCTACACAGTGTAGCACACTAAATTTGAATAAATCGCTGAAACATTTTTACACGTGTTTTTCACGTTTCAAACATAAGCGGTCAAAACATTCCATAAAGGTCCAGTAATACGGGCAACAAAATCGTGCAACTTGTTGCGCAACATTGTTGCATTGCAAGTTGAAAGGCGTTGTTGCGCGTATTACCACCTGCATGAACAACTAGTCGCGCAACAAAATTAATTGTCGCAAGTTGCGGAAACCTGCGTGTTTGATTGGTCAGTAATCTCATACCCAGATCTCACTCGAGAGTTATGTAAACAAACATGGCGGTCGCTCGCCTCCTTCTTTGTCGGAAGCGAGCAATTACCGTTCTCTGTCTGGGCCATTTGTTGGAAGAAGAGCAGGAAAGACCTCGAAAACGGAATAGAAAAATATATATGAGAGATTGGATTTTCCGGAGTTCAGAATTACGAAGCAGCAATTTTCCATTCTGTTGGATAAAGTATCACTCCTGATACAAAAGAAAGACTTCTTGAAACCCTTCTTGATTTCGCGTCCAAATATTGTTTTTAAAACATGCCACTGTTTTTTCACATCATCCTGACTGCGACTGAAAAATTACGAAAAAGGATAACAGTACGTATTTGACTTTTTTGGGGACGATGAATAGATACCCAATATAGTTCATAACAATATTAACTACAGAGTAACTTAAGCATCCTGATTTTATTAAACAAAAGGCATTGATGTAAAATCTGGGTATTCTTTTCAGTGGCTTTGAAGTTGCAAATGATTTGTCTGAGTTTTTTTTTCTCTAGCTTGAACAGAAGCGCATCATTCTCGAAACGACATAGAGTGAACAAATCTAATAAACTGAGAGACATTCAGTTTCTCGATCGCTTCGTGGAACATTCAGTCATTGTAACAGCTTGTTACAACATCAAAACAATATATATACCTTAACAGTTTTTCTAATATATATATAGTGTTGTGACAGGTCTCTCAAACAATGCTGTATGCCTTGTCGAAGACAGAGGATCACTCTAGTAAAGTGCGATCTTGTAGCTTGAAAAGGTTAATGTAGAATGAGTTGTAATTATCAAGCTTCCAACTCCATATCTTGACTTGATTGTGCTTTATTGACCCTACGTTTCGGCCATCACGGCCTTCTTCAGGGGAGTTACAACTATGGTAAGGCTTGCGTAAACCGTTGGCTATTCCAAACTATAACGTGACATGTATGGCGTCTGTGATTGGTAGATAAACTAACAAAGTTATGCGCGCGCTAGAAAGTGCGCGCACTAATGTGGGTTAAATAAGCGTGCACTGAAACGCGCGCGTCTTAATGTGGCGTAGTAGGAGAAAAATATATTAGTGTAAAATATAGATAGATTATCAATATAGTAACTAGGAAATGTTTACCTAATATAAAAAGTATAAGTGTATCATAATGCGGCACCTAAATGCAGTATGGCTCCGAGAGAAGGAAAGGATAATAAGTGAGTTCAGTCAAAAATAATATTAAGCTTGTGTAGACAGCAAATAAATTCAATAAAATGAAGGTGTAAATGAAATAAAATGAAATGAAACCAGAAACTAGATCAAGTTATTAATTACTGGTTTCAGTCTGTTAATCCAGTAACTTTCTCTTGTTCTTCTTGTGTCTAGATTCCTGTTTCGTACTTTTTCGATGACTGATAACTTCATGTGCTGGCGTCCACATTTTTTGAAATGTCTTACTGTAGGGATGTTCTTATTCCCGATGGTGATGTCTGATCTATGTTGGTTTGCTCTCATGTGTATGCTGTTTTTTGTCTCTCCAATGTACTGATCTTTACACTTGGCACAAGTGATCAGGTAGATAACATTCTCAGTTTGGCAGTTACTGTGTTGTTTCAAGATAACTGTTTCACGGGTGGTTGTACTTGTTACTGAACTGGAGAACGAGCCATATGATAGGCAACAGGCACAACGTGGATCAGACATGCACGGCCAAAATCCCGGCTTGGTATTAGGCGTAGGTCTGTGCTGTTTGTGCATATGTGTAATGTGTATTTTGAGGCTTTTGTTGCAGTTGAATGAGCGGCTACAAATGGTACATTTAGTTGCATCACTGTCCGGTGTATGTACAGAGGTGGGTGTATGGGTGTTTGGATTGTCCGGTTGTAGGCGCCTACTGGTGAGTAGCTGTGACAAGTTACGACCTTTTCTGTAAGCGACGATTGGAGGTTTAGAAAAGATATCTTTACATCTTGGTGAGGTGCAGAGCAGTTGATGGTGGTCTTTGATAACTTTCTTGATGTTAGGAAGTGCAGGGTTGTATGTTACTACAAATGGAACTCTATCATTATCAGTGCTGTTATAATCAGTTTTTAGCACTTCTTGTCGTGATATTTGCCTTGTTCGATCAATAGACTCTTTAATTAATTTACTCTTGTATCCGCGCTCTAACAGGATTCGATGCAGATCTTTGGCTCTGTTCTCAAAAAAGCTGTTTTTAGAGCAGATCCGTCGAAGCCGGAGGGCTAGACTAAATGGTATCGCAGTTTTTGTGTGGCGTGGGTGACAGCTAGTCCAGTTGAGGTACTGATGCGTATCAGTAGGTTTAGTATAGAGGTCAGTAGTAATTAAGCCGTATTAATACAATTAACTCTGCGACGACTAATATCTCCGAATGGGTAGACTATCAACTCCGGCCCCTTGTAGAGAGGTTACCATCTTACGTCAAAGACGACAACGATTTCCTAAGGAAACTAAATAACCTCAATGAGAAGCAGACTTTACCAACTGGAACCCTGCTAGTCACATGGGACGTCAAATCTCTATACACAAATATCCCCCATGAGGGTGGCATGAGAGCCTGCAAACATTTCATGCGTCTCAACAATTTCTCTGAAAATAAAATTGAAACTGTCCTATCTTTCATCAAGCTTGTCTTAACTTGTAACAACTTGAATTTCCAAGGGAATCATTACATCCAAAAAACAGGAACTGCAATGGGTACGAAGATGGCACCCACTTACGCCAACTTATTCATGGGACATTTAGAAGCTACATGTCTGGAGCAAAAGGCCTTCAAACCATTAATATTTTTCAGATACATCGACGATATCTTCTTTTTGTGGACACATGGCAATGACAAACTAAATCGATTCTTTGAACTATGCAACTCTTTTGACCCACACATCAAATTCGAACAGACAATCTCACCCACTACAGTGCCATTCCTTGATGTACAAGTTATTCTTGAAGACGGCTTAATTACTACTGACCTCTATACTAAACCTACTGATACGCATCAGTACCTCAACTGGACTAGCTGTCACCCACGCCTCACAAAAACTGCGATACCATTTAGTCTAGCCCTCCGGCTTCGACGGATCTGCTCTAAAAACAGCTTTTTTGAGAACAGAGCCAAAGATCTGCATCGAATCCTGTTAGAGCGCGGATACAAGAGTAAATTAATTAAAGAGTCTATTGATCGAGCAAGGCAAATATCACGACAAGAAGTGCTAAAAACTGATTATAACAGCACTGATAATGATAGAGTTCCATTTGTAGTAACATACAACCCTGCACTTCCTAACATCAAGAAAGTTATCAAAGACCACCATCAACTGCTCTGCACCTCACCAAGATGTAAAGATATCTTTTCTAAACCTCCAATCGTCGCTTACAGAAAAGGTCGTAACTTGTCACAGCTACTCACCAGTAGGCGCCTACAACCGGACAATCCAAACACCCATACACCCACCTCTGTACATACACCGGACAGTGATGCAACTAAATGTACCATTTGTAGCCGCTCATTCAACTGCAACAAAGGCCTCAAAATACACATTACACACATGCACAAACAGCACAGACCTACGCCTAATACCAAGCCGGGATTTTGGCCGTGCATGTCTGATCCACGTTGTGCCTGTTGCCTATCATATGGCTCGTTCTCCAGTTCAGTAACAAGTACAACCACCCGTGAAACAGTTATCTTGAAACAACACAGTAACTGCCAAACTGAGAATGTTATCTACCTGATCACTTGTGCCAAGTGTAAAGATCAGTACATTGGAGAGACAAAAAACAGCATACACATGAGAGCAAACCAACATAGATCAGACATCACCATCGGGAATAAGAACATCCCTACAGTAAGACATTTCAAAAAATGTGGACGCCAGCACATGAAGTTATCAGTCATCGAAAAAGTACGAAACAGGAATCTAGACACAAGAAGAACAAGAGAAAGTTACTGGATTAACGGACTGAAACCAGTAATTAATAACTTGATCTAGTTTCTGGTTTCATTTCATTTTATTTCATTTACACCTTCATTTTATTGAATTTATTTGCTGTCTACACAAGCTTAATATTATTTTTGACTGAACTCACTTATTATCCTTTCCTTCTCTCGGAGCCATACTGCATTTAGGTGCCGCATTATGATACACTTATACTTTTTATATTAGGTAAACATTTCCTAGTTACTATATTGATAATCTATCTATATTTTACACTAATATATTTTTCTCCTACTACGCCACATTAAGACGCGCGCGTTTCAGTGCACGCTTATTTAACCCACATTAGTGCGCGCACTTTCTTTCTTTCTTTCAGTTGGATGAATTGATAAAAAGTGGGATCATAGAAGAAGTTTCGAAGGACCAACTGGGTGGATCTCACCACTTGTTGTGGTACCTAAGTCTGATGGAGATGTCAGAATTTGTGTTGATATGAGACGTGCTAACCAAACAATTATCAGAGAACGTCAGCCCATTCCAACAATTGAAGAAGTTCTTCAAGACCTGAATGGTAGCACGATATTGAGCAGAGTCGACTGGAAATGGGGGTTTCATCATATACTCCTTGCAGAAGAAAGTAGACATGTAACAACTTTTGTTACTCATCGTGGTCTTTACAGATATACCCGACTCATGTTTGGGGTCACCTCAGCACCTGAGAAGTATCAACAAATCATCCGGGACGTATTGCGTGGTTGCGAGAGGCGTGGTCAACATTGCAGATTACCTGATCATCCCACCGATAATAGAAGGGTTCGTGCCACGTTTTGCTGGGGATGTCGTAAACGTAGACATTCTTGTGGGCATCCAACGCCAACTGTACATTCCATCCCGTTCCTCCTTTGACGTGCGTTTTGGAGTCGTTCAGTTCCCCAAACGCACAAACAGTTTGTGCCTCTTTGATGATGTGATAATTTCGTTGTAAGAGTTGTCGGGTATGATAAGAGGGTGACCTTGTATCATAGGGCAGTAGAGTTCTGTTCAAGTTTTTCGCCGCTTGTTGCAAGAAAGGTTCAGCTTTCATCAATTCTTCTTCGGTTTTGGATCGGGGGTGAAGGGGTCCCACTTTTACTTTCACTTTCACTTGAAATCCAAGTTGTAGGGCTATGTCTTCGGCCACACGATCCGTTCCCGTACATCCACCCGTATACAATACACAGTCATTTCCCATCGGTAGATCCATGTCTTTGCCACCACAAAAGTAAATGGATCTCGTATTTATTTCCATGATTCACGTCATGCCCAAATATGTCTCTGATGTTCTCTTTCATACCCATCATGCCCAAATATAACTATGACTCATAGTGCGCTTGGTATTACCAAAGGAACATTTATGTCTCCCACAAGGGTACGGAAGTGGACACGAATATAAGACTTTTCACATATTGTTTTTAAGCACCCCTTTTTAGTGAGCGTTTATCACCGAACGCTTTCATGGAGATCCTTGCAATAATGAAGACGTGAATGAATTCTTGGAGTCTTTGCACGGCGAAGAGGATACGAATTGGGATCCCTTTGACTTTGACGAGAATCTATTCGAGACTAAACAGAAAATTCAAGGAGAGACTCTAGATGTGGACGACTTTGATCAAATTCTCAACAAATTTTTTTTCATGACTTCTGCTGAAAACAGAGACTTAACTCCTAGCGAACAATCTTTATTACCTTGGTTTGATTCTTTCCATGTCGGAGAGGGTTTTTTTTGTATTTAAAGAACTTTATTAACACAAAAGCAGCAAGAAATTGTACATTAATAGAAAAGAACAACAACAATAATGAAAGGGAACTAAGCAACAAGTGAAATTTCAAAATAATGTTATATAATAAAAAATTAGCTTACTACAAATAGTATTGTACAGTAAATAGATAAAAAGAAAAGGTAAACAAAAAAGAAAAAATTAGAGTAACAAGGTAAGCTGGGTGTTTTTGAGAAAAAATATCAGCGGGCTGTTTGCTCACGCAGGACATAGGATAGAAAAAAAAAAAGAAGCTATACACAATTTAGAACTTTTTTCCATTTCTCCAGGTGCAAAAGCGTCTTATTATTGTTCGCAGCAATAGTCTTTTCGATTTCCATGACGTGCTTTAAATAACCCTTAAACAACATAATATTCGGTGTTAATTTCTTTTGTCTACAGCTAAAGATGGTTTGTTTAGCTAAAATTAATAGGTGATTAATTAACTTAAAGTCATCTGTTTTTTCAAAAATACCCAGCATTATTTGACGTTTACTGAAGTTTATCAGAGATAAGTTGACATAATTAACCCATACAAGGAAATCGTTTCAGAACACTTTTATGCTAGTACACTCGCAAAAAATATGCTCCAGAGATTCGCTCTCTAAACCACAGAAAGTGCAAAGTGGTGATGGAACTAGCTTCATCTTGAAAAGAGTTAAACTGGTAAACAAAATCCTATGCAAGATTTTAAACTGAAAAATTCTGGTTCTTGTGTCAATTGTTGTTATAAAAGGGATCTTATATATAGTTTTCCAATCGAGCTTTTTGTCAGGAAAAGACTCATTGAACTTAACTTTAGCAGAAGGTTCCTTAACTTTCGTACTAATAAGGGACATATAAACTTTCTTACTTGTTAGTTGCTGGATGTCAATTACAGAAATACCATCTAAACTTACGCATATATTTTCAAGGTCACTGTTGGTGCTAGTCGCAGAGCGAAAGGGAATCGAATTGACGTTTGGGGCTTTCAACAGCAGGCGCCATTCTTGAGGGAGAGAGTGCACGATACCCATCTAGAGAAAATATTCAGATGGTTTGATTCCTTTCTCTCTCAAATCGCCAAAACCCAAAAAAGTTCCGGTCCGGGACAACATGTCTCCGATTGTTATCAAACCTAAGTTTTTTAAACGGGAATAATAAACAGATTTGTTTCCAATACAGATGAATTTATTATTCCATATCGGTTGCCGCAACACTCCGTCTATTGTTTCATTTGTCCACTTAACCAAGGATGACCAGGAATAAAAACATTCCTTATAAAATGTTGAGACTCTAATAGGCAGCTTTGGAAAATCAAAATTACATTGTAAAAGAAATCTACCTCCCACATTTTCCAGACACGAATCTAGAATGTTTTTTTCCACGCACGAACATCATTACTGGCATATCGCTTTAGGATCATTACTCTTTGTGCTTGAATAGCTGTCTCCAAATGAGTCATTCTTAAGCCGCCATTTTCAATATCATTAATAATTGCCAAACGTTTGATCTTGTCTTTACCATTCCAGATAAAGCTGTACATTACTTTGTTGATTTCCTTTACGATTAAGTCACTAGAACTGATATTAGTCAAGCGATACAAGAACTTTGGAATAATGAGAGATTTTAGAACCTGCATTTTTCCCATGATAGTAAGGCCACGCCTCTTCCACTGGACTAAAAGCTTTTTGACCGATTTTAACGTGGTATCAAAATTACGTTTATCACGAAGCTGCTCATTGTATGTAAAATAGATACCTAAGATTTTTGGCGGCTCAGAGTTGTTGGTAAGTTTGAGGATATCATGTAAATTAGTGCTTCTTTGTCGACCAAGCCAAAGCGCCTCAGTCTTCGATTTGTTTGGTTTTAGTCCGGCGCATTTTCCAAACTGATCAAGCATCTTCATAAGGTTGTTGAAGGATTCAAAATTTTTGAGAAACGTTGTCATGTCATCCGCAAAAAAAGTCAACTTAATTTCCTTTCCATTGACTGGTATCCCTTGAATAGATTTGTTCCCGCGGATGCCTATTGATAGTATCTCTATAACTGTTATGAAAAGATAGGCAGAGAGTGGATCTCCCTGCCTTACACCGCGCCCTACATCTAAATAGTGAGAAGTGTAACTATTATTCATAACGCAACTTTTTGCACCATTATAGAAAGTTTTGATCCATTGAATAAAATTGGGTCCAAAATTAAACATTTCTAGAACCCTAATAAGAAATTTCAAATCGACCGAGTCAAATGCTTTTGATTTAGTATACCACATGACATCATCGATTGTTCTTATTGCATCAGATATAAGTCTATCTTTCACATATCATTGATACCAAGATGGCGGACGGCAGCTAATTTTTGAGCTGCTTTCCTTTCACCCCGCAGCCTGTTTCTAAGGCAATGGCTGAGAGGAGAGATGGTAAGATCACTTCATATACTAGAAGAAAACGTGAAGAGAGCGGCAGTGGCTCCTCAGACGCCGAGAAACCACCGTCCAAAACGGCCAAAGAAACCGATCTGATTTGTGAAGAAGACGCTAAAGACAGCGCAAACCTCATGGAGATCTGGAAGGTTGTAAAGTCCATTCAGGACAACACTAATCAACTTCTAGACGACAACCGTTGGTTGAAAAAGCAGTATGAAGAGCTTAAAACATCTACGGATTTTCATACCAAACAAGTAGATGATTTAAAGAAAGAAAACATCGCTTTAAAGAAAGAAGTTTTGGACTTGAATAATGCTTTTCGGAAATCAAATGATAAGTGTGAAGCGGACCGAGAAGATTTGGGATGGACAATGCAGAGTATTGACGATTTGGAGCAGTACACTAGGAAATACAATCTCGAAATTCATGGTATACCAGAAGTCGAAGAAGAAAATCTTTGTGAGCAAGTCGTAAAACTCGCAAACCTTTTAAATGTAAATATTCAACGAAGCGAGATCGATATCTGTCATAGAACGGCCAGCAATAACTTAGATAAGCCAAGGCCCATCATCGTGAGGTTTCGATCTTACAACGCTAAAAGATATCTCTACGCTGCACGCAAACACTTAAGAGGCATGGATCCCGGTGAGCACTTTGGAGGAACAGAGAAAATATGTATCAATGAGAACCTCACCAGATATCGAAGGGACCTATTCGCTAAAGTGAGAAAACATAAGAGAGACAATCACTGACACAGTTCATGGTCGATCGACGGTAAACTTTTTATCAAAAAGACTCCAAACGGTAAGTCAATTCGCATTAATTTGTTGTGAAGAGTACCTTGAAAAGTAGTAATCTATAAAATGTTTTCTCTTTTCGATTTCCAGACTATATAATATTTACTGGTTTATTTATATAAGTTATTTTCTTGTTCTTGCCCAAATTTCTTTTTGCTTAACGCGTCTTTAATCGGCCATTGTTTTTATGTTAATGTTATAGGATTTTACTAAAGTGCGGGGGAATGAAGAGAGTTGATTGATGTGTCGTCATTGTTTTTTGGCTCTCACCTCTCAACATCCTTTCAGCAATTTTTGCTGCGCATCACTTGCAGCTTATTATTTTTTTTAATTACCTATTTTGTTTTTTGGGTTTTTTGTATCGTTTCACACTTCACGTTTCTAATAATAATGGTTATATTTTTTCCCAGTTGCAACCTAATTGCATATTTTTTATTTTTCTTCGGCATTGGAGTGTTTGCTTATGATGTGTTTTTGCTCGCTCGGGACTGTAACTTATCTACGTTTCAATTACCTTTTTTCAATGACTATCGACAATGTGAAATTCAAGATTGTTTCCCTTAATGTTCGGGGACTTCGCTCTCTAACAAAAAGAAAGGCCATCTTGATGTGGCTGCGCAAACAAAAAGCTGATATCGCTTTCCTTCAAGAAACATATAGTACCAAGGAAGTAGAAAATATCTGGAGATCACAATGGAACGGATCCCTTTTCTTTTCTCATGGCACCGAACATGCTCGAGGCGTTCTAGTTTTGGTTCGAGAAAATCTTGATTTTTAATTAAAGAATCTTCATACCGATGTGAATGGTCGCTTTATCATATTAGAAGCTATTATACAAGATGCGCCCTTTTTCCTATGCAATATTTATTCACCTAACAATTTTACTGATCAGACAAATTTTTTTGCTAATATCAAGGATTTATTACAAGAGAATTTTACGGAATCAAATTCCAATGTCATTTTAGGAGGTGATTTCAACATGACCTTTGATACTGATCTTGACTGCTTCGGTGGATCCCCGAAGATCAAAGATTGTGTCAAAGTTGTTAAAGACATTATGTTAGAAAACGATCTTGTGGACATTTGGAGAATCAGGAATTTAAACAAACATCGTTATACTTGGAGGAACAGTACATCAAAAATTCTCAGACGTCTTGATTTCTGGTTAATTAGTGATAACTTGCAAGAGGGCATAAAACAAACGGAAATTGGACCTTCTTTTAAGAGTGACCATTCGTCGATTTCACTTGAGATTGATAGTGTCGAGGATCAAAAACACGGTCCTTCCTTTTGGAAATGAAACACCAGCCTTCTTGATGATCCAGAGTATGTGAATATGATCAACGCTGAATATCCTAACTGGCTTCATGAATTTGAAGATATTACAGATGTCGGAGAGGGTTCGTATTGGAATGCAATTAAGGAGAATCAATTCCAAACTACAGAAGTTGACGCAGATGAAATTCTGGACGGTATCTTAAGGCAAAGAAGAAAGTTGTTTTGGATTAAAATCTCTAACACCTCGGTTTCTGCAGAAAGCTCCTCCTCCTGAACTGACTTTTTGTAAGTTCTCGTTGAAGAAGGAAAAGTCAAGCAAGATCAGTGAAAAGAGAAAGGAAAGACAGAGACAGTATCGAATGACAGAACACGCAAAAAGGTTAAACAAAGAACGCAATGGACGTTATCGTCAAAAACACAAGGAATTAACTGGAACATAAATACCTAACGACGATGTCGATAACTATGATGCATAAAGTGAAGCGTTTATAAATAAAAACTCATTTTCAATAAGTGCAATACCGAGTCACATATATTGGTGTTGGTTGTGTCGGTTGTGTGATCGCTTGTACCAACAATAATTTGCGAAAATCGCGAATTACGTTTGCTGTTTGCTAGAATGAAAGTAACTTGGAAGCGCGAAAGATTGTTTTCGGAATTGCGTGTATAAACATCGTTGCTTGTTGTGAAATGCACCTGGAAAATACATTTGTATGCGTGTCGAGTTTAAAAAATGCGACGCGTACAGTATTAAAACCTCAAAATAACAAATCAGTGAATGAAAATCGGATTTTTCAGCAAAGAAAAATGAATGAAGAAACTGAACGTTATATGTTGAGCAGCTTATACCTAAACATAAGATGTTGAGTGTATTTTTATTTTTTTATAATTCCCAATCAATTCGTCTTTTCTCTGACTTGATGACTATAAAAGTAAGGGAGGAAGCTGTATATCTTGATGTTCAAACAATCTCCATGTCAATTGTCAACTAAAATATGCCTCAAAGTTTATATTCTCGCATTTCACTCGCAACCAGACACTGACAATCTGCACGATAAGATGGGTTAACATCGGTTTCACCTTATCATTGTGGGGTAAATAAATTAAGTTCCCACCAGCACCATCTTTCATACACTTTCAAACGTTTTATTGAATTCACAAGAGCTGTAACAAAAGCATACTTGTAATTTATTAACCTATTACATAAGTAATGTCTAGTTTAATAATTTTCCCATCGTTTCCTGCTCCGTAACCTGGGTGTTCTCGCCTTCCGTTTATGAGATGATCTGCGTGTTGAATCAGGCGGGGTATCCAGTAACAAAGGTAGTGCCATTTCCTCAGGTGAAATAGAAGGCACCGTTTCTATCAGGCGAGGAATTTTCTTATTCCACTGTAGTCACAGATGTCGCAGGCTGTTTTCTTGGCATTTTTGTAGACTTTGATTGAGATGTATTGAGGTCTCTTTTCCTGGACGCCTCTGCAGGTTTACTGACGTCTGTTTTGCTTGATATCTCTGTAGCAGGCAAAGGATCTGGTTTGGAAAGGACCACAGTCGGTTTTATCGTCGACTCCGTTTTCATTTGTTTTGTCAGTCCTTGATACCGCTGTAGAAGTTGATCCAACATGAGGACTTTTTGGTCTTCTGGTAAAGGAGACTCTATGATTTGCTTCATATCTTGATCTAATCTCGTCAGAGTTGGAAGTTGAGCAGGAGCAGTTAAACGCCGTTCTTTCTCCATGCTTTGTAGTAAATGTTCATTTGAACACTTTACCCAGTAAATCAACAGCAAGGGGTGCAATCAGAGCAGCAAGGGCTGGTAAAAATCCTCCTTTTTGATTGAGCAGTTCATTCTTCTGTTTAAGGCTCGGTTTCTTGCGGGTCAAATAGAGGAGCTTTGACTTGTGCGGTTTCAATCGTTTAAATGACGAACTCGGTACTATGATGTTGCCTTTAAG
Organism: Dendrophyllia cribrosa; assembly: GCA_024195265.1. Taxonomy (NCBI): domain Eukaryota; kingdom Metazoa; phylum Cnidaria; class Anthozoa; order Scleractinia; family Dendrophylliidae; genus Dendrophyllia; species Dendrophyllia cribrosa. Next base: position 12,736,552 of record JAJLRJ010000003.1, read on the forward strand.
AAGATTCAGGGCCACTTCCCCAATAGCTTCCATCTGTCCTCTGTTAGCATGGGCTATCATATCTTTTCGTTGCTTTCCACTGCTTTTAAAACACGCACAAAGAAAGGGTAAGTTTTGTTGGAATTTGGATTGATTTGCAATACTTGACCGCTTTCCTTTTGTCCCTATGGTCTGAGTCGTAGTGCCAGAACGTAAGACCATATTGCCGCCGCGTTGATTTACAACTCTTGACTTCACTATGCGATGTGACGTACACGCAGACATGATGCTAACTGAAGTCAATGGCCGAAGGTCCGTCTGTTTTATGCGTTTTCTTGTTTACGTAAACCACCGGGCAAGTTTGTGAAACAGGCAATATGTTGCTGCGTAATCGTAGGGTACCCGGCGTTCGCGGATGCAAATCCAACATGAGATAACCATACGGTTGCGACGTGGCATCTTGGAAACTTTCCCATACGTAAGGAACGTGTCCTGCAAAGGCTTGTTGCGCTAACGTTCGAAAACCCAATGTATCACGAGGATTATTAAAAGCAATAATGTAATGAGCATTGAGAGAAATGCTTCGGGAAAACTTTCCGGGTGGGAAAAGGTTCTGGGTCAAATAGATGCAGGTGACATCGCAATGATGAGACACTTTTGTAAACAGATCCAGGATGCGTTCATCCTCACTGCAATTCCTAATAAGATCATCCAATACGAGTCGGTCGGAAACTCATTGGAAATAAAGCCGGAATATCGTCAGGGATACCCTCCACAAAGGTAATCTGTGATGTCATGTCCTGAAAACATTCTTACCACTGTCCGTAACAGTACACGATTTTACGAATAGGTCTTTCAAACAAAACGTCTGCATATTGAAGTAACAGTTTTGTTAATTTGGTCTTGCCGCATTGACTTGGATCCGCTATCATAATACTGCTCGAGCATTTGAACTGAGCCATGTTGCTCACACGGAACGCGAAACGAAATGATGACAAAGTTTCGAGTATATTTCTCTTTATAAGGGTACATCCCGAAGAGGAAAGAAAAGAAAATACATCATGTTCATTTTAAACAGCACTTTATTGATTCATTACGCCAACATTTGCATGACTTACAAGCTTGTTCACTCTGAAAGAACGGTGACCTCTGCCTAACACTTTTCAACGATTTTACATAGCTGTGTACAAATTCGGCTACTTGTGCATCATTCCACTGTGTATCGTGCGACTTAAATTTAGCTTGAATTGCATTCATATTAACATTGCGTGCTCGATGAAATAAATAGAATAAGCAGTAGTCTCCACAAGTGTCTGAAGCAAGTCCCTGGAATGGTTTATTGTTGTATCGCGTAACATCTCGCTCTATGTATCCATCCATGCCATAGGTATCGGGAGGAAACCCGTAACTGTAAAAGAACTCAGTCTCCCACGGAGAGATAAAGTACATGGCCACCCAATGTGTCCCGGGCTGATCATGAGGGTCCGTATTTGCAATCAATTCCCGAAGGGTACGTGTTAACAACAGGTAGTTTCTCTCTGGGGTAGACTCCTTGCATAATGGAGGCTAACATAGGATCTTGTAGTGCAGCTTGCCATAACTCAAAGGTGGTGTACATCTCCGTTTCTTAAAGCGCCCTGCGACAGGTCGTACACCACGCGTAGGTTACGATCAATTTCCAACTGATTCTGGAATTCTGCGTTCACGATTAAATTGAGAACGGCTGGCGTTGGAGTGTCAAACTTTAAATACAAATTGGCGTTACCACTGCGATGGGGAACCAAATGATTAGGATGGCCACTTCCCGCAGGTGTTATATCGAGTCATAACAAACCGTAATCCTGCTCCCAATCTTCGCGATCGATATCTATCCAGTGACCACAGTTCATATCTCCACTGCCTGAGAACAGGGTGTTGTAACCATCAATCTTCTTACCACCTGTCAAGTCCAGACAGAAGTAAGGAAGTTCTTCCCCATTGACGATCAGTCGAACGGCGCTCAAACCAAACAGCTGGAAGTTGAAAGGATTTCTTTTAAAGCTTCCGTTATAGGCATCATTTCGCACCATTCCAAATACGAGGCATTGTGGGATAAGTCCGTTAAATAAATCAGTTTCTGTATGATTCAGTACTCCACTTGGGATGATCCTTACATGTGTTGGGGTTCTTATTAGTGTGTAAATGGCTGGTAGTGGTTTCTGGCCTGACATGGTGTTGACATGTTCTAACTTGGTGCTGTCTGCTACACGTACAGTACGAATACGTAGAGTACTTGATACGATTTGTAGCTTGCAGTCGTTAGCCACTTCACCCGACATGAGAGCATAAAGTCATCACTGTTGAGATCGATCTTTATCTTGATTTCTAAATTGTCTAACAGTAACTTGTCTACGTTGAACAAATCACAGAGGGGTACACCAACCATACCCACTTCAGCACTTGCACTGGTGAAAGCTCCTCTCTTTTTCAGACCAGCATTATGATCTGCAGTGTTATCCTTTTCCTCCCCTGCAGTGTCCTTGTAGTAAAACTCTTTGGTCAAATAGGACTTCTTAGCCTGCCCCGTGAAGTTAAGCAGAGTCTTGATGTAAGCATTGTAAGCTTGGGTGTCGGATTGCTCCGTGACAAGTGTTTCATTGATCTTGATGGTGAATTGTTTGATGATAGAGTGAAGAGCATTGTTGATTAGCGTGTACTTTTTCCCTTCACCTTGGGCATCTCCATTTCGTTTTGTAATTTTCACCACAAGACGCAGTTCAGTCTTGTTAATGTCGATGTAATCTGATAGAGGTTTGATCAAAAACTCAATGGGATTGGTTCTACTCTGAATCGGTTCATAGTCAATCCGTTTACTTTTGACGATAGAAACATCGGTGACCGGCAATTCGAATAACTGCAAACTGGATTTTACCCTTAGAGCAGAGAAAGGATGTGCTGAAGCCATACTCAGTCAAAAATAGTTTTGAACGTTACTGATGGTGTTCTCGGTTTCTTGACTTGTCTTGTACTGACAGAATTCGCCTTTCGTTTGCGTTTATATACTTTTCCACGCCCTTGTTGTTGCATCATGTCCCGAAAATCCTCAGCGATAAATTGTTTTCCGGCAGCTTTTGCTCTCGTTTTCGCTGCCTTCTTTAGTGATTGACCATTCATAACATCTTGAGCAATTTGCACTCCTGTATCTAATCCAGTGGACAGTAACCGTTTTCCCACTTTCTTTGCAGCGGTCTTGAGAAGAGGCGTTGCTGTTCGAAAGAGAGAACGAAACATTCCTCCCAATCCATTACCACCTTGACCATAAGGGTGTGTTCCTCCATAGATTCTAATATCTCCTTTACCTCGTTGCACAATGGGTATCACATAGCGCTGATAAGAATAAAATTGGTGGTTCATTGGTAGAAGCATTTTACAGAATTGTCCTTCGTCGAAAGTGTAATGTTACTCTGACAGCACCAGACGCAAATGATATCAGTTGACCAGTGTCGCTTCTTATATTGATTTCCACCGAGGAGAAAATATAAATCGATGATAGGTAGGGCGTTTGATTTTGTCTGCTACCATTTCACCCGGTTGTCCGTGAGGTAATATAATTCGCAGCAGATTGGCTTGTACATCTCCCACGACCAAAGATTCAATGAGATTCGAGTATACATACATGGTCTGAAAAGAATGTCTGGAGAGCATACCCCATACCAATTCATCTTTACGACGCATGGTGTTGGTGGTTGCTACTTGGGTCATGCTCCTGTCCCTGTACACTTTTACAGCGGAAGAAGTATGGACCGTATAAACGGCGGGTATAAGTTCATCGTGGTTCAGGTACCCCAAGCTACATTCTTTGGTGACGTGACTTGAAATCCTGGGGGTAGGTACAATTCATAGTAATATTAGGCTTTTTCGTGAATGTAGAAACATTCGTTGCCTCCAAGACGTTTGATTCTCTTTCCACTCTTGATATAAATGTCTGGAAAGGCACGTTCTAATCCCGTCTAAATCCTCGACTGTTTCATATGTGCCACGAGGTAAATATATCGGTAAGGTCCATTCCTTTTCACCGTTGTAACGTAACAGATAGGACACCTGATTGCTGTGTATATTTTCCCAAGTATGTGGGTAAATAATATGCGTCATGGCCACTTCCCAATCTTCACTTAAATGCCTTTGACTTGGGAGTCGCATCTTGAAACTGGGAGGTGTGTTCTCAGGATACTGTTCTATGCTTGCATCACTGGCTACCGCGACGTAAAAAAAAAGCATTCTCCACATTAATTGCTTGATAGTCCTGTTGAAGCGTTCGGCCACTTGGGCTTTGGTTTCGTTGTATGTGAAAGTGCACGTTTTCCTCTTTAAGAAATGTTTGAAATGCTCTGTTTTTAAATTCAGTTCCAGCATCTGTTTGCAACTTCTCAGGTTTACGTCCCTGTCGAAATATTTTCTTGAATGCGGCCACAAGCTCCTTTCCGGTTTTAGTCTTGAAAGGTACCACCCACGCATCCTTAGAAAGCACATCGATACAAGTCAACAAATACTTGTAACCACGATTCCATCTACTCAAACTTTGCATGTCCACTAAATCAGCCTGCCACTAAGAATCTATCCCATACACAATTACTCTGTTGCGACGAAAGTGTTTTCTTGCAGGTTTGTGTAGTGTGTAACCCGGTTGTAATTGCAACCACTCAAGCACCTGAGAGCGAGTTACTCCCTATCGACGGGCCGCCCGATACAGTTTGTCCACACCACCCAAAGCTGAAGGTCTAGTTCATAGTACAGTTTCTCTAAAAGTCGGTTCTTCTGGTTGCTGCTCCTCTTCATGTTCTTCTAGGGCTTCTTTTTGGTACTCGTCTGTCGCATCTCTCAAATCGATGTGTACTTCGCTGCCACAACATGCAACTAAACAACGCATCCTCTGACATATATCACTTAAAGCCAAGGTAGGTGTTGAATTAGCCTTTACGACTTGTGACGCTACCCATAGTTTAAAACAACTGACTACATAACATCTATCCACGCGCTCTTTTATAAGCTGCCAAAGCATCCACCAAACAGAAGGATAGTGTGTTGGATAACATTCCATGAAATCTGTATTGTTCTATAAAGGATACATCACACTGATCCATGAAGTAACAAAAACTCAGTAGGCGACCAGAGTTCATGGGTTGAAGCTCATTAAGCAGAACTGACCAACTTTCGCATGGCAGGGGATATAATGAATATCGTGAAAAACAACGTCGAGCGCCAGCACGAACCATGACGAAATATAACCTGTTCATTTTAACAACATAACTGAAGATATACAGCTTCCTCCCTTACTTTAATAGTCATCAAGTTAGAGAAAAGACAAATTGATTGGGAATTATAACGTTCAGTTTCTTCATTCATTTCTCTTTGCTGAAAATCTAATCCGATTTTCATTCACTGATTTGTTATTTTGAGGTTTTCAATTGAAATTTTAATACTGTACGAGTGTACAATTGGCGTTGGATGCCCACAAGAATGTCTACGTTTACGACATCCCGAGCAAAACGTGGCACGAACCCTTCTATCATCGGTGGGATGAAGAAGGGCATTGGATCAAAGAGTTTGGATTCCGACCCTATCGGGGAAGGGCATTATTTTCTACCCATGGGATCGTGTCGCAGTTATCCAACCCTTCATAACCTCAGTGCTGTGGTGGGATTGCGTCAAATTTCCCCGGAGACGCAAAACGAAATCGGAGCTCTCTTCCGGAGAACTTTTCGTCTAGAGAAAGACATACAAGCCTTGAACAAAGCCTTACAGGGAATGAGTTTTGCCAATCATTTTGGAGAATTAAACGGGTTCGAGAGCTCTCAAAGTTCCCTTGGACCAGTATTTATCTTACTTCATTGGAACTAGATGGTTTTGATGGTGATCTTGAGAGTCGTATCATTCGCGCTATCTACGATGGGCCAAATGGAATCAAGGGGAGCTCTCCTGATATAGAATGTCCAGAAAGAATAGAAAGAAAAGAGGAAACACCGATGGACATAGACTCTGTCATAAGTGGCATTCAAAAACTTTCCCTGACAAATTGATCATGTTTAACTTCTTTTCACAGTTGCAGTCTCTAGGACCCGTTGCATGTATCTTAGATCTTTTTATTATTAAACGTATAGTTGAATTTGTTACAAACATATGTGAGACTTTGAATTTGGGCTGAAAACCTTAACATTAAACTAAGAAATGATACTGCGCATGCGCTGTCGCTAAAAATCCGTTGAGTTTACGACATGTGTCCCACATGGAATAGACGCAACAACGCTATCATGTTTGCAATTGAATTTGAACCCATTTAGACAAAAAATCCCTACTGCGCATGCGTACTGGCTAAAAAAATCAAAAGTGTCCCACCACAATTCTCAGATTTCGGGGGTAGGTATGAAAGCAATATTCATAGTTCATTACCATCACGTGACGTCATTAAGCATTATATAAGACCTCATTTACATGCACACGGGGTTAGTTGGCCAAAGTCGGCAACCGGTGCAGAAGTCAAATGGCAGCTAACGCCCTACCGCTCCCGGTTCGAGTTCAGTCGAGTCAGTCTTTACTAATATGTCTTCGGAGTCGTCTTCGCAGTCTTCATTATCGCAGTCAACTCCAAATGAGTCTGTGGAAGCTGTGGCGGCAGTAGCTTCTGGGAAAGCAACAACTTCGGCGGGTTTTTCGTCCGCCACGAATCCTTCGACCAGTACGAACACCAGTTCGAGCACCACTTCGGGCACTAGTTTGGCGTCTCAAAATGTTGTGTTGGCTCAAGCTCAGGAAAGTATCCAAGGAGAATAAGGGATTAGAGGTTCGTGTTTTTTCGGTTTTGGTTTCTACCTGGTTTTATTCAGGCTAGCGGAAAGTTTTCGCTTTGGAATTTTGTGTATTCGCCACGTGCTAAAACTTTTTTTAATTCAGGAGGGCGTTGCGTAGTTTTGTAATTTGTTTCTTTCCCAACTGGTCCTACTCGCGTTTGTTTAGTTTAGCATTTAGGTTCGTTTCTATTGTAGGTAAAGGGATTAGTTTTTTCAGTTGCTGGTTTGTCTGTCTTTTAGTTGGTATTCCCATGTTTTTTTAGTGGTAAGATAAATGAAGCTATTTCAGTGGTTTTCAAGGGGGTCAAATCTACCGATGAGGGTAGTAGCCCTGGACCAGTTGAGTGGTTTCCAGGGGGTTCAAATCTACCGGTGAGGGAAGCCCTGAGCCAGTGGAGTGGTTTTCAGGGGGGTCAAATTTACCGTTGAGGTTAGCCCGGGGCCATTTGAGTGGTTTTCAGAGCGGTCAAATCTACCGATGAGGGTAGCCCTGAGCCGGTTGAGTGGTTCTCAGGGGGGTCAAATCTACCGATGAGGGTAACCCTGAGCCAGTTGAGTGGCTTTTCAGGGGGGTCAAATCTACCGTTGAGGGTAGCCCTGCGCCAGTTGAGTGGTTCTCAGGGGGGTCAAATCTACCGTTGAGGGTAGCCCTGGGCTAGTTGAGCGGTTCTCAGGGGGGTCAAATCTACCGATGAGAGTAGCCCTGAGCCAGTTGAGTGGCTTTTCAGGGGGTCAAATCTACCGTTGGGGGTAGCCCGGAGCTAGTTGAGTGGTTTTCAGGGGGGTCAACTCTACCGTTGAGGGTAGCCCTGAGCCAGTTGAGTGGCTTTTCAGGGGGTCAAGTCTACCGTTGAGGATAGCCCTGGGCCAGTTGAGTGGTTTTCAGTGGGGGCTCAAATCTACCGTTGAGGGTAGCCCTGGGCCAGTTGAGTGGTTCTCAGGGGGGGTAAAATCTACCGATGAGGGTAGCCCTGGGCTAGTTGAGTAGGCATGAATAGATTGTGCTCGGCAACTTTTGAGCAACTTTTAGCGTTTTGAGCAACTCTTTGTAGTACCAGCAACCTAGGGCAACTTTTGCCTTCCGTGGCAACTTTTGAGCAACAAATTGATATAAAACCGATCCAAACCATAAAGGGTCGTTTCATTTCGAAGGATTTTATTAAAACTGGTTTTATCAAAACTGATTTTATTAAAACTAAGGATATACAATAAACAATAAAATGAATAAAATAACACTTGCATTACGCCCACGAAATCTGGACAGCGGCTATCTATCTATGCTTCTTAAAATGCTTGCTTGATAAACGTTTGTTAAATAAATCAGCAACATTATTACGTCTTTTGCATACTATTGAATAATCAAACCGTAATGGCAATGATTCAGTATTCCAAAATAGAACAAAAGCCAAATCCATACTCTTGCATAATCAAACCGAAAGATTGATACTTCATTAGCTTAGTCGGCAAAATCTCACCTCTCTTGCATACTATTGCATAATCATGACACCTCGTCATTTAATACCCATTCAAAATTGAAATGACTAATTACTGTTTTCCTCAAAAATCTCGACAAACTATCAACACACACAAAAAAAACAATCTTTACGAACAAAATTTTACTACTAAAGGAATCCAATACGTATATTTAACTAAACACAAAAATTCACTCTGTAATCTCCGCGAGAATTAAACATGACATCACCTATTTATACTTTACAATCTGTCAAATCTCTCAAAAGTGTTGAATAAATTGGATATTATATTTCGTTATTTTCCTTAATTGATTGTTCCTCAATTTATTATATTATCGCTCATATAAAAAAACACAAACTTGCCTCAATGAAACAGTGGGCTGGCATAAACGAAGAAGTCGCTAGACTATCAAAAATGCCAACGAAGGTTTTAGCGAGCTCCACGCAGCTATAAAGCGTAGCGAATACAAGCTAAATTACAGCCTTTACTGAGACAAACTTACGATATGACCAAAAACAGATCGCTGGATTCACCCCTCTCATAAAAGAGAAGTCTGTATACGGGTGAACATTTCAAGTTCGTTTACCAACAGGTTGCAACTGAACTGACTGAAAATTCTAAAAATTGACAGGAATCTTCTGCGAAGATTAGATTAGATTATTAGATTAGATTAGATTATTACAATTGAATTCAATTCATTCTATAGGTGTCAGAACATTCACTGAAGCGTGATGCTTGAAGTTGTTTCTCGCGGTGAATTTGCCTGTAAAGAGCTATAAACCCGGCGCAGCTTTTTCTCGACAGCTACAGTGAGCTTACTTTACCATTTTGTAAACAAGGCCAAACACACAACAAATTAATCTAGCACTGCTAAATGAGGGTGTTAATGGGGGTACCCAATTGTCAGTTAACTACTATTTTTTCGGCCAATTGTCAGTTAACAAGAGGCTACACTGGTAGCCTATACTCATGCGCTTGTATAAGAAAGTTTTACGTTTTTTTTTTAACTGGGTCACGCTTTCGGAAATCGGTTCATTTCAATATTTTCATTCATTGATCTTATCAAGTGATTTAGTTTGACAAGTAGGAAATTACGTATATCAGTAAGGCTTTTAAATTTGCAAAGTTAAGGTTACTTTACATACCATGTGAATGACCAGAGGGACTTTGTGATTAAATCATTCTTACTTGAGAATTGTCATGGACTTCTTGTGCCAAACAGAGGCGTTCGCGACAACGCACCCCTTCCCTCTCAACGAATTTTGCGTGACCCAAGTCTTGTTTTGTTTACATAATACCAGATATTATTTATTACGACTTAATTTACGACTGAATTTGAACACGTTTTATAAGCATTTCTCCAAAGCTAGCGAGAACACAAAGAAAACGTCAATCACAGAATTGATATCAACATAAATTCCCATCGAAAAATGAAATTTCTTTACCGGTAAAGTCCAAATGCCAGTGGGGTTGACTCGGCTATTTAAAAGCAGAAAAAACCTCCACCAATAGTAAATAGTGTGAGTTATAAGGAAACTACACCAATGCTATTGATTCAATTAAACGAGCCAATGAGAAAACGGAACATTCGATCCTTCCCAAGAGTACGAGAGCGGCAAACATTTCATGGACAACGGAATTATTTCATATTATCCCGCGAGACATTTACTTATGGGAGCAACTGATGAGGTTGACCTAAAATCCGAAACTCGAGTCTTGCTTAAGAAAAACGTAAGAATTCACAGATCACCATATCTGTACAAGCCATGTCGGGATGCAATAACGCCATGATGAAACAACGGAGGTTCTTCAAGCTCCAGGAAACACTACTCAAAAACAGCATAAAACAAGGAGCTAAACCATAACTGCAAGAGGTCATGATTCCAATAGAGACACGGCAGCTTCAGACTTTGAGCTTAGACGCTCACATCCGATCCGTGATAAAGATCCACTTTCTCGCAAGTCTTGCACACCGCAGACTTAGACACTAAATCACGGGCTGAGAGATTGATTAATCCTAGCATATTCATAAGAAAAGCTGCGGCCGATCACTACTTATCTTGCAAAAAAAGTTAGCCAAAGAGGCTCTAACATAATATGCCAAGAGAACTAGCATAACGAAGGCATAGAGAAACAATAATTCTATAAATGACTACACAGCATAAAAACTATCGTCGTTTAAGAGATTTATATCCCAAAGATCATCAAAGGGTCATACAATACATATCGAGCATGCTAAACTGAGACAAAAACCATAATTTCTCACCTGTCAAGATAGCTTCCAAAACCGTAATAAGGATAGTTAAGATGTCTGTTTGATACAGGATCGTACACAGAGAGTATGGGAAGGAAAAAATCGAAACTCACCGATGCTTGTGTCCAATAAGATACGGTGTGTCAACTTACTTTGGAGTCTGCTTAATACAGGTTTTACTGTAATCAGAAATGTTACTCATTTAATCTAACACTGAAAAGGGCTCGTGTGGTCATCCCCGGGGTCAACCCGCGTTCGCGTGCTGGACAAAATTCTAAACAAAAAGACGAAACAAAATACACAGCATGTATCTCACTTGTCGCATTTCCCATTAGAAAAGGTAGCTCCATTTCCAACTGAGCCTTTGTAACAGCTTTCCCGTCGATCTTCTCTAATCGGAGCAACTTTAAATCAAACGCACCGAGTCCAAACTTTTCGCTTATTGTTCGATCAAATGTTTACAAGCTATGTCCATTGAATTGTGCTTTGTCATGTCAAACGGTATCGACCTATATGTCGTTCGAATGCCGATCTTTTGTCATCATCTCGACAAAAACTCGGAATAACTTTGACCACGCCACTCGACGCCATCACGGAGAACAAGGTCAACGCTATACGACCCTGGTACCTTTCACATATAATATCGGTTAATATGTCACCTGGTCACGCAGCGAGACAGGTAAATGTCACAAAATAGCTTTGCTGTTAGGAAAAAACTATGTTGCTTTTATTAACAACAACAATCGTTAATTTAGTATAATTAATAGAATGTCACTTAACTGTTAACTTTTCATTTATCAGTTAACTACTATATTTTTGGGCAATTGTCAGTTAACTGTTAACCCCATTAGCACCCTCCTAAATGTACTGGTATTCTGAATTTCACTTTTGCCGGAACGCAATTGGCATTAAAAAACAAAACGAAAAAAACTCACGAGATAATAATGCCTTTTGTCACAACATTTCACCCACGACTGAAAAACCTAAAACAAATACTGATGAAAAATGGAGTTTCGTTCAAAACCAACCATTCCTGAAAACTATTTACAAAACGCCGCCTATCATATCATACAAGACGTAAATCACTTAAGGACATACTCATAACAGCCAAACTTTGAAAGCTAATATAAATGCATCGCAACCGCAAAACCACATAGCGGAGTCGGTGTAGGCCTGTCATGAACCTCATTTCGATCTAAGGGAAACTAAAAAGTGACCGCCAGGAGTGGTGTCCTGTTTACCCGCTCCAGACCCAATATTTTCTATATAAGTGCGCCCATAGCAAACGTGACCGAAAAATGACCACGTGATCGCCATTTTCCCGCCATTTTTCATGTCAAAATATATAAAACAGCAGACTTGATACTTTAGCTAACTACAAAACTTTCCGTTTCATTATGCAAGAGTAGGAACAGCAAAATACCATAAATTTTGACTTTTGTTCTATTTTCGAATACTGCTGGAGAGTTGAGAAAGAAATGGCTGATGGCGCGATGTCTGCTAAACATAGCCCAAATTGTCCTGGCATGGGGACAGGCAGCTCTAGAGAAAAGACATCTTGTTAGGGTCTCCTTCCATTAGATTCGGCACATGTGAAGTTCAAAGTTTGAACCGAGCCTTACTTGAAAGAATATTAAAGATTCAGTCACCATTTGTTGTGTCAATTGATATTTTGATAATTAATATTAATACGTCACCTGCAGTAACTTTATAAAAACACCACATACTAATTTATAGGACTGTTTTTATCAGATATAAAGTCACTGCATGTGACGTATTATCGATCACTTGATAGGTTTGTGGGCTTTTAATTGTTTTGAAATTGCGGCAACCTATTGTATTTGATTTAGAATTTTTTTTTCTATTGTCAAATATCCCAACAGAAAATAGACAATGAATAACTGAAAATGCATTGTGCAAATTGACCCAACAACACATTTTCATCGTCAATTAGCTAGCAAGGCGAAAAAAGTCTTTCACTTTCACTTCACTAACATCAAAATTATTTACATTCACACTCGTGATTCTTTGTTACTCATAACTTTTATTGACTTGCACCAACACGAATTTTCAAACTCTCTCTCAATCTTCTCTATCCTGCCAAGAACCATATCCAGTTGACTACTGCGCCTCGCATTTTCTACGTAATGTCTGATACTACAACGCCATCTGTACCATATTCACTATCAAGATTCTTCTTTTTTAACCTCACAGTCTAACGCATTGACGAGATGGCTTTAAGAGCCCTTTGATTTCACTCTATCAGATTCAATAAATGAAAATTGGGGCCAACATTGTAAGGCAAGGTGTATGTATATAGGTTAACCGGCTGAATTAGTAAAATGGATCCCGCTTTTCTCGCTGTATTATTGAATAAATGAAAATTGGGGTCAATATTGTAAGGACGGGTGTAGGGTATATAGATAAACCGGCTGAATTAGTAAAATCGACCCGTTCTTCTCACTCTTTTATTGAATGAATGAAAATTGGGGTCAACATCCCAAGGTAAGATATGGGTTACATAGACTTACCGGCTGAATTAGTAACATCTACCCGGTTTTACCCACTCCAGTTTTGAATAAATGAAAATTGGGGTCAACATTGTAAGGCAAGGTGTACGGTATATAGGTTAACCAGCTGAATTAGTAAAATCGATCCCGCTTTTCTCACTCTATTATTGAATAAATGAAAATTGGGGTCAACATCCCAAGGTAAGATATGGGGTACATAGACTTACCGGCTGAATTAGTAACATCCACCCCGTTTTACCCACTCCAGTATTGAATAAATGAAAATTGGGGTCAACATCCCAAGGAAAGATGTAGGATATATAGACTTACGGCTGAATAAGTAAAATGGGCCCCGTTTTACCCGCTCTAGTATTGTATAAATGAACATTGTAAGGCAAGGTCTAGGGTATATAGGCTAACCGGCTGAATTAGTAAAATCGATCAAATTTTTTATCACTCTATTTTTGAATAAATGAAAATTGGGGTCAACATTGTAAGGCAAGGCGAAGGATATATAGGTTAACCGGCTGAATTAGTAATATGACATTTTATGGTTATTTAGCCGAAAGCGGATTTTAGAAGGCGAAAATGATACTGTTTTGTGAAATTTCAGCTGGATTTCTTTGACTTTGGAATATCTCACTTTCGTGTGGAACGTGTTGAAACGTTTCCAATCAATTCCATTTTTCTTGCATATCGCAAACTAACAACCTCAAGGATCACCAACTAAAATATCAGCCGTCAGAGGATCACCCGCCAAAAGATCACCCGTCAGAGGATCACACGCCAAAAGATCACCCGTCAGAGGATCACACGCCAAAAGATCACCTCTTAGAAGATCACCCGACGAAAGATCACCCGTCAGAGGATCACCCGCCAAAAGATCACCCGTCAGAGGATCAAACCCCAAAAGATCACCCGTCAGACGATCACCCACCAAAAGATCACCCGTCAGAGGATCACCCGCTAAAATATCACCCGTCACAAGATAACCCGACGAAAGATCACCTGTCAGAGGATAAACCGCCAAAAGATCACACGTCATAGGATCACCCGTCAGAGGATCATCCGACAAAAGATAACCTGTCAGAGGATCACACGCCAAAAGATCACCTGTTAGAAGATCACCCCGCGAAAGATCACCAGTCAGAGGATCACCCGCCAAAACATCACAAGCTAGAGGATCCCCCTTTAGAGAATCACCTGCCAATTTGTTTGTTGAAATGTTTTCTTTGTATAATTAAACCCTTTTGACCAACACATGGTTGTTAAAGATTTCCCTTCAGAGGATAACCCGCCAAAAGTTTACCCGTCAGAGGATCAAACGCGAATTTGTTTCTTGAAAGGTTTTCTTTGTCTAATTAAACTGTTCTGACCAACACATGGTTGTTAAAGATCACCCGCCAAACGATCACCCGTCAGAGGATAAAACACCAAAAGATCACCAATCAGAGTATTACCCGCCAAAAGATCACCCGCCAAAACATCCGAGAGCACCCGCCAGAGGATCACCCGCCAAACGATCACCCGTCAGAAGATCAAACGCCAAAAGATCACCCGTCAGAGGATCACCCGACAAAAGATCACCTGTCAGAAGATCACACGCCAAAAGATCACCTCTTAGAAGTTCACTCGTTAGAGGATCACCCGCCAAAAGATCACCCTTCAGAGGATCACCCGCCAAAAGATCACCCCTTAGAAGATCACCCGTCACCAGATCACCCGACGAAAGATCACCTTTCAGAGGATCACCCGACGAAAGATCACCTGTCAGAGGATCACCCGCCAAAAGATCACCCGTCATAAGATCACACGCCAAAAGTTCACCTCGTAGAAGATCACCCGACGAAAGATCACCCGTCAGAGGATCACCCGCAAAAAGATCACCCTTCAGAGGATCAAACGCCACAACATCACCCGTCAGAGGATCACCTGCTAAAATATTACTCGTCACAAGATCACCCGACGAAAGATCACACTTCAGGGGATCACCCGACGAAAGATCACCTGTCAGAGGATCACCCGCCAAAAGATCACCCATCAGAGGATCACACGCCAAAAGATCACCTGTTAGAAGATCACCCGACGAAAGTTCACCAGTCGAGGATCACCCGCCAAAACATCACAAGCTAGAGGATCCCTCGTTAGAGAATCACCCTCCAATTTGTTTGTTGAAATGTTTTCTTTGTATAATTAAACCCTTTTGACCAACGCATGGTTGTTAAAGATTCCCCTTCAGAGGATCACCCGCCAAAACATCCGAGAGCACCCGCCATTGGATCACCCGCCAAAGGATCATCCGTCAGAGGATCACCCGCCAATTTGTTTGTTGAAAGGTTTTCTTTGTCTAATTAAACCGTTCTGACCAACACATGGTTGTTGAAGATCACCCGTCAGAAGATCACCCGCCAAAAGATCACTTGCCAGAGGATCACCCGCCAGAGGATCAAACGCCAAATGATCACCGCCAAAACATCACCCGCCAGAGGATCACCCGCCAAAACAACAACCGACAGAGGATCACCCGCCAAAATATCACAGGTAAAAATATGAACCGCCAGAGGATCAGCCGCAAAAAGATCCCCCGTTAAAGCTAAGGATCACCCTCCGAAAGATCACTCGCCAAAAGATCACCCGCCAGAGAATCACCAGCCAATTTGTTTGTTGAAAGGTATTCTTTGTCTAATTAAACCGTTCTGTCCGACACGTGACTGTTAAAGATCACTCTCCAAACGATCACCCGTCAGAGGATAAAACGCCAAAACATCACCCGCCATAGGATCACCCGCCGAAAGATCACCCGCCAAAAGATCAGCGGCCAAAAGATCACCCATCAAAGGATTATCCGCAAGAGGATCAGCCACAAAAAGATCACCCGTTAGGGGATTACCCGTCAGAGGATCACCCGCCAAAAGATCACCCACCAAGGATCAAACGCCAAAATATAACCCGCCAAAACAACACTCGCCAGAGATTCACCCGCTAATTTGTTTGTTGAAAGGTTTTCTCTGTCCAATTAAACCGTTCTGACCAACACATGGTCGTTAAAGATCACCCGCCAAAAGATGTCCCGTCAAAAGATCACAAGTTAGAGGATCAGAAAAAAAATCACCTCTTAGAAGATCACCCGACGAAAGATCACCCGTCAGAGGAACACCCGCCAAAAGATCACCGGTCAGAGGATCACCCGCCAAAAGATCATCCCTTAGAAGACCACCCGTCACAAGATCACCCGACGAAATATCACCTGTCAGAGGATCATCCGACGAAAGATCACCCGTCAGAGGATCACCCGCCAAAACATCACCCGTCAGAGGATCAAACGCCAAAAGATCACCCGTCAGAGGATCACCCGCTAAAATATCACCCGTCACAAGATCAACCGACGAAAGATCACCTGTCAAAGGATAAATCGCCAAAAGATCACCCATCAGAGGATCACCCGACAAAAGATAACCCGTCAGAGGATCACACGCCAAAACATCACCCGCCAGAGGATCACCCGTCAGAGGATCGCCCGCCAAAAGATCACCCGTCAGAGGATCGCCCGCCAAAAGATCTCCCGTCGGAAGATCACCCAACAAAAGATCACCAGCCAAAAGATCACCAGCCAAAAGATCACCCGTCAAAGGATCACCCGCCAAAGGATCACCCGTCAGAGGATCACCCGCTAAAATATCACCCGTCACAAGATCACACGACGAAAGATCGCCTGTCACAGGATAAACCGCCAAAAGATCACCTATCAGAGGATCACCCGCTAAAAGATCTCCCGTCGGAAGATCACCCGACAAAAGATCACCAGCCAAAAGATCACCCGTTAGAGAATCACCCTCCAATTTGTTTGTTGAAATGTTTTCTTTGTATAATTAAACCCTTTTGACCAACGCATGGTTGTTAAAGATTTCCCTTCAGAGGTTCACCCGCAAAAAGATCACCCGCCAAAACATCCGAGAGCACCCGCCATTGGATCACCCGCCAAAGGATCATCCGTCAGAGGATCACCCGCCAATTTGTTTGTTGAACGGTTTTCTTTGTCTAATTAAACCGTTCTGACCAACACATGGTTGTTAAAGATCACCCGCCAAAAAATCACCTGACAGATGATCACCCGCAAAAAGATCACTTGCCAGAGGATCACCCGCCAGAGGATCAAACGTCAAATGATCACCGCCAAAACATCACCCGCCAGAGGATCACCCGCCAAAACAACAACCGACAGAGGATCACCCGCCAAAATATCACCGGTAAAAATATGAACCGCCAGAGGATCAGCCGCAAAAAGATCCCCCGTTAAAGGATCACCCTCTGAAAGATCACTCGCCAAAAGATCACCCGCCAGAGAATCACCAGCCAATTTGTTTGTTGAAAGGTATTCTTTGTCTAATTAAACCGTTCTGTCCGACACGTGACGGTTAAAGATCACCCTCCAAACGATCACCCGTCAGAGGATAAAACGCCAAAACATCACCCGCCATAGGATCACCCGCCGAAAGATCACCCGCCAAAAGATCAGCGGCCAAAAGATCACCCATCAAAGGATCATCCGCAAGAGGATCAGCCACAAAAAGATCACCCGTTAGGGGATTACCCGTCAGAGGATCACCCGCCAAAAGATCACCCACCAGAGGATCCAACGCCAAAATATAACCCGCCAAAACAACACCCGCCAGAGATTCACCCGCTAATTTGTTTGTTGAAAGGTTTTATCTGTCCAATTAAACCGTTCTGACCAACACATGGTTGTTAAAGATCACCCGCCAAAAGATGTCCCGTCAAAAGATCACAAGTTAGAGGATCAGAAAAAATCACCTCTTAGAAGATCACCCGACGAAAGATCACCCGTCAGAGGATCACCCGCCAAAAGATCACCGGTCAGAGGATCACCCGCCAAAAGATCATCCCTTAGAAGACCACCCTTCACAAGATCACCCGACGAAATATCACCTGTCAGAGGATCACCCGCCAAAAGATCACCCGTCAGATGATCAAACGCCAAAAGATCACCCGTCAGAGGATCACCTGCTAAAATATCACCCGTCACAAGACCAACCGACGAAAGATCACCTGTCAGAGGATAAATCGCCAAAAGATCACCCATCAGAGGATCTCCCGACAAAAGATAACCCGTCAGAGGATCACACGCCAAAACATCACCCGCCAGAGGATCACCCGTCAGAGGATCGCCCGCCAAAAGATCTCCCGTCGGAAGATCACCCGACAAAAGATCACCAGCCAAAAGATCACCCGTCAGAGGATCACCCGCCAAAGGATCACCCGTCAGAGGATCACCCGCTAAAATATCACCCGTCACAAGATCACACGACGAAAGATCGCCTGTCACAGGATAAACCGCCTAAAGATCACCTATCAGAGGATCGCCCGCTAAAAGATCTCCCGTCGGAAGATCACCCGACAAAAGATCACCCGTCAAAAGATCACCGGTCAAAAGATGAACCGCCAGAGGATCACCCGCCAAACGATCACCCTTTAGAAGATCAAACAAGAAAATATCACCCGCCAGATGATCACCCGTCAGATAATCACCCGCCAATTTGTTTGTTGAAAGGTTTTCTTTGTCTAATTGAACCGTTCTGACCACCACATGGTTGTTAAAGATCACCCGCCAAACGATCACCCGTCAGAGAACAAAACGCCAAAACATCACCCGGCAGACGAGCACCCGTCAGAGGATCACCCGCCAAAAGATCACACGTCATAGGATCACCCCTCAAAAGATCACCCGCCAGAGGATCACCTGTTAGAGAATCACCCGCCAATTTGTTTCTAGAAATGTTTTCTTTGTCTAATTAAACCCTTTTAACCAACACATGGTTGTTAAAGATCGCGAGTCAGAGGATCAAAGGCCAAAAGGTCAACGCCAAAACATCACCCGCCAGAGGACAACCCGTCAGAGGATCACCCGCCAAAAGATCCCCCGTCAGAGGATCACCCGTCAAAAGATCAACGGCCAGAGGATCAGCCGCGAAAAGATCACCCGTCAGAGGATCACCCGCCAAAAGATCACCCGTCAGAGGTTCACACGCCAAAAGATCACCCATCAGAGGATCAAATGCCAAAAGATCACCCGCTAAAACATCACCCGCCAGAGGATCACCCGTTAGAGAATCTCCCGCCAATTCGTTTGTTGAAATGTTTTCTTTTGGCGATCTTTTGACGTTTTATCCTCTGACGAGTGATCGTTTGGCCGGTGATCTTTAACAACCATGTGTTGGTCAGAACGGTTTTATTAGACAAAGAAAACCTTTCATCAAACAAATTGGCGGGTGATCCTCTGACGGATGATCTTTTTGCGGGTGATCCTCTGGCCGATGCTCTTTCGACGTGTGATCTTCTAAGAAGTGACCTTTCGGCGGGTGATCCTCTGACGTATGATCTTTTGGCGGGTGATCCTCTGGCGGGTGATCTTTCAACGGGTGATCCTCTGACGGGTGATCTTTTGGCGGGTGATCTCATGACGGGTGATCCTCTGACGCGTGATCTTTTCGCGGCTGATACTCTGGCGGGTGAATTTTTAACGCGTGATCTTTTGGCGGGTTATCCTCAGACTAGTGATCTTTTGGTGTTTGATCCTCTGACGGGTGATTTTTTGGGGGGTGATCCTCTGATGGGTGATCTTTTGACGGGTGACCTTCTAAGAGGTGATCGTTTGGTGAGTGATCCTCTGAACGGTGATCTTCAATTATCATCACTCGGCTGCTTCAATCAGGTGATCGCAAAGCTTTCTCCAGTCATCGCAGTAACGTCATTAGGTTTAGGGTGCCTTAGCGGGACTATTTCACGTGTTTTCTATTTCTGTTCAAAAACGATAGAGAAAAAAAACTAGTCCTCATGTTTTTAACAACCATGTGTTGATCAGAACGTTTTAATTAGATAAAGCAAACCTTTCAACAACCAAATTGGCGGGTGATTCTCTGGCGGGTGATGTTTTGGCGGGTGATATTTTGGCGTTTGATCCTCTGACGGGTGATCTTTTGGCGGGTGATCCTCTGACAGGTGATCTTTTGGCGGTTTCTCCTCTAACAGGTGATCTTTCGTCGGGTGATCTTGTGACGGGTGATATTTTAGCGGGTGATCCTCTGACGGGTGAACTTTTGGCTGGTGAAACCCTGACGGGTGATCTTTTGGCGTTTGATCTTCTGACGTGTGATCTTTTGGCGCGTGATCCTCTGACGGATGATTTTTAGGCGGGTGATCCTCTTGCCGGTGCTCTTTGAACTGGTGATCGTCTAAGAGGTGATCTTTTGGCGGGTGTTCTTCTAACTTGTGATCTTTTTGCGGCTGATCCTCTGGGGGGTAATCTTGTGACGGGAGATCTTTTGGCGGGTGATTTTTAACAACCATGTGTTGGTCAGAATGGTTTTATTAAACAGAGAAAACCTTTCAACAAACAAATTGGGGGGTGATTCTCTGGCGGGTGATGTTTTGGTGGGTGGTACTTTGGCGTTTGATCCTCTGGCGGGTGATCTTTTTGTTGCTGATCATCTGGTGTATGATCCTTTGACGGGTGATCTTTTGGCGGGTGATCCTCTGGCGGGTGATGTTTTGGCGTTTTATCCTCTGACGGGTGATCGTTTGGCGGGTGATCTTTAACAACCACGTGTCGGACAGAACGGTTTAATTAGACAAAGAAAACCTTTTAACAAAAAAATTGGCTGGTGAGTCTCTGGCGGGTGATCTTTTGGCGAGTGATGTTTTGGCGGGTGTTCCTTTAACGGGTGATCTTTTTGCGGCTGATCCTCTGGCGGTTCGTCTTTTGACCGGTGATATTTTGGCAGGTGATCCTCTGTCGGTTGTTTTTTCGGCGGGTGATCTTCTGGCGGGTGATGTTTTGGTGGTGATCTTTTGGCGTTTGATCCTCTGACGGGTGATATTTTAGCGGGTGATCCTCTGACGAGTAATCTTTTGGCGTGTGATCCTTTGACGGGTTATCTTTCGTCGGGTGATCTTCTAAGAGGTGATATTTTGGCGTGTAATCCTCTGACGGGTGATTTTTTGGCGGGTAATCCTCTGACTGGTGATCTTTTGGCGGTTTATCCTCTGACAGGTGTTCTTTCGTCTGGTGATCTTGTGACGGTTGATATTTTAGCGGGTGATCCTCTGACGAGTGATCTTTTGGCCGGTGATCCTCTGACGCGTGATCTTCTAAGAGGTGATCTTTTAGCGTGTGATCCTCTGACGGGTGATCTTGTGGCGGGTGATCCTCTGAGGGGTGATCTTTTGGAGGTTTATCCTCTGACAGGTGATCTTTTTTCGGGTGATCTTGTGACGGGTGATATTTTAGCGGCTGATCGTCTGACGGGTGATCTTCTGACGGGTGATCCTCTGACGGGTGATCTTTCGTCGAGTGATCCTGTGACGAGTGATCTTCTAAGGGGTGATCTTTCGGCGGGTAATCCTCGACGGGTGATATGTTATCGGGTGATTATCTGACGGGTGACCTTTCGTCTGGTTAGCTTCTGACGAGTGATCTTCTAAGGGATGATCTTTTGGCGGGTGATCCTCTCCCGGGTGATCTTTCGTCTGGTGAGCTTGTGACTAGTGATCTTCTAAGGGCTGATATTTTGGCGGGTATTCCTTTGTCGGTTGTTCTTTTGGCGCGTGATCCTCTGGCGGGTGATGTTTTGGCGGTGATGTTTTGGCGTTTGATCCTCTGACGTGTGATCCTCTGGCGAGTGATCTTTTGGCGGGTGATCCTCTGACGGGTGATCTTTTTTGCGGGTCATCCTCTCACGGGTGATCATTTGGCGGATGATCTTCTTAGAGGTGATCTTTTGGCGCGTGATCTTTAACAACCATGTGTTGGTGAGAACAGTTTAATTAGACAAAGAAAACCTTTCAACAAACAAATTGGCGGGTTATGCTCTGACGGATGATCTTGTGGCGGGTGATCTTCTGGCGGGTGCTCTATCGACGGGTGATCTTCTAAGAGGTGATCTTATGGCGGGTGACCCTCTGACGGGTGATCCTCTGGCGGGTGACGTTTTGGCGGGAGATATTTTAGCTGGTGATCCTCTGACTGGTGAACTCTTATCGGGTGATCTTGTGACGAGTGATCTTCTAAGGGGTGATCTTTTGGCGAGTGAACCTCTGACGGGTAATCTTTTGGCGGGTGTTCATCTAATGGGTGATCTTTTTGTGGCTGAAATTCTGGCGGTTGTTGTTTTGACGCGTGATCTTTTCTCGGGGGAACCTCTGACGGATGATAATCTGATGGGTGATCATCTTTTCGCGGATGATTCTATGGCGGGTGATCTTTTGACTGGAGATCTTTTGGCGGGTGATCTTTAACAACCATATGTTGGTCAGAACGGTTTAATTAGACAAAGAAAACCTTTCAACACACAAATTGGCGAGTTATTCTCTAGCGGGTGATGTTTTGGCGGGTGATATTTTGGCGTTTGATCCTCTGACGGGTGATCCTCTGCCGGGTGATCTTTTTGTGGCAGATCCTCTGGCAGTTGATGCTTTGTGGTGGATCTTTTGGCGGGGGATCCTCTGACGGGTGATCCTCTGACAGGTGATCTTCCATCATCAACATCCATCATCATCACTCGGCTGCTTCAAGCAGGTGATCGCAAAGCGTTCTCCAGTCATGGCAGTAACGTCATTAGGTTTAGGGTGCCTTAGCGGGACTGTTTCACCTGTTTTCTATATCGTTTCGCGGCTGATCCTCTAACTTGTGATATTTTCGCGGCTGATCCTCCGGTGGGTGATCTTTTGACGGAAGATCTTTTGGCGGGTGATCTTTAACAACCATGTGTTGGTCAGAACGGTTTAATTAGACAGAGAAAACCTTTCAACAAACAAACTGGCGGGTGATTTTCTGGTGGGTGATGTTTTGGCGGTTGATATTTTTGCGGGTGATCCTTGAACGGGTGATCCTTTTGCGGCCGATCCTCTGGCGGTTCATCTTTTGACCGGTGATATTTTGGCGGGTGATCCTCTGTCGGTTGTTCTTTTGGCGGGTGATCCTCTGGCGGGTGATGCTTTGTCGGTGATCTTTTGGCGTTGGATTCTCTGACGGGTGTTCCTCTGAGGAGTGATCTTTTGGCGGGTTATCCTCTGACGGCCGATCTATTTTGCGTGTCATCCTCTGACGAGTGATCTTTTGGCGGGTGATGCTCTGACAGGTGATCTTGCGGCGGATGATTCTCTGACGGGTTATCCTCTGGCAAGTGATGTTTTGGTGATGTTCTTTTGGCGTTTGACCCTCTGACGGGTGATCCACTGACGGGTGATCCGCTGGCGGGTGATCTTTAACAACCATGTGTTGGAGAGAACGGTTTAATTAGCAAAGAAAAACTTTCAACAAAAAAGGGCGGGTGATTCTCTGATTGGTGATCATCTGGCGGGTGATGTTTTGGCGGTTGATCGTCTGACGGGTGATCTTTTTGGTGGGTGATCCTCTGACTTGTGATCTTTTAGTGGGTGATCCTCTGACTGGTGATGTTTTGGCGGGTGATCCTCTGTCGGGTGATATTTTAATGGGTGATCCTCTGACAGGTGATCTTTTGGCGGGTTATCCTCTGACGGGTGATCTTTGGCCGGGTGATCCTCTAACGGGTGATCTCTTTGCGGCTGATCCTCTTGCGGTTCATCGTTTGACCGGTGATCTTTTGACGGGTGAACTTTTGGCGGGTGATCTTCTGACAGGTGATCTTTTGGCGGGGGATCCTCTGACGGGTGATCCACTGACGGGTGATCCGCTGGCGGGTGATCTTTAACAACCATGTGTTGGAGAGAACGGTTTAATTAGCAAAGAAAAACTTTCAACAAAAAAGGGCGGGTGATTCTCTGATTGGTGATCATCTGGTGGGTGAATTTTTGCTGTTTGATCCTCTGACGCGTGATCTTTTAGCGGGTGATCCTCTAACGGTTGATCTTTTTGCGGCTTTACCTCTGGCGGTTCATCTTTTGACCGGTGATCTTTTATCAAGTGATCTTTGTGCGGGTGATCTTCTGACGAGTGATCTTTGTGCGGGTGATCCTCTGACGGGCGATCTTTTGTCGGGTGATCCTCTGACGGGTGATCTTTTGGCGGTCTTTCCTCTGACAGGTGGTCTTTCGTCGGGTGATCTTGTGACGGGTGAAATTTTAGCGGGTGATCCTATGACGGGTGTTCTTTTGGCGGGTGATTCTCTGACAGGTGATCTTTCAACGGGTGATCCTCTGACAGGTGATCTTTCGTCGGGTGATCATGTGACGGGTGATCTTCTAAGGCGTGATCCTTTTTCGGGTGATGCTCTGACGGGTTATCTTTTGGCGGGTAATCCTCTGACGTGTGGTTTTTCGTCGGGTGATCTTGTGACGGGTGATCTTCTAATGGGTGATCGTTTACCGGATGTTCCTCTAACTTGTGATCTTTTCGCGGCCGATCCTCTAACATGTGATCTTTTCGCGGCTGATCCTCTGGCGGGTGATCGTTTGACGGGAGATCTTTTTGCGGGTGATCTTTGACAACCATGTGTTGCTCAGAACGGTTTAATTAGACAAAGAAAATATTTCAACAAACAAATTGGCGGGTGAATCTCTGGCGGATGATGTTTTGGCGGGTTATATTTTGGCGTTTGATCCTCTGACTGATGATCTTTTGGCGGTTGATCCTCTGACGGGGAATCCCCTAATGGGTGATCTTTTTGTGGCTGATCCTCTGACGGATGATCCTTTAACGGGTGATCTTTTCGCGGGTGATCTTTTGGTGAGTGATCTTTTGGCCTGTGTTCCTCTGGCGCGTGATCCTCTGGCGGGTGATGTTTTGGCGTTTTATCATCTGAAGGGTGATCGTTTGGCGGGTGATCTTTAACAACCACGTGTCGAACAGAGCGGTTTTATTAGACAAAGGAAACGTTTCAACAAACAAATTGGCTGGTGATTCTCTAGCGGTTGATCTTTTGGCGAGTGAACTTTTGGCGGGTGACCTATGAACGGGTGATCTTTTTGCGGCTGATCCTCTGGCGGTTCATGTTTTGACCGGTGATACTTTGGCGGGTGATCCTCTGTCGGTTGTTCTATTGGCGAGTGATCATTTGGCGGGTGGTGTTTTGGCGGTGATCGTTTGGCGTTTGAAACTCTGACGGGTGATCTTCTGGCGAGTGATCTTTTGGCGGGTGATCCTCTGACGGGTGATCTTTTGGCGCGTGATCTTTAACAACCATGTGTTGGTCAGAACGGTTTAATTTGCCAAAAAAAACTTTTAAAAAACAAATTGGCGGTCGATTCTCTGTCCGGTGATCCTCTGGCGGGTGATCCTCTGTCGGGTGATCTTTTGGCGTGTGATCATCTAACGGGTGATCTTTTTGTGGCTGATCCTCTGGCGGTTGATGCTTTGACGGGTGATCTTTTTGCGGGGGATCCTCTGACGGGTGATCCGCTGGCGGGTGATCTTTTGACCGGTGATCTTTAACAACCATGTGTTGGACAGAACGGTTTAATTAGCAAAGAAAATCTTTCAACAAAAAAAAATGGCGGGTGATTCTCTGACGGGTGATCATCGAGCTGGTGAATTTTCGCTGTTTGATCCTCTGACGGGTGATCTTTTGGCGGGTGATCCTCTAACGGGTGGTCTTTTTGCGGCTTTACCTCTGGCGGTTCATCTTTTGACCGATGATCTTTTATCAAGTGATCTTTGTGCGGGTGATCTTCTGACGAGTGATCTTTGTGCGTGAGGTCCTCTGACGGGTGATCTTTTGTCGGGTGATCCTCTGACGTTTGATCTTTTGGCGGTCTTTCCTCTGACAGGTAGTCTTTCGTCGCGTGATCTTGTGACGGGTGAAATTTTACCGGATGATCCTCTGACGGGTGTTCTTTTGGCGGGTGATCCTCTGACGGGTGATCTTTCGTTGGGTGATTTTGTGAAGTGTGATATTTTAGAGGGTGATCCTCTGACGGGTGATCCTCTGTCGGTTGTTCTTTTGGCGGGTGATCCTTTGGCGGGTGGTGTTTTGGCGGTGATCGTTTGGCGTTCGAAACACTGACGGGTGATCTTGCGTCGGGTGATCCTCTGACAGGTGATCTTGTGACGGGTGATCTTCTAAAGGGTGATCTTTTGACGGGTGATCCTCTGACGGGTGTTCTTTTGGCAGGTGATCCTCTGACGGGTGATCTTTCTTGGGTGATCCTCTGACAGGTGATCTTTCGTCGGGTGATCATGTGACGGGTGATCTTCTAGGGCGTGCTCCTTTGGCGGGTGATGCTCTGACCGGTTATCTTTTGGCGGGTAATCCTCTGTCGTGTGGTTTTTCGTCGGGTGATCTTGTGACGGGTGATCTTCTAATGGGTGATCGTTTACCGGGTGTTCCTCTAACTTGTGATCTTTTCGCGGCCGATCCTCTAACATGTGATCTTATCGCGGCTGATCCTCTGGCGGGTGATCGTTTCACGGGAGATCTTTTTGCGGGTGATCTTTGACAACCATGTGTTGGTCAGAACGGTTTAATTAGACAAAGAAAACATTTCAACAAACAAATTGGCGGGTGAATCTCTGGCGGGTGATGTTTTGGCGGGTTATATTTTGGCGTTTGATCCTCTGGCGGATGATCTTTTGGCGGGTGATCCTCTGACGGGGAATCCCCTAACGGGTGATCTTTTTGTGGCTGATCCTCTGACGGATGATCCTTTAACGGGTGATCTTCTCGCGGGTGATCTTTTGGTGAGTGATCTTTTGGCCTGTGATCCTCTGGCGCGTGATCCTCTGGCGGGTGATGTTTTGGCGTTTTATCCTCTGTAGGGTGATCGTTTGGCGGGTGATCTTTAACAACCACGTGTCGAACAGAGCGGTTTTATTAGACAAAGAAAACCTTTCAACAAACAAATTGGCTGGTGATTCTCTAGCGGTTGATCTTTTGGCGAGTGAACTTTTGGCGGGTGACCTATGAACGGGTGATCTTTTTGCGGCTGATCCTCTGGCGGTTCATGTTTTGACCGGTGATACTTTGGCGGGTGATCCTCTGTCGGTTGTTCTTTTGGCGGGTGATCCTTTAGCGGGTGGTGTTTTGGCGGTGATCGTTTGGCGTTTGAAACTCTGACGGGTGATCCTCTGGCGAGTGATCTTTTGGCGGGTGATCCTCTGAAGGGTGATCTTTTGGCGGGTGTTCCTCTGACGGGTGATCTTTTGGCGGGTGATCATCTAACGGGTGATCTTTTTGTGGCTGATCCTCTGACAGGCGATCATTTGGCGGATGATCCTCTGGCGGGAAATGTTTTGGCGCTGATCTTTTGGCGTTTGATCCTCTCACGGGTGATCTTTTGGCGAGTGATCTTTAACAACCATGTGTTGGTCAGAACGGTTTAATTTGACAAAAAAAACCTTTCAAAAAACAAATTGGCGATCGATTCTCTGTCCGGTGATCCTCTGGCGGGTCATGTTTTGGCGGTAGATCCTATGACGGGTGATCATTTTGGTGGGTGATCCTCTGACTTGTGATCTTTTAGCGGGTGATCCTCTGGCGGTTTATCTTTTGACGGGTGATTTTTTGGCAGGTGATCCTCTGACTGGTGATCTTTCGTCGGGTGATCTTGTGAAGTGTGATATTTTAGAGAGTGATCCTCTGACGGGTGATATTTTGGCGGGTGATCCTCTAACGGGTTATCTTTTTTGCGGGTGATCCTCTGACAGTTGATCTTTCGTCGGGTAATCTTGTGACGGGTGATCTAAGGGGTGATCTTTTGGCGGGTGATTATTTGGCGTTTGATCCTCTGCCGGGTGATCCTCTGACTGGTGATCCTCTTACGGTTGATCTTCCATCATCATCATCATCGATCATCATCACTCGGCTGCTTAAAACAGGTGATCGCACAGCGTTCTCCAGTCATGGCGGTAACGTCATTAGGTTTAGGGTGCCCTAGCGGGACAGTTTCACCTGTTACTATATCTTTTCGCGGCTGATCCTCTAAATTGTGATATTGTTGCGACTGATCCTCTGGGGGGTGATCTTTTGACGGGAGATCTCTTGGCGGGTGATCTTTAACAACCACGTGTCGGAGAGAACGGTTTAATTAGACAAAGAAAACATTTCAACAAACAAATTGGCTGGTGATTCTCTGGCGAGTGATCTTTTGGCGAGTGATCTTTTCGCGGGTGATCCTTGAACGGGTGATCTTTTTGCGGCTGATCCTCTGGCGGTTCATCTTTTGACCGGTGATATTTTGGCGGGTGATCCTCTGTCGGTTGTTTTTTTGGCGGCTGATCCTATGTCGGGTGATGTTTTGTCGGTGATCTTTTGGCGTTTGATCCTCTGGCGAGTGATCTTTTGGCGGGTGATCTTCTGACGGGTGATCTTATGGCGGGTGATCATCTAACGGGTGATCTTTTTGTGGCTGATCCTCTGGCGGTTGATGCTTTGACGAGTGATCTTTTGGTGGGGGATCCTCTGCCGGGTGATCCTCTGACGGGTGATCCTCTGACGGTTGATCTTCAATCATCATCATCATCATCATCCATCACCATCACTCGCTGCTTCAAGCAGGTGATCGCAAAGCGTTCTCAAGTGATGGCAGTAACGTCATTAGGATTAGGGTGCCTTATCGGGACTGTTTCACCTGTTTACTATATCTTTTCGCGGATGATCCTCTAACTTGTGATATTTTCGCGGCTGATCCTCTGGCGGGTGATCTTTTGATGGGAGATCTTTTGGCGGGTGATCTTTAACAACCATGTGTTGGTCAGAACGGTTTAATTACATAGAGAAAACCTTTCAACAAACAAATTGGCGGGTTATTCTCTGGCGGGTGATGTTTTGGCGGTTGATATTTTGGCGTTTGATCCTCTTGCGGGTGACCTTTGGCGGGTGATCCACTGAGGGGTAATCCCCTAACGGGTGATCTTTTTGTGGCTGATCATCTAACGTATGATCCTTTGACGGGTGATCTTTTGGCGGGTGATCCTCTAGCGGGTGATCCTCTGTCGGGTGATGTTTTGGCGTTTTATCCTCTGACGGGTGATCGTTTGGCGGGTGATCTTAAACAACCAAACAAATTGGCTGGTGATCTTATGGCGGGTGATCGTCTGACGGGCTATCTTATGGCGGGAGATCATCTAACGGGTGATCTTTTTGTGGCTGATCCTCTGGCGGTTGATGCTTTGACGAGTGATCTTTTGGCGGGGGATCCTGTGACGGGTGATAGTCTGACGGCTGATCCTCTGGCGGGTGATCTTTTGGGGGGTGATCCTGACGAGTGATCTTTTGGCGAGTGATCTTTAACAACCATGTGTTGGACATAACGGTATAATTAGACAAAGAAAACAATTCAACAAACAAATTGGCGGGTGATTCTCTGACGGGTGATCTTTTGGCGGTTTATCCTCTGACAGCTGACCTTTCGTCGGGTGATCTTGTGTCGGGTGATATTTTAGCGGGTGATCCTCTGACGGGTGATCTTTTGGCGGGTCATCCTCTGACAGGTGATCTTTCGTCGGGTGATCTTGTGACGGGTGATCTTGTGACGGGTGATCTTTTTACGGGTGAACCTCTGACGGGGGATCTTTTAGCGGGTGATCCTCTGACGGGTGTCCTTTTTGTTTCTGATCCTCTGTCAGTTGATGCTTTGACGGTTGATCTTTTGGCGGGGGATCCTCTGACGGGTGATCCTCCGACGGGTGATCCTCTGACGGTTGATCTTCCATCATCATCATCATCCATCATCATCACTCGGCTGCTTCAGGCAGGTGATCGCAAAGCGTTCTCCAGTCATGGCAGTAACGTCATTAGGTTTAGGGTGCCTTAGCGGGACTGTTTCACCTATTTACTATATCTTTTCGCGGCTGATCCTCTAACTTGTGATATTTTCGCGGCTGATCCTCTGGCGGGTGATCTTTTGACGGGAGATCTTTTGGCGGGTGATCTTTAACAACGGAACGGTTTAATTAGACAGAGAAAATCTTCAACAATCAAATTGGCGGGTGATTCTCTGGCGGGTGAACTTTCGTCGGGTGATCCTCTGACAGGTGATCTTTCGTCGGGTGATCTTGTGACGGGTGATCTTCTAAGGGGTGATCTTTTGGCGGGTGATGTTCAACAACCACGTTTCGTACAGAACGGTTTAATTAGAGAAAGAAAACCTTTCAACATACAAATTGGCTGGTGATTCTTTGGCAGGTGATCTTTTGGCGAGTGATCTTTTGGCGGGTGATCATTTAACGGGTGATCATTTTGCGGCTGATCCTCTGGCGGTTCATGTTTTGACCTTTGATATTTTGGCGGGTGATCCTTTGTCGGTTGTTCTTTTGGCGGGTGATCCTCTGGCGAGTGATGTTTTGGCGGTGATGTTTTGGCGTTTGATCCTCTGACGTGTGATCCTCTGACGTGTGATCCTCTGGCGAGTGATCTTTTGGCGGGTGATCCTCTGACGGGTGATCTTTTTTGCGGGTCATCCTCTCACGGGTGATCATTTGGAGGATGATCTTCTTAGAGGTGATCTTTTGGCGCGTGATCTTTAGCAACCATGTGTTGGTCAGAACAGTTTAATTAGACAAAGAGAACCTTTCAACAAACAAATTGGCGGGTTATTCTCTGACGGATGATCTTGTGGCGGGTGATCTTGTGGCGGGTGATCTTCTGGCGGGTGCTCTTTCGACGGGTGATCTTCTAAGAGGTGATCTTATGGCGGGTGACCCTCTGACGGGTGATCTTTTCTCGGATGATCCTCTGATGGGTGATCCTCTGACGGGTGATCTTTCGTCGGGTGATTTTCTAAGAGGCGATCTTTTGGCGTGTGATCCTCTGACGGGTGATCTTTTGGCGAGTGATCATCTAACGGGTGATCTTTTGGCGGGTGATCATCTAACGGGTGATCTTTTTATGGCTGATCCTCTGGCGGTTGATGTTTTGAAGGGTGATCTTTTGGCGGGGGAACCTCTCACGGGTGATACTCTGACGGGTGATCTTTTCGCGAATGATCCTCTGGCGGGTGATCTTTTGACGGGAGATCTTTTGGCCGGTGATCTTTAACAACCATGTGTTGGTCAGAACGGTTTAATTAGACAAAGAAAACCTTTCAACAAACAAATTGGCGGGTGATTCTCTGGCGGGTGATGTTTTGGCGGGTGATCTTTTGGCGTTTGATCCTCTGACGGATGATCCTTTTGGCGGATGATCTTCTGACGGGTGATCTTATGGCGGGTGATCATCTAACGGGTGATCTTTTTGAGGGTGATCCTCGGGCGGTTGATGCTTTGACGAGTGATCTTTTGACGGAAGATCCTCTGCCGGGTGATCCTCTGACGGGTGATCCTCTGACGGGTGATCCTCTGACGGTTGATCTTCCATCATCATCATCACCATCATCATCCATCATCATCACTCGGTTGCTTCAAGCAGGTGATCGCAAAGCGTTCTCAAGTGATGGCAGTAACGTCATTAGGTTTAGGGTGCCTTAGCGGGACTATTTCACCTGTTTACTATATCTTTTCGCGGATGATCCTCTAACTTGTGATATTTTCGCGGCTGATCCTCTGGCGGGTGATCTTTTGACGGGAGATCTTTTGGCGGGTGATCTTTAATAACCATGTGTTGGTCAGAACGGTTTAATTAGAAAGAGAAAACCTTTTAACAAAGAAATTGGCGGGTGATTCTCTGGCGGGTAATGTTTTGGCGGTTGATATTTTGGCGTTTGATCCTCTTGCGGGTGATCTTTTGGCGGGTGATCCTCTGAGGGGTTATCCCCTAACTGGTGATCTTTTTGTTGCTGATCATCTAGCGTACGATCCTTTGACGGGTGATCTTTTGGCGGGTGATCCTCTGGCGGGTGATCCTCTGTCGGGTGATGTTTTGGCGTTTTATCCTCTGACGAGAGATCGTTTGGCGGGTGATCTTAAACAACCACGTGTCGGACAGAACGGCTTAATTGGACAAAGAAAACCTTTCAACAAACAAATTGGCTGGTGATTCTCTCGCTAGTGATCGTTTGGCGAGTGATCTTTTGACGGGTGCTCCCTTAAGGGGTGATCTTTTTGCGGCTTATCCTCTGGTGGTTCATCTTTTGACCGGTGATATTTTTGCGGGTGATCCTCTGTCGCTTGTTCTTTTGGCGGGTGATCCTCTGACGGGTGATGTTTTGTCGGTGATCTTTTGGCGTTTGATCCTCTGTCGGATGATCCTCTGGCGAGTGATCATATGGCGTTTGATCCTCTGACGGATGATCCTCTGGCGAGTGATCTTATGGCGGGTGATCCTCTGACGGGTTAACTTATGGCGGGAGATCATCTAATGGGTGATCTTTTTGTGGCTGATCCTCTGGCGGTTGATGCTTTGACGAGTAATCTTTTGGCGGGCGATCCTGTGACGGGTGATCCTGTGACGGGTGATCCTGTGACGGGTGATCCTCTGGCGGGTGATCTTTTGGGGGGTGATCCTGACGAGTGATCTTTTGGCGAGTGATCTTTAACAACCATGTGTTGGACATAACGGTATAATTAGACAAAGAAAACAATTCAACAAACAAATTCGCGGGTGATTCTCTGACGGGTGATCTTTTGGCGGTTTATCCTCTGACAGCTGAACTTTCGTCGGGTGATCTTGTGTCGGGTGATATTTTAGCGGGTGATCCTCTGACGGGTGATCTTTTGGCGGGTCATCCTCTGACAGGTGATCTTTCGTCGGGTCATCCTCTGACAGGTGATCTTTCGTCGGGTGATCTTGTGACGGGTGATCTTCTAAGGGGTGATCTTTTGTCGGGTGATCGTTTGCAAACAATTTGGCTGGTGATTCTGTGGCGGGTGATCATTTGGCATGTGATCTTTTGCCGTGTGATCCTTTAACGGGTGATCATTTTGCGGCTGTTACTCTGGCGGTTGTTCTTCTGGCGGGTGATCCTTTCGCGGGTGATGTTTTCGCGGTGATGTTTTGGCGTTTGATCTTCTGACGTGTGATCCTCTGGCGAGTGATCTTTTGGCGGGTGATCCTCTGACGGGTGATCTTTTCTGCGGGTCATCCTCTGACGGGTGATATTTTGGTGCGTGATCCTCTGACGGGTAATCTTTAACAACCATGTGTTGGTCAGAACATTTCAATTAGACAAAGAAAACCTTTCAACAAACAAATTGGCGGGTTATGCTCTGACGGATGATCTTTTGGCGGGTGATCCTCTGGCGGGTTCTCTTTCGACGGGTGATATTCTAAGAGGTGGTCTTTTGGCGGGTGATCTTTTGACGGGTGATCTTTCGTCGGGTGATCTTCTAAGAGGTGATCCGCTGACGGGTGATATTTTGGCGTTTGATCCTCTGCGGTTGATCTTTTGTTGGGTGATCCTCTGGCGGGTGATTCTCTGGCGGGTGATTCTCTTGCGGGTGATCTTTTGGCGTGTGATCATCTAACGGGTGATCTTTTTGTGGCTGATCCTCTGGCGGTTGATGCTTTGACGGGTGATCTTTTGGCGGGGGATCCTCTGACGGGTGATCCACTGACGGGTGATCCGCTGGCGGGTGATCTTTTGGCGGGTGATCTTTAACAACCATATGTTGGAGAGAACGGTTTAATTAGCAAAGAAAACCTTTCAACAAAAAAGGGCGGGTGATTCTCTGATTGGTGATCATCTGGCGTGTGAATTTTTGCTGTTTGATCCTCTGACTTGTCAATAATCTTACTGTGAGTATGGGTTACTCGCTCGTGAATTTTTCGTCGATGATATGTACCAGATTGTGGTGGGGGGGGGGGGGTGGTGGGGGGTTAGGGTTAGGGTTAGGGTTAGGGTTAGGGGGGCTGGGGGGTTAGGGTTAGGGTTAGGGTTAGGGGGGGGGGGGGCTTCTCCCCCAGCCTTACTTCAAATTCATGTCATGCCTTACTTCATAACCATTTGTTGCATTTTCTTAATTTAAAATTTGGCTCAATGGGACTAATGTTTGGCTAATCCATTGTTGGTGTTACAAACTAAGTAAACCTAAGTATTTTTTTGGAATAGCAAAATAATTAGAAACCCGCTCAGATTTTAAAGTTGATAACGAGAGAATATCTGAAAATTGAAGAACTTACTATGTTTAATACAGTAATCGCCAATTGTCAAGAAGAAAAATAAATGCTGTTTAAATAATGTAGTTGACAAAAAAGTAAACACTACCTGGTTATGCTAATTCGGCTAGTGACTTTGTTTACTTGAAGGCGGCGCTATTAAAGTGCATGTTTTTGTACATCGAAGATTCGAGTTCAGTTCCAGGTATTACACAAAAACGGAAGGCACTTGTTCGTTTAAGTCCTTTGTTGGGGGAGTTTGTGGTTATGACATTCGCGATCGAAAGCGTGGAACGGAAACTGTCCCTTTACTTTCGTGTACAAAGGACATCTCTAATCACAATTTTCCGGACCTGAAGATGAGATCGAACATATTTTATGTCTAGCAGCGTTGTTTACTTGAAATCTAAAGGAAGTAGTTGCAAACTAAAGTTGTCGAATTAAGTTCAGTGGCGGATCTAGGGAAGCGGCCCCCTTCCATCCCTTTTTTGGCGAAGAAAAAGGCTCGAGGGACCGAACTTTTTTTCAGAACCATTTTCACTTCCCCTCCCACCCCCCTCTCCTTATGAGAATGCTGGATCCGCAACTGGAAATTTATAGTGAAAAAGAGATCACATGCATGATGCTATCCACAAGAAGCCCTGGTATATCCATCTTTCAGGGGTAGCTCCATCACTGTAGAGCACCTCGACTGGTATAAGAAGGTAAATTTCGGAAACGAGAAAAAAGCATCCAATATGAATATTGAATATGCAAAGCAAGACTGGGGAGTGGAGTTAAAAATAGTTGCTCGCAAAAGGCTATTGCTACCAATTAATATATTTTAGAACATATTGACTAACGAAGATAATTAAATGGTGCTGAAATATATTTCAAAATAGAATTTTTTTTTTCTTGCAAAAGTGTTTCAATTTAATTGCCTTATCCGCACCCCTACCCCCTTAAATGCAAACAAAACTGCATTGCGTGACATAGCTGAAAAGAGACTGAAAGCAAACGTCCGACATGTTTTGTTTGTACTTCAAAGTAACATTTTATATCTTTTAGCGCACTACAAAACCGAGGAAAGCTCCAAAAAGTACTTAGCCCTTTGAATAGATGCCATGATACTGAAAAGTGTCGAAAGTTTAACAAAGATTGGCTGACACGACCGTTTAATATTACGTTGTTGTCGTCCGACGTTTATCGGACGTTGTAAACAAGACTAAAGGACATACGATGAACGGTGAGAAAAACGCAAGAAAATGATCTTTGGATAAGTCTTCTACAACAAATAATGTAAGAAAATTTCAAAACATTTTTTCTATGTGGCTACTTTAACCTTATTTGTGTTAAGACATGTGGTGGAAAGTGAAATGTTTGTGTGACCCGCAAATTGATAGAAATTTTTACAGCAATCTTGAGATCATCTTTATAAAAATTGACCAACGGAAGCTTAATCCGTTTGAAGGTTAAGCACATGATGAAAAATTGTTTTGTTTAGGAGGTACTTTTAAAGAAGTAAAATGTATGTCTTCGAAATAAAATTATTTTGCAAGCAAAGAACAACAAAATAATTTCCAAAATCACTCTACTAGATATGTAAAGATTGCAGAATAAGATTTTCATGTTTTAAATGCTGTAGCGTTACTTGTTTTTGTAAGCGAGACTGTCAAAGTTGTGCAATAATTTTCCACCTCAAACGCGATTTTAACGCACTTTCGTTTTTTGAATTTTTCTTTTAAATAAAAAGATATTTAGCCGAAAAAAGTATCAAGTGATTTTTGTTATACCTTAATCTATCTAACTTCATAATATGAAAGAAATCGAATTTTTATTACTTGCCAAAAAATTTCAAATTTGTCTGATTTTTACGAACAGGCGCTCTTAACAACCACGTGTCGGACAGAACGGTTTAATTAGACAAAGAAAACCTTTCTACAAACAAATTGGCTAGTGATTCTTTGGCGGGTGGTCTTTTGGCGAGTGATCTTTTGGCGGGTGATCCTTTAACGGGTGATCTTTTTGCGGCTGATCCTCTGGCGAGTGATCTTTTGGCGGGTGATCCTCTGGCGGGTGATCTTTTTTGCGGGTCATCCTCTGACGGGTGATCTTTTGGCGGGTGATCCTCTGACATGTGATCTTTTGGCGGATGATCTTCTAAGAGATGATCTTTTGGCGCGTGATCCTCTGACGGGTGATCTTTAACAACCATGTGTTGGTCAAAACAGTTTAATTAGACAAAGAAAACCTTTCAACAAACAAATTGGAGGGTTATGCTCTGACGGATGATCTTTTGGCGGGTGATCCTCTGGCGGGTGCTCTTTCGACGGGTGATCTTCTAAGAGGTGATCTTATGGCGGGTGACCCTCTGACGGGTGATGTTTTGGCGGGTGATCCTCTGACGGGTGATCTTTCGTCGGGTGATCTTCTAAGAGGTGATCTGTTGGCGTGTGATCCTCTGACGGGTGATCTTTTGGCGAGTGATCCTCTGACGGGTGATCTTTTGGCAGTTTATCCTTTGAGAGGTTATCTTTCGTCGGGTGATCTTGTGACGGGTGATCTTTTAGCGGGTGATCTTCTGACGGGTGATCTTTTGGCGGGTGATACTCTGCCGGGTGATCTTCTAAGAGGTTCTTTTTGCGTGTGATCCTTTGACGGGTGATCTTTGGTCGGGTGATCCTCTGACGGGTGATCGTATGGCGGTTTATCCTCTGACAGGTGATCTTTCGTAGGGTGATCTTGTGACGGATGATATTTTAGCGGGTGATCCTCTGATCTTTTTGGCGGGTGATCTTTAACAACCATGTGTTGGTCAGAAAGGTTTAATTAGGCAAAGAAAACCTTTCAACAAACAAATTGGTGGGTGATCCACAAATTGGTGGGTTATCCTCTGACGGATGATCTTTTGGCGGGTGATCCTCTGGCGGGTGCTCTCGGAAGTTTTGGCGGTAATCTTTTGGCGTTTTATCCTCGGACGGGTGATCTTTTGGCGTTTTATCCTCTGACTGGTGATCGTTTGGCGGGTGATCTTTAACAACCATGTATTGCTTAGAACGGTTTAATTAGACAAAAAAAACCTTTCAACAAACAAATTGGCGGGTTATGCTCTGACGGATGATCTTTTGGCGGGTGATCCTCTCTCGGGTGCTCTTTCGACGGGTGACCTTCTAAGAAGTGATCTTATGGCGGGTGACCCTCTGACGGGTGATCTTTTGCGGGTGATTCTCTGACGGGTTATCTTTAGGCAGGTGATCTTCTGACGGGTGATCTTTTCGCTGCCAATCCTCTGGCGGGTATTCTTTTCACGGGTGATCTCTGATCCTCTGAAGAGTGATCTTTTGGCGGGTGATCCTCTGACGGGTGATCTTTTGGCGTTTGATCCTCTGGGGGGTGATGTTTCCGCTGCTGATCCTATGGCGGGTTATCTTTTGGCTGGAGATCTTTTGGCTGGTGATCTTTTCGCGGATGATCTTCCGACGAGAGATCTTTGGGCGGGTGATCCTCTGTCGTGTTCTGTTTTCGCGTTTGATCGTCTGACGGATGATCTTTATGTGGGTTATCCTCTGACTGGTGATCTTTAACAACGATGTGTTGGTCAAAACGGTTCAATTAGACAAAGAAAATGTTTCAACAAACAACAGGTGTTGCTCCATCATCATCATCCATCATCATCACTCGGCTGCTTAAAGCAGGTGATCGCAAAGTGTTTTCCATTAATGGCAGAAACGTCATTAGGTTTAGGGTGCCTTAGAGGGACTGTTTCACGTGTTTTCTATTTCTGTTCAAAAACGATAGAGATAAAAAAACTGTAGTCCTCATGTTTCTAACAACCATGTGTTGGTCAGAACGGTTTAATTAGACAAAGA
Organism: Dendrophyllia cribrosa; assembly: GCA_024195265.1. Lineage (NCBI taxonomy): Eukaryota > Metazoa > Cnidaria > Anthozoa > Scleractinia > Dendrophylliidae > Dendrophyllia > Dendrophyllia cribrosa. Next base: position 12,774,403 of record JAJLRJ010000003.1, read on the forward strand.
AAACCTTTCAACAAACAAATTGGCGGGTGATTCTCTGGCGGGTGTTGTTTTGGCGGGTGATATTTTGGCGTTTGATCCTCTGGCGGGTGATCTTTTGCCTTGTCATCCTCTGACAGGTAATCCCCTAACGGGTGATCTTTTTGTGGCTGATCATCTGGTGTATGATCTTTTGAAGGGTGATCTTTTGGTGGGTGATCGTTTGGCGGGTGTTCCTCTGGCGGGTAATCCTCTGGTGGGTGATGTTTTGGCGTTTTATCCTCTGACGGGTGATCTTTAACAACCACGTGTCGGACAGAACGGTTTAATTAGACAAAGAAAACCTTTCAACAAAAAAATTGGCTGGTGATTCTCTGGCGAGTGATCTTTTGGCGAGTGATCCTTAAACGGGTGATGTGTTTGCGAATGATCCTCTGGCGGTTCATCTTTTGACCTGTGATATTTTGGCGGGTGATCCTCTGTCGGTTGTTCTTTTGGCGGGTGATCCTCTAGCGGGTGATGTTTTGGTGGTGATCTTTTGGCGTATGATCCTCTGACGGCTTTTTTTTTTTGCGGTTCATCCTCTGACGGGTGATCTTTTGGCCGATGATCCTCTGACGGGTGATCGTCTGGCGGGTGATGTTTTGGCGGTTGATCCTCTGACGGGTGATCTTTTTGGTGGGCGATCCTCTGACTTGTGATCTTTTAGCGGGTGATCCACTGGCGATTCATCTTTTGACCTGTGATCTTTTGACAGGTGATATTTTGGCGGGTGATCTTCTGACGGGTGATCTTTCGTCGGGTGATCATGTGAAGGGTGATATTTTAGCGGGTGATCCTCTGACAGGTGATCTTTTTCGCGGGTGATCCTCTGGGGGTGATCTTTTTCGTGGGTGAACCTCTGACAGGTGCTCCTTCGTCGGGTGATCTTGTGATGGGTGATCTTCTAAGGGGTGATCTTTCGTCGTGTGATCCTGTGACGGGTGATCTCCTAAGGGGTGATCTTTTGGCGGGTGATCGTTTTGCGGTGATGTTTAACAACCACGTGTCGGACAGAACGGTTTAATTAGACAAAGAAAACCTTTCAACAAACAAATTGGCTGGTGATTAACTGGCGGGTGATCTTTTGGCGAGTGATCTTTTGTCGGGTGATCCTTTAACGGGTGATCATTTTGCGGCTTATCCTCTGGCGGTTCATGTTTTGACCGGTCATATTTTGGCGGGTGATCCTTTGTCGGTTGTTCTTTTGGCGGGTGATCCTCTGGCGGCTGATGTTTTGGCGGTAATGTTTTGGCGTTTGATCCTCTGACGTGTGATCCTCTGACGAGTGATCTTTTGGCGGGTGATCCTCTGACGGGTGATCTTTATTGCGGCTCATCCTCTGACGGGTGATCTTTTGGCAGGTGATCCTCTGACAGATGATCTTTTGGCGGATGATCTTCTAAGAGGTGATCTTTGGCTCCTGATCCTCTGACGGATGATCTTTTGGCGGGTGATCCTCTGGCGGGTGCTCTCGGAAGTTTTGGCGGTAATCTTTTGGCGTTTTATCCTCGGACGGGTGATGTTTTGGCGTTTTATCCTTTGACTGGGGATCATTTGGCGGGTGATCTTTAACAACCATGTGTTGGCCAGAACAGTTTAATTAGACAAAGAAAACCTTTCAACAAACAAATTGGCGGGTTATGCTCTGACGGATGCTCTTTTGGCGGGTGATCCTCTGGCGGGTGGTCTTTCGACGGGTGATCTTTTAAGAGGTGATCTTATGGCGGATGACCCTCTGACGGGTGATCTTTTGGCGGGTTATCCTCTGACGGGTGATCTTTCGTCGGGTGATCTTCTAAGAGGTGATCTTTTGGCGTGTGATCCTCTGACGGGTGATCTTTTGGCGAGTGATCCTCTGTCGGGTGATCTTTTCGCGGCTGATACTCTGGCATGTGTTCTTTTCACGGGTGATCTTCTGGCGGCTTATCCTCTGACTGGTGATCGTTTGGTGTTTGATCCTTTGACGGGTGATCTTTTGGCGGGTGATCCTCTGATGGGTGATCTTTTGACGTGTGAACTTCTAAGAGGTGATCATTTGGTGAGTGATCCTCTGACGGGTGATCTTCCATCATCATCATCCATCATCATCACTCGGTGATGTTGCTGACAGCGGACCTGACAGCTTACTTTTCGTAGGGTGATCCTGTGACGGGTGATCTTTTGGCGGGTGATCATCTAACGGGTGATCTTTTTGTGGCTGCTCCTCTGGCGGTTGATGCTTTGACGGGTGATTTTTTGGCGGAGGATCCTCTGACGGGTGATCCTCTGACGTGTGCTCCTCTGGCGGGTGATCTTTTTGCTTGTGATCCTGACGGGTGATCTTTTGGCGTGTGATCTTTAACAACCATGTGTTGGACAGAACGGTTTAATTAGACAAAGAAAACCTTTCAAGAAACAAATTGGCGGGTGATTTTCTGACGGGTGATCATCTGGCGGGTGATCTTTTGGTGTTTGATCCACTGACGGGTATTCTTTTGGCGGGTGATCCTCTAACGGGTGATCTTTTTGCGGCTAATCCTCTGGCGGTTCATCTTTTGACCAGTGATCTTTTGACGGGTGATCTTTTGGCGGGTAATCTTTTGGCGGGTGATCCTCTGACGGGTGATCTTTTGTCGGGTAATCCTTTGACGGGTGATCTTTTGGCGGTTTATCCTCTGACAGGTGATATTTCGTCGGGTGATCTTGTGACGGGCAAAATTTTAGTGGGTGATCCTCTGACGGGTGATCTTTTCGCGGGTGATCCTCTGACAGGTGATCTTTTGGCGTTTGAACCTCAGACGGGTGATCTTTTGGCAGGTGATCCTTTGACAGGTGATCTTTCGTCGGGTTATCCTCTGACAGGTGATCTTTCGTCCGGTGATCTTGTGACTTGTGATCTTCTAAGGGGTGATTTCTTGGCGGGTGATCCTCTGACGGGTGATTTTTCGTCGGGTTATCTTCTAAGAGGTGATGTTTTGGCGGGTTTTCCTCTAACTTGTGATCTTTTCGCGGCTTATCCTCTAAATTGTGATCTTTTCGCGGCTTATCCTTTGGCGGGTGATCTTCTGACGGGAGATATTTTTGTGGCTGATCATCCGCTTTATGACGGGTGATCTTTCGGCGGGTGATCTTTTCGCGGGTGATCCTTTGGCAGGTGATCCTCTGGCGAGTGATCCTCTTGCGGTGATGTTTTGGCGTTTTATCCTCTGACGTGTGATCGTTTCGCAGGTGATCTTTAACAACCACGTGTCGGACAGAACGGTTTAATTAGACAAAGTAAACTTTTCAAGAAACAAATTGGCGAGTGATCTTTTGGCGAGTGATCTTTTGGCGGGTGATCCTTTAACGGGTGATGTTTTTGCGGATGATCCTCTGGCGGTTCACGTTTTGACCGGTGATATTTTGGCTGGTGATCTTCTGTCGGTTGTTCTTTTGGCGGGTGATCCTCTGGTGGGTGATGTTTTGGTGGTGATATTTGGCGGGTGATCCACTGACAGGTGATCTTTTGGCGGATGATCCTCTGACGGGTGATACTCTGGCGGGCGATGTTTTGGCGGTGATCTTTTAGCGTTTGATCCTCTGACGAGCGATCTTTTGGCGGGTGATCTTTAACAACCATGTGTTGGTCAGAACGGTTTAATTAGACAAAGAAGACCTTTCAACAAACAAATTGGCGGGTTATGCTCTGACGGATGATCTTTTGCGGGTAATCTTTTGGCGGGTGATCCTCTGACGGGTGACCTTTCTTCGGGTAATCCTCTGACGGGTGATCTTTTTGCGGTTTATCCTCTGACAGGTGATATTTCGTCGGGTGATCTTGTGACGGGCGACATTTTAGTGGGTGATCCTCTGACGGGTGATCTTTTCGCGGGTGATCCTCTGACAGGTGATCTTTTGGCGTTTGAACCTCAGACGGGTGATCTTTTGGCGGGTGATCCTCTGACGGGTGATACTCTGAGGAGTGATCTTTTGGCGGGTTATCCTCTGACGGCTGATCTTTTTTGCGTGTCATCCTCTGACGAGTGATCTTTTGGCGGGTGATGCTCTGACAGTTGATCTTTTGGCGGATGATTCTCTGACGGGTTATCCTCTGGCGGGTGATGTTTTGGTGATGTTCTTTTGGCGTTTGACCCTCTGACGGGTGATCTTTTGGCGGGTGATCTTTAACAACCATGTGTTGGTCAGAACGGTTTAATTAGACAAAGAAAACCTTTCAACAAACAAATTGGCGGGTGATTTTCTGTCCAATGATCCTCTGGCGGGTGATGTTTTGGCGGTTGATCGTCTGACAGGTGATCTTTTTGGTGGGTGATCCTCTGACTTGTGATCTTTTAGTGGGTGATCCTCTGACAGGTGATGTTTTGGCGGGTGATCCTCTGTCGGGTGATATTTTAATGGGTGATCCTCTGACAGGTGATCTTTTGGCGGGTTATCCTCTGACGGGTGATCTTTTAGTGTTTGATCCTCTGACTGGTGATCTTTTGCCGGGTGATCCTCTGATGGGTGATCTTTTGACGGGTGATCTTCTAAGATGTGATCGTTTGGTGAGTGATCCTCTGACGGGTGATCTTCCATCATCATCATCCATCATCATCACTCGGCTTCTTCAAGCAGGTGATCGCAAAGCGTTCTCCAGTCATGGCAGTAACGTCATTAGGTTTAGGGTGCCTTAGCGGGACTGTTTCACGTGTTTTCTATTTCTGTTCAAAAACGATAGAGATAAAAAACTAGTTCTCATGTTTTTAACAACCATGTGTTGGTCAGAACGTTTTAATTAGATAAAGAAAATCTTTCAATAAACAAATTAGCGGGTGATTCTCTGGCGGGTGATGTTTTGGCGGGTGATATTTTGGCGTTTGATCCTCTGACGGGTGAACTTTTGGCGGGTGATCATCTAACAGGTGATCTTTTTGTGGCTGATCCTCTGACGGTTGATGTTTTGACGGGAGATCTTTTGGTGGGGGATCCTCTGACGGGTGATACTGTGACGTGTGATCCTCTGGCGGGTGATCCTTTGGCTGGTGATCCTGACGGGTGATCTTTTGGCGGGTGATCTTTAACAACCATGTGTTGGATAGAACAGTTTAATTAGACAAAGAATACCTTTCAACAAACAAATTGGCGGGTGATTCTCTGACGGGTGATCTTTTGGTGTTTGATCCTCTGACGGGTGCTCTTTGGCCGGGTGATCCTCTAACGGGTGATCTCTTTGCGGCTGATCCTCTGGCGGTTCACCTTTTGACCGGTGATCTTTTGACGGGTGAACTTTTTGGCGGGTGATCTTCTGGCAGGTGATCTTTTGGCGGGTGATCCTCTGATATGTGAACTTTTATCGGGTGATCGTCCGATGGGTGATCTTTTTCGCGGGTGATCCTCTGACGGGTGATCTTTTTCGGGGGTGATCCTCTGACAGGTGATCTTTCGTCGGGTGATCTTGTGACGGGTGATCTTCTAAGCGGTGATCTTTTGGCGTGTGATCCTCTGATGGGTTATCTTTCGTCGGGTGACCTTCTAAGAGGTGATATTTTGGCGTGTGATCCTCTGACGGGTGATCTTTTGGCGGGTAATCCTCTGACTGGTGATCTTTTGGCGGTTTATCCTCTGACAGGTGATCTTTCGTCGGGTTATCTTGTGACGGTTGATATTTTAGCGGTGATCCTCTGACGAGTGATCTTTTGGCCGGTGATCCTCTGACGGGTGATCTTCTAAGAGGTGATCTTTTAGCGTGTTATCCTCTGACGGGTGATCTTTTGGCGGGTGATCTTTAACAACCATGTGTTGGATAGAAGGGTTTAATTAGACAAAGAAAACCTTTCAACAAACAAATTGGCGGGTGATTCTCTGACGTGTGATCATCTGGCGGGTGATCTTTTGGTGTTTGATCCTCTGACGGGTGATCTTTGGCCGGGTGATCCTCTAACGGGTGATCTCTTTGCGGCTGATCCTCTGGCGGTTCACCTTTTGACCTGTGATCTTTTGACGGGTGAACTTTTGGCGGGTGATCTTCTGACAGGTGATCTTTTGGCGGGTGATCCTCTGACGTGTGAACTTTTATCGGGTGGTCGTCCGATGGGTGATCTTTTTCGCGGGTGATCCTCTAACGGGTGATCTTTTTCAGGGGTGATCCTCTGACAGGTGATCTTTCGTCGGGTGATCTTGTGACGGGTGATCTTCTAAGCGGTGATCTTTTGGCGTGTGATCCTCTGACGGGTTATCTTTTGGCGGGTGATCCTCTGACGGGTGATCTTTTGGAGTTTTATCCTCTGACAGGTGATCTTTTTTCTGGTGATTATGTGACGGGTGATCTTCTGACAAGTGATCCGCCGACGGGTGATCTTTTGTCGGGTGATCCTCCGACGGGTGATCTTTCGTCGGGTGATCTTGTGACGAGTGATCTTCTAAGGGGTGATCTTTCGGCGGGTGATCCTCAACGGGTGATATGTTAGCGGGTGATTCTCTGACGGGTGATCTTTTGGCGGGTGATCCTCTGACGTGTGATATTTTAGCGGGTGATCCACTGACGGGTGATATTTTTGCAGATGATCCTCTGTCGGATGATATTTTAATGGGTGATTCTCTGACAGGTGATCTTTTTGCGGGTTATCCTCTGACGGGTGATCTTTTGGTGTTTGATCCTCTGACGGGTGATATTTTGGCTGGTGATCCTCTGATGGGTGATCTTTTGGCGGGTGATCATCTAACTGGTGATCTTTTTGTGGCTGATCCTCTGGCGGTTGATGTTTGGACGGGAGATCTTTTGGCGGGGGATCCTCTGACAGGTGATACTTTGACGTGTGATCCTCTGGCGGGTGATCCTTCGGTGGGTGATCCTGACGGGTGATCTTTTGGCGGGTGATCTTTAACAACCATGTGTTGGATAGAACGGTTAAATTAGACAAAGAAGACCTTTCAACAAACAAATTGGCGGGTCATTCTCTGATGGATGATCATCTGGCGTGTGATGTTTTGGTGTTTGATCCTCTGACGGGTGACCTTTGGCCGGGTGAACCTCTAACGGGTGATCTCTTTGCGGCTGATCCTCTGGCGGTTCACCTTTTGACCGGTGTTCTTTTGACGGGTGAACTTTTGGCGGGTGATCTTCTGAAAGGTGATCTTTTGGCGTGTGATCCTCTGACAAGTGAACTTTTGTCGGGTGATCGTCTGATGGGCGATCTTTTGGCGTGTGATCCTCTGACGGGTGATATTTTAGCGGATGATCTTCTGAGGAGTGATATTTTGGCGGGTTATCCTCTGACAGGTGATTTTTCGTCGGGTAATCTTGTGACGGGTGATATTTAAGCGGGTTATCCTCTGACTGTTGATCTTTTGGCGGGTGATCGTCCGACGGGTGATCTTTCGTCGGGTGATCCTCCGACGGAGGATCTTTCGTCGGGTGATCTTGTGACGAGTGATCTTCTAAGGGGTGATCTTTCGGCGGGTGATACTCAACGGGTGATATGTTAGCGGGTGATTCTCTGACGGGTGATCTTTTGGCGAGTGATCCTCTGACGTGTGATATTTTTGCAGATGATCCTCTGTCGGGTGATATTTTAATGGGTGATTCTCTGACAGGTGATCTTTTGGCGGGTTATCCTCTGACGGGTGATCTTTTGGTGTTTGATCCTCTGACTGGTGATCTTTTGGCGGGTGATCCTCTGATGGGTGATCTTGTGACGGGTGATCTTCGAAGACGTGATCGTTTGGTGAGTGATCCTCTGAGGGGTGATCTTCCATCATCATCATCCATCATCATCACTCGGCTGCTTCAAGGAGGTGATCGCAAAGCGTTCTCCAGGCATGGCAGTAACGTCATTAGGTTTAGGGTGCCTTAGCGGGACTGTTTCACGTGTTTTCTATTTCTGTTCAAAAACGATAGAGATAAAAAAACTAGTCCTCATGTTTTTAACAACCATGTGTTGGTCAGAACGTTTTAATTAGATAAAGAAAACCTTTCAACAAACAAATTAGCGGCTGATTCTCTGGCGGGTGATGTTTTGGCGGGTGATATTTTGGCGTTTGATCCTCTGATGGGTGATATTTTGACGTGTGATCCTCTGGCGGGTGATCCTTTGGCGGGTGATCCTGACGGGTGATATTTTGGCGGGTGATCTTTAACAACCATGTGTTGGATAGAACGGTTTAATTAGACAAAGAAAACCTTTAGACAAACAAATTGGCGGGTGATTCTCTGACGGGCGATCATCTGGCGGGTGATCTTTTTGTGGCTGATCCTCTGGCGGTTGAAGTTTGGACGGGAGATCTTTTGGCGGGGATCCTCTGACAGGTGATACTTTGACGTGTGATCCTCTGGCGGGTGATCTTTTGGCGGGTGATCCTGACGGATTATTATTTGGCGGGTGATCTTTAACAACCATGTGTTGGATAGAACGGTTTAATAAGACAAGGAAAACCTTTAGACAAACAAATTGGCGGGTGATTCTCTGACGGGCGATCATCTGGCGGGTGATCTTTTGGTGTTTGATCCTCTGACGGGTGATCTTTGGCCGGGTGATCCTCTAACGGGTGATCTCTTTGCGGCTGATCCTCTGGCGGTTCACCTTTTGACCGGTGATCTTTTGACGGGTGAACCTTTGGCGGGTGATTTTCTGACAGGTGATCTTTTGGAGGGTGATCCTCTGACGTGTGAACTTTTGTCGGGTGATCGTCTGATGGGTGATCTTTTGGCGGGTGATCCTCTGACGGGTGATATTTTAGCAGATGATCTTCTGAGGAGTGATATTTTTTGGCGGGTTATCCTCTGAAAGGTGATTTTTCGTCGGGTAATCTTGTGACGGGTGATATTTTAGCAGGTGATCCTCTGACTGTTGATCTTTTGGCGGGTGATCCCCTGACGTGTGATCTTTCTTCGGGTAATATTTTAGCTGGTGATCCTCTGACGGGTGATCTTTCGTCCGGTGATCTTGTGACGAGTGATCTTTTGGCGAGTGTTCCTCTAACTTGTGATCTTTTCGCGGCTGATCCTCTGGCATGTGTTGTTTTCGCGGCTGATCCTCTGGCGGGTGATCTTTTGGCATTTTATCCTGTGACGGGTTATCTTTCGTCGGGTGATCTTGTGGCGAGTGATCTTCTAAGAGGTGATCTTTTGGCTGGTGATCTTTCACAACCATGTGTTGGCCAGAACGGTTTAATTAGACAAAGAAAACCTTACAACAAACAAATTGGCTGGCGATTCTTTGGCGGGTGATGTTTTGGCGGGTGATATTTTGGCGTTTGATCCTATGACGGGATATCTTTTAGCGGGTGATCCTCTGACGGGTGATCTTTTCGCGGGTGATCCTGACGGGTGATCTTTTTTTTGGCGGGTGATCTTTAATAACCATATGTTGGACAGAACGGTGTAAAAACACAAAGAAAAGTTTTCAACAAACAAATTAGCGTGTCATTTTCTGACTGGTGATCATCTGGCGGGTGAACTATTGGTGTTTGATCCTCTGACGGGTGATCTTTTGGCAGAAGATCTTCTGACAGGTGATCTTTTGGCGGGTGATCCTCTGACGGGTGAACTTTTGTCGGGTGATCCTCTGTCGGCTGATCTTTTGGCGGTTTATCCTCTGACAGGTGATCTTTCGTCGGCTAATCTTGTGACGAATGAAATTTTAGCGGGTGATCCACTGACTGGTGATCTTTTGGCGGGTGATCCTCTGACGGGTGATCTTTTGGCGTTTGATCCTCTGACGGGTGGTCTTTTGGCGGGTGATTCTCTGACAGGTAATCTTTCGTCGGGTGATCCTCTGACAGGTGATCTTTCGTCGGGTGATCTTGTGACGGGTGATCTTCTAAGGGGTGATCTTTTGGCGGGTGATCGTTTGCAAACAATTTGGCTGGTGATTCTGTGGCGGGTGATCCTTTGGCATGTGATCTTTTGGCGGGTGATCCTTTAACGGGTGATCATTTTGCGGCTGTTGCTCTGGCGGTTGTTCTTCTGGCGGGTGATCCTTTGGCGGGTGATGTTTTCGCGGTGATGTTTTGGCGTTTGATCTACTGACGTGTGATCCTCTGGCGAGTGATCTTTTGGCGGGTGATCCTCTGACGGGTGATCTTTTCTGCGGGGCATCCTCTGACGGGTGATATTTTGGTGCGTGATCCTCTGACGGGTAATCTTTAACAACCATGTGTTGGTCAGAACAGTTCAATTAGACAAAGAAAACCTTTCAACAAACAAATTGGCGGGTTATGCTCTGACGGATGATCTTTTGGCGGGTGATCCTCTAGCGGGTTCTCTTTCCACGGGTGATATTCTAAGAGGTGGTCTTTTTGCGGTTGATCTTTAACAACCATGTGTTGGTCAGAACGGTTTAATTCAACAAAGAAAACCTTTGAACAAACAAATTAGCGGGTGTTTCTCTGGCGGGTGATGTTTTGGCGGGTGATATTTTGGCGTTTGAACCTCTGACGGGTGATCTTTTGGTGGGTGATCCTCCGACGGGTGATCTTTTTGTGGCTGATCTTCTGTCGGTTGATGCTTTGACGGGTGATCTTTTGGCGGAGGCTCCTCTGACGGGTGTTCCTCTGACGGGTGATCCTCTGGCGGGTGATCTTTTGGCGGGTGATCCTGACGGATGATCTTTTGGCGGGTGATCTTTAACAACCATGTGTTGGACAGAACGGTTTAATTAGAAAAAGAAAACCTTTCAACAAACAAATTTGCGGGTGATTCTCTGACGGGTGATCATATGGCAGGTGATCTTTTGGTGTTTGATCCTCTGACGGGTGATCTTTTGGCCGGTTATCCTCTGACGTGTGATCTTTTGGCCGGTGATCCTCTAACGGGTGATCTTTTTGCGGCTGACCCTCTGGCGGTTCATCTTTTGACCGGGGATCTTTTGACAGGTGATCTTTCGGCGGGTGATCTTCTGACAAGTGATCTTTTGGCGGGTGATGCTCTGGCGGGTGATTCTCTGGCGGGTGATGTTTTGGCGGTTATCTTTTGGCGTTTTAACCTCTGCCGGGTGATCTTTTGGCGTTTTATATTCTCGCGGGTGATCGTTAACAACCATGTGTTGGTCAGAACGGTTTAATTAGACAAAGAAAACAAATTGGCGGGTTATGCTCTGACGGATGATTGTTTGGCGGGTGATCCTCTGGCGAGTGCTCTTTAGACGGGTGATCTTTTGGCGCGTGATCCTCTGACGGGTAATCTTTCGTCGGGTGATCTTGTGAAGGGTGATATTTTAGCGGGTGATCCTCTGACGGGTGATCTTTTTCGCGGGTGATCCTCTGACAGATGATCTTTCGTCGGTTGATCTTGTGACGGGTGATCTTCTAACGGGTGATCTTTTGGTGGGTGATCCTCTGACGGGTGATATTTTAGCGGGTGAACCTCCGACGAGTGATCATTTAGCGGGTGATACTCTGATGGGTTATCTTTCGTCGGGTGATCTTCTAAGACGTGATCTTTTGGTGTGCGATCCACTGACGGGTGATCTTTTGGCGGGTAATCCTCTGACTGGTGATCTTTTGGCGGTTTATCCTCTGACAGGTGATCTTTCGTCGGGTGATCTTGTGACTGGTGATATTTTAGCAGGTGATCCTCCAACGGGTGATCTTCTGGCGGTTGATCCTCTGACGGGTGATCTTTCGTCGGGTGATCTTGTGACGAGTGATCTTCTATGGGATGATCTTTTGACGGGTGATCCTATGAGTGGTGATTCTCTGGCGGGTTATGTTTTGGCGGGTGATATTTTGGCGTTTGGTCCTCTGACGGGTGATCTTTTGGCGAGTGATCCTCTGACGGGTGATACTCTGACGGGTGATCTCCTTTTCGCGGCTGATCCTCTGGCGGGTGATCTTTTGACGGGAGATCCTTTAGCGGTTTATCCTCTGACAGGTGATCTTTCGTCGGGTGATCTTGTGCCGGGTGATATTTTAGCGGGTGATCCTCTGACGCGTGATCCTTTGGCGGGTGATCCTCTGCCGGGTGATATTTCGTCGGGTGATCTTGTGACGGGTGATCTTCTAAGGGGTGATCTTTTGGCGGGTGATCCTCTGACGGGTGGTCTTTTGGCGGTTTATTCTCTAACAGGTGATCTTTCGTCGGGTGATCTTGTGACGGGTGGTATTTTAGCGGGTGATCCTCTGACGGGTGAACTTTTGGCTGGTGAAACCCTGACGGGTGATCTTTTGGCGTTTGATCCTCTGACGTGTGATCTTTTGGCGCGTGATCCTATGACGGATGATTTTTAGGCGGGTGATCCTCTTGCCGGTGCTCTTTGAACTGGTGATCGTCTAAGAGGTGATCTTTTGGCGGGTGTTCTTCTAACTTGTGATCTTTTTGCGGCTGATCCTCTGGCGGGTAATCTTGTGACGGGAGATCGTTTGGCAGGTGATCTTTAACAATCATGTGTTGGTCAGAATGGTTTTATTAAACAGAGAAAACCTTTCAACAAACAAATTGGGGGGTGATTCTCTGGCGGGTGATGTTTTGGTGGGTGGTACTTTGGCGTTTGATCCCATGGCGGGTGATCTTTTTGTTGCTGATCATCTGGTGTATGATCCTTTGACGGGTGATCTTTTGGCGGGTGATCCTCTGAGAGGTGATCTTTTGGAGGTTTATCCTCTGACAGGTGATCTTTTTTCGGGTGATCTTGTGACGGGTGATATTTTAGCGGGTGATCCTCTGACAGGTGATCTTCTGACGGGTGATCCTCTGACGGGTGATCTTTCGTCGAGTGATCCTGTGACGAGTGATCTTCTAAGGGGTGATCTTTCGGCGGGTGATCCTCGACGGGTGATATGTTAGCGGGTGATTATCTGACGGGTGACCTTTCGTCTGGTTAGCTTGTGACGAGTGATCTTCTAAGGGGTGATCTTTTGGCGGATGATCCTTTGTCGGTTGTTCTTTTGGCGGGTGATATTCTGGCGGGTGATGTTTTGTCGGTGATGTTTTGGCGTTTGATCCTCTGACGTGTGATCCTCTGGCGAGTGATCTTTTGGCGGGTGATCCTCTGACGGGTGATCTTTTTTGCGGGTCATCCTCTCACAGGTGATCATTTGGAGGATGATCTTCTTAGAGGTGATCTTTTGGCGCGTGATCTTTAACAACCATGTGTTGGTCAGAACAGTTTAATTAGACAAAGAAAACCTTTCAACAAACAAATTGGCGGGTTATGCTCTGACGGATGATCTTGTGGCGGGTGATCTTCTGGCGGGTGCTCTTTCGACGGGTGATCTTCTAAGAGGTGATCTTATGGCGGGTGACCCTCTGACGGGTGATCCTCTGGCGGGTGACGTTTTGGCGGGAGATATTTTAGCTGGTGATCCTCTGACGGGTGAACTCTTATCGGGTGATCTTGTGACGAGTGATCTTCTAAGGGGTGATCTTTTGGCGAGTGAACCTCTGACGGGTAATCTTTTGGCGGGTGTTCATCTAACGGGTGATCTTTTTGTGACTGATCCTCTGGCGGTTGATGTTTTGACGCGTGATCTTTTCGCGGGGGAACCTCTGACGGATGATAATCTGATGGGTAATCTTCTTTTCGCGGATGATTCTATGGCGAGTGATCTTTTGACGGGAGATCTTTTGGCGGGTGATCATTAACAACCATGTGTTGGTCAGAACGGTTTAATTAGACAAAGAAAACCTTTCAACACACAAATTGGCGAGTTATTCTCTGGCGGGTGATTTGTTTGTGGCAGATCCTCTGGCAGTTGATGCTTTGTGGTTTATCTTTTGGCGGGGGATCCTCTGACGGGTGATATTTTGGCGTTTGATCCTCTGCCGGGTGATTTGTTTGTGGCAGATCCTCTGGCAGTTGATGCTTTGTGGTTTATCTTTTGGCGGGGGATCTTCTGACGGGTGATCCTCTGACATGTGATCTTCCATCATCAAAATCCATCATCATGACTCGGCTACTTCAAGCAGGTGATCGCAAAGCGTTCTCCAGTCATGGCAGTAACGTCATTAGGTTTAGTGTGCCTTAGCGGGACTGTTTCACCTGTTTTCTATATCGTTTCGCGGCTGATCCTCTAACTTGTGATATTTTCGGGGCTGATCCTCCGGTGGGTGATCTTTTGACGGGAGATCTTTTGGCGGGTGATCTTTAACAACCATGTGTTGGTCAGAACGGTTTAATTAGACAGAGAAAACCTTTCAACAAACAAACTGGCGGGTGATTCTCTGGCGGGTGATGTTTTGGCGGTTGATATTTTGGCGGGTGATCCTTGAACGGGTGATCCTTTTGCGGCTGATCCTCTGGCGGTTCATCTTTTGACCGGTGATATTTTGGCGGGTGATCCTCTGTCGGTTGTTCTTTTGGCGGGTGATCCTCTGATGGGTGATCTTTTGACGTGTGAACTTCTAAGAGGTGATCATTTGGTGAGTGATCCTCTGACGGGTGATCTTCCATCATCATCATCCATCATCATCACTCGGTGATGTTGATGACAGCGGACCTGACAGCTTACTTTTCGTAGGGTGATCCTGTGACGGGTGATCTTTTGGCGGGAGATCATCTAACGGGTGATCTTTTTGTGGCTGCTCCTCTGGCGGTTGATGCTTTGACGGGTGATTTTTTGGCGGGGGATCCTCTGACGGGTGATCCTCTGACGTGTGCTCCTCTGGCGGGTGATCTTTTTGCTTGTGATCCTGACGGGTGATCTTTTGGCGTGTGATCTTTAACAACCATGTGTTGGACAGAACGGTTTAATTAGACAAAGAAAACCTTTCAAGAAACAAATTGGCGGGTGATTTTCTGACGGGTGATCATCTGGCGGGTGATCTTTTGGTGTTTGATCCACTGACGGGTATTCTTTTGGCGGGTGATCCTCTAACGGGTGATCTTTTTGCGGCTAATCCTCTGGCGGTTCATCTTTTGACCAGTGATCTTTTGACGGGTGATCTTTTGGCGGGTAATCTTTTGGCGGGTGATCCTCTGACGGGTGATCTTTTGTCGGGTAATCCTTTGACCGGTGATCTTTTGGCGGTTTATCCTCTGACAGGTGATATTTCGTCGGGTGATCTTGTGACGGGCGAAATTTTAGTGGGTGATCCTCTGACGGGTGATCTTTTGGCGTTTGAACCTCAGACGGGTGATCTTTTGGCAGGTGATCCTTTGACAGGTGATCTTTCGTCGGGTTATCCTCTGACAGGTGATCTTTCGTCGGGTTATCCTCTGACAGGTGATCTTTCGTCCGGTGATCTTGTGACTTGTGATCTTCTAAGGGGTGATTTCTTGGCGGGTGATCCTCTGACGGGTGATTTTTCGTCGGGTTATCTTCTAAGAGGTGATGTTTTGGCGGGTTTTCCTCTAACTTGTGATCTTTTCGCGGCTTATCCTCTAAATTGTGATCTTTTCGCGGCTTATCCTTTGGCGGGTGATCATCTGACGGGAGATATTTTTGTGGCTGATCATCCGCTTTATGACGGGTGATCTTTCGGCGGGTGATCTTTTCGCGGGTGATCCTTTGGCAGGTGATCCTCTGGCGAGTGATCCTCTTGCGGTGATGTTTTGGCGTTTTATGCTCTGACGTGTGATCGTTTCGCAGGTGATCTTTAACAACCACGTGTCGGACAGAACGGTTTAATTAGACAAAGTAAACTTTTCAAGAAACAAATTGGCGAGTGATCTTTTGGCGAGTGATCTTTTGGCGGGTGATCCTTTAACGGGTGATGTTTTTGCGGATGATCCTCTGGCGGTTCATGTTTTGACCGGTGATATTTTGGCTGGTGATCTTCTGTCGGTTGTTCTTTTGGCGGGTGATCCTCTGGTGGGTGATGTTTTGGTGGTGATATTTGGCGGGTGATCCACTGACAGGTGATCTTTTGGCGGATGATCCTCTGACGGGTGATACTCTGGCGGGCGATGTTTTGGCGGTGATCTTTTAGCGTTTGATCCTCTGACGAGCGATCTTTTGGCGGGTGATCTTTAACAACCATGTGTTGGTCAGAACGGTTTAATTAGACAAAGAAGACCTTTCAACAAACAAATTGGCGGGTGATTTTCTGTCCAATGATCCTCTGGCGGGTGATGTTTTGGCGGTTGATCGTCTGACAGGTGATCTTTTTGGTGGGTGATCCTCTGACTTGTGATCTTTTAGTGGGTGATCCTCTGACAGGTGATGTTTTGGCGGGTGATCCTCTGTCGGGTGATATTTTAATGGGTGATCCTCTGACAGGTGATCTTTTGGCGGGTTATCCTCTGACGGGTGATCTTTTAGTGTTTGATCCTCTGACTGGTGATCTTTTGCCGGGTGATCCTCTGATGGGTGATACTCTGGCGGGCGATGTTTTAGCGGTGATCTTTTAGCGTTTGATCCTCTGACGAGCGATCTTTTGGTGGGTGATCTTTAACAACCATGTGTTGGTCAGAACGGTTTAATTAGACAAAGAAGACCTTTCAACAAACAAATTGGCGGGTTATGCTCTGACGGATGATCTTTTGCGGGTAATCGTTTGGCGGGTGATCCTCTGACGGGTGACCTTTCTTCGGGTAATCCTCTGACGGGTGATCTTTTTGCGGTTTATCCTCTGACAGGTGATATTTCGTCGAGTGATCTTGTGACGGGCGACATTTTAGTGGGTGATCCTCTGACGGGTGATCTTTTCGCGGGTGATCCTCTGACAGGTGATCTTTTGGCGTTTGAACCTCAGACGGGTGATCTTTTGGCGGGTGATCCTCTGACGGGTGATACTCTGAGGAGTGATCTTTTGGCTGGTTATCCTCTGACGGCTGATCTTTTTTGCGTGTCATCCTCTGACGAGTGATCTTTTGGCGGGTGATGCTCTGACAGGTGATCTTTTGGCGGATGATTCTCTGACGGATTATCCTCTGGCGGGTGATGTTTTGGCGGCTGATCGTCTGACAGGTGATCTTTTTGGTGGGTGATCCTCTGACTTGTGATCTTTTAGTGGGTGATCCTCTGACAGGTGATGTTTTGGCGGGTGATCCTCTGTCGGGTGATATTTTAATGGGTGATCCTCTGACAGGTGATCTTTTGGCGGGTTATCCTCTGACGGGTGATCTTTTAGTGTTTGATCCTCTGACTGGTGATCTTTTGCCGGGTGATCCTCTGATGGGTGATCTTTTGACGGGTATTCTTCTAAGATGTGATCGTTTGGTGAGTGGTCCTCTGACGGGTGATCTTCCATCATCATCATCCATCATCATCACTCGGCTGCTTCAAGCAGGTGATCGCTAAGCGTTCTCCAGTCATGGCAGTAACGTCATTAGGTTTAGGGTGCCTTAGCGGGACTGTTTCACGTGTTTTCTATTTCTGTTCAAAAACGATAGAGATAAAAAACTAGTTCTCATGTTTTTAACAACCATGTGTTGGTCAGAACGTTTTAATTAGATAAAGAAAATCTTTCAATAAACAAATTAGCGGGTGATTCTCTGGCGGGTGATGTTTTGGCGGGTGATATTTTGGCGTTTGATCCTCTGACGGGTGAACTTTTGGCGGGTGATCATCTAACAGGTAATCTTTTTGTGGCTGATCCTCTGGCGGTTGATGTTTTGACGGGAGATCTTTTGGTGGGGGATCCTCTGACGGGTGATACTGTGACGTGTGATCCTCTGGCGGGTGATCCTTTGGCTGGTGATCCTGACGGGTGATCTTTTGGCGGGTGATCTTTAACAACCATGTGTTGGATAGAACAGTTTAATTAGACAAAGAATACCTTTCAACAAACAAATTGGCGGGTGATTCTCTGACGGGTGATCTTTTGGTGTTTGATCCTCTGACGGGTGATCTTTGGCCGGGTGATCCTCTAACGGGTGATCTCTTTGCGGCTGATCCTCTGGCGGTTCACCTTTTGACCGGTGATCTTTTGACGGGTGAACTTTTGGCGGGTGATCTTCTGACAGGTGATCTTTTGGCGGGTGATCCTGTGATATGTGAACTTTTATCGGGTGATCGTCCGATGGGTGATCTTTTTCGCGGGTGATCCTCTGACGGGTGATCTTTTTCGGGGGTGATCCTCTGACAGGTGATCTTTCGTCGGGTGATCTTGTGACGGGTGATCTTCTAAGCGGTGATCTTTTGGCGTGTGATCCTCTGATGGGTTATCTTTCGTCGGGTGACCTTCTAAGAGGTGATATTTTGGCGTGTGATCCTCTGACGGGTGATCTTTTGGCGGGTAATCCTCTGACTGGTGATCTTTTGGCGGTTTATCCTCTGACAGGTGATCTTTCGTCGGGTTATCTTGTGACGGTTGATATTTTAGCGGTGATCCTCTGACGAGTGATCTTTTGGCCGGTGATCCTCTGACGGGTGATCTTCTAAGAGGTGATCTTTTAGCGTGTGATCCTCTGACGGGTGATCTTTTGGCGGGTGATCTTTAACAACCATGTGTTGGATAGAAGGGTTTAATTAGACAAAGAAAACCTTTCAACAAACAAATTGGCGGGTGATTCTCTGACGTGTGATCATCTGGCGGGTGATCTTTTGGTGTTTGATCCTCTGACGGGTGATCTTTGGCCGGGTGATCCTCTAACGGGTGATCTCTTTGCGACTGATCCTCTGGCGGTTCACCTTTTGACCTGTGATCTTTTGGCGGGTGAACTTTTGGCGGGTGATCTTCTGACAGGTGATCTTTTGGCGGGTGATCCTCTGACGTGTGAACTTTTATCGGGTGGTCGTCCGATGGGTGATCTTTTTCGCGGGTGATCCTCTGACGGGTGATCTTTTTCAGGGGTGATCCTCTGACAGGTGATCTTTCGTCGGGTGATCTTGTGACGGGTGATCTTCTAAGCGGTGATCTTTTGGCGTGTGATCCTCTGACGGGTTATCTTTTGGCGGGTGATCCTCTGACGGGTGATCTTTTGGAGTTTTATCCTCTGACAGGTGATCTTTTTTCTGGTGATTATGTGACGGGTGATCTTCTGACAAGTGATCCGCCGACGGGTGATCTTTTGTCGGGTGATCCTCCGACGGGTGATCTTTCGTCGGGTGATCTTGTGACGAGTGATCTTCTAAGGGGTGATCTTTCGGCGGGTGATCCTCAACGGGTGATATGTTAGCGGGTGATTCTCTGACGGGTGATCTTTTGGCGGGTGATCCTCTGACGTGTGATATTTTAGCGGGTGATCCACTGACGGGTGATATTTTTGCAGATGATCCTCTGTCGGGTGATATTTTAATGGGTGATTCTCTGACAGGTGATCTTTTTGCGGGTTATCCTCTGACGGGTGATCTTTTGGTGTTTGATCCTCTGACGGGTGATATTTTGGCTGGTGATCCTCTGATGGGTGATCTTTTGGCGGGTGATCATCTAACTGGTGATCTTTTTGTGGCTGATCCTCTGGCGGTTGATGTTTGGACGGGAGATCTTTTGGCGGGGGATCCTCTGACAGGTGATACTTTGACGTGTGATCCTCTGGCGGGTGATCCTTCGGCGGGTGATCCTGACGGGTGATCTTTTGGCGGGTGATCTTTAACAACCATGTGTTGGATAGAACGGTTAAATTAGACAAAGAAGACCTTTCAACAAACAAATTGGCGGGTCATTCTCTGATGGGTGATCATCTGGCGTGTGATGTTTTGGTGTTTGATCCTCTGACGGGTGACCTTTGGCCGGGTGAACCTCTAACGGGTGATCTCTTTGCGGCTGATCCTCTGGCGGTTCACCTTTTGACCGGTGTTCTTTTGACGGGTGAACTTTTGGCGGGTGATCTTCTGACAGGTGATCTTTTGGCGTGTGATCCTCTGACAAGTGAACTTTTGTCGGGTGATCGTCTGATGGGCGATCTTTTGGCGTGTGATCCTCTGACGGGTGATATTTTAGCGGATGATCTTCTGAGGAGTGATATTTTGGCGGGTTATCCTCTGACAGGTGATTTTTCGTCGGGTAATCTTGTGACGGGTGATATTTAAGCGGGTTATCCTCTGACTGTTGATCTTTTGGCGGGTGATCGTCCGACGGGTGATCTTTCGTCGGGTGATCCTCCGACGGGTGATCTTTCGTCGGGTGATCTTGTGACGAGTGATCTTCTAAGGGGTGATCTTTCGGCGGGTGATACTCAACGGGTGATATGTTAGCGGGTGATTCTCTGACGGGTGATCTTTTGGCGAGTGATCCTCTGACGTGTGATATTTTTGCAGATGATCCTCTGTCGGGTGATATTTTAATGGGTGATTCTCTGACAGGTGATCTTTTGGCGGGTTATCCTCTGACGGGTGATCTTTTGGTGTTTGATCCTCTGACTGGTGATCTTTTGGCGGGTGATCCTCTGATGGGTGATCTTGTGACGGGTGATCTTCGAAGACGTGATCGTTTGGTGAGTGATCCTCTGAGGGGTGATCTTCCATCATCATCATCCATCATCATCACTCGGCTGCTTCAAGGAGGTGATCGCAAAGCGTTCTCCAGGCATGGCAGTAACGTCATTGGGTTTAGGGTGCCTTAGCGGGACTGTTTCACGTGTTTTCTATTTCTGTTCAAAAACGATAGAGATAAAAAAACTAGTCCTCATGTTTTTAACAACCATGTGTTGGTCAGAACGTTTTAATTAGATAAAGAAAACCTTTCAATAAACAAATTAGCGGCTGATTCTCTGGCGGGTGATGTTTTGGCGGGTGATATTTTGGCGTTTGATCCTCTGACGGGTGATATTTTGACGTGTGATCCTCTGGCGGGTGATCCTTTGGCGGGTGATCCTGACGGGTTATTATTTGGCGGGTGATCTTTAACAACCATGTGTTGGATAGAACGGTTTAATAAGACAAGGAAAACCTTTAGACAAACAAATTGGCGGGTGATTCTCTGACGGGCGATCATCTGGCGGGTGATCTTTTGGTGTTTGATCCTCTGACGGGTGATCTTTGGCCGGGTGATCCTCTAACGGGTGATCTCTTTGCGGCTGATCCTCTGGCGGTTCACCTTTTGACCGGTGATCTTTTGACGGGTGAACCTTTGGCGGGTGATT
Organism: Dendrophyllia cribrosa; assembly: GCA_024195265.1. Classification (NCBI taxonomy): domain Eukaryota; kingdom Metazoa; phylum Cnidaria; class Anthozoa; order Scleractinia; family Dendrophylliidae; genus Dendrophyllia; species Dendrophyllia cribrosa. Next base: position 12,795,282 of record JAJLRJ010000003.1, read on the forward strand.
TTCTGACAGGTGATCTTTTGGAGGGTGATCCTCTGACGTGTGAACTTTTGTCGGGTGATCGTCTGATGGGTGATCTTTTGGCGGGTGATCCTCTGACGGGTGATTTTTCGTCGGGTAATCTTGTGACGGGTGATATTTTAGCAGGTGATCCTCTGACTGTTGATCTTTTGGCGGGTGATCCTCTGACGTGTGATCTTTCTTCGGGTAATATTTTAGCTGGTGATCCTCTGACGGGTGATCTTTCGTCCGGTGATCTTGTGACGAGTGATCTTTTGGCGGGTGTTCCTCTAACTTGTGATCTTTTCGCGGCTGATCCTCTGGCATGTGTTGTTTTCGCGGCTGATCCTCTGGCGGGTGATCTTTTGGCATTTTATCCTGTGACGGGTTATCTTTCGTCGGGTGATCTTGTGGCGAGTGATCTTCTAAGAGGTGATCTTTTGGCTGGTGATCTTTCACAACCATGTGTTGGCCAGAACGGTTTAATTAGACAAAGAAAACCTTTCAACAAACAAATTGGCTGGCGATTCTTTGGCGGGTGATGTTTTGGCGGGTGATATTTTGGCGTTTGATCCTATGACGGGATATCTTTTAGCGGGTGATCCTCTGACGGGTGATCTTTTTTTTGGCGGTTGATCTTTAATAACCATATGTTGGACAGAACGGTGTAAAAACACAAAGAAAACCTTTCAACAAACAAATTGGCGTGTCATTTTCTGACTGGTGATCATCTGGCGGGTGAACTATTGGTGTTTGATCCTCTGACGGGTGATCTTTTGGCAGAAGATCTTCTGACAGGTGATCTTTTGGCGGGTGATCCTCTGACGGGTGAACTTTTGTCGGGTGATCCTCTGTCGTGTGATCTTTTGGCGGTTTATCCTCTGACAGGTGATCTCTCGTCGGCTAATCTTGTGACGGATGAAATTTTAGCGGGTGATCCACTGACTGGTGATCTTTTGGCGGGTGATCCTCTGACGGGTGATCTTTTGGCGTTTGATCCTCTGACGGGTGGTCTTTTGGCGGGTGATTCTCTGACAGGTAATCTTTCGTCGGGTGATCCTCTGACAGGTGATCTTTCGTCGGGTGATCTTGTGACGGGTGATCTTCTAAGGGGTGATCTTTTGGCGGGTGATCGTTTGCAAACAATTTGGCTGGTGATTCTGTGGCGGGTGATCCTTTGGCATGTGATCTTTTGGCGGGTGATCCTTTAACGGGTGATCATTTTGCGGCTGTTGCTCTGGCGGTTGTTCTTCTGGCGGGTGATCCTTTGGCGGGTGATGTTTTCGCGGTGATGTTTTGGCGTTTGATCTACTGACGTGTGATCCTCTGGCGAGTGATCTTTTGGCGGGTGATCCTCTGACGGGTGATCTTTTCTGCGGGGCATCCTCTGACGGGTGATATTTTGGTGCGTGATCCTCTGACGGGTAATCTTTAACAACCATGTGTTGGTCAGAACAGTTCAATTAGACAAAGAAATCCTTTCAACAAACAAATTGGCGGGTTATGTTCTGACGGATGATCTTTTGGCGGGTGATCCTCTAGCGGGTTCTCTTTCCACGGGTGATATTCTAAGAGGTGGTCTTTTAGCGGTTGATCTTTAACAACCATGTGTTGGTCAGAACGGTTTAATTCAACAAAGAAAACCTTTGAACAAACAAATTAGCGGGTGTTTCTCTGGCGGGTGATGTTTTGGCGGGTGATATTTTGGCGTTTGAACCTCTGACGGGTGATCTTTTGGTGGGTGATCCTCTGACGGGTGATCTTTTTGTGGCTGATCTTCTGGCGGTTGATGCTTTGACGGTTGATCTTTTGGCGGAGGCTCCTCTGACGGGTGTTCCTCTGACGGGTGATCCTCTGGCGGGTGATCTTTTGGCGGGTGATCCTGACGGATGATCTTTTGGCGGGTGATCTTTAACAACCATGTGTTGGACAGAACGGTTTAATTAGAAAAAGAAAACCTTTCAACAAACAAATTTGCGGGTGATTCTCTGACGGGTGATCATATGGCAGGTGATCTTTTGGTGTTTGATCCTCTGACGGGTGATCTTTTGGCCGGTTATCCTCTAACGGGTGATCTTTTTGCGGCTGACCCTCTGGCGGTTCATCTTTTGACCGGGGATCTTTTGACAGGTGATCTTTTGGCGGGTGATCTTCTGACAGGTGATCTTTTGGCAGGTGATGCTCTGGCGGGTGATTCTCTGGCGGGTGATGTTTTGGCGGTTATCTTTTGGCGTTTTAACCTCTGCCGGGTGATCTTTTGGCGTTTTATATTCTCGCGGGTGATCGTTAACAACCATGTGTTGGTCAGAACGGTTTAATTAGACAAAGAAAACAAATTGGCGGGTTATGCTCTGACGGATGATTGTTTGGCGGGTGATCCTCTGGCGAGTGCTCTTTAGACGGGTGATCTTTTGGCGCGTGATCCTCTGACGGGTGATCTTTCGTCGGGTGATCTTGTGAAGGGTGATATTTTAGCGGGTGATCCTCTGACGGGTGATCTTTTTCGCGGGTGATCCTCTGACAGATGATCTTTCGTCGGTTGATCTTGTGACGGGTGATCTTCTAACGGGTGATCTTTTGGCGGGTGATCCTCTGACGGGTGATATTTTAGCGGGTGAACCTCCGACGAGTGATCATTTAGCGGGTGATACTCTGATGGGTTATCTTTCGTCGGGTGATCTTCTAAGAGGTGATCTTTTGGTGTGCGATCCACTGACGGGTGATCTTTTGGCGGGTAATCCTCTGACTGGTGATCTTTTGGCGGTTTATCCTCTGACAGGTGATCTTTCGTCGGGTGATCTTGTGACTGGTGATATTTTAGCAGGTGATCCTAAAACGGGTGATCTCCTGGCGGTTGATCCTCTGACGGGTGATCTTTCGTCGGGTGATCTTGTGACGAGTGATCTTCTAAGGGATGATCTTTTGACGGGTGATCCTATGAGTGGTGATTCTCTGGCGGGTTATGTTTTGGCGGGTGATATTTTGGCGTTTGGTCCTCTGACGGGTGATCTTTTGGCGAGTGATCCTCTGACGGGTGATACTCTGACGGGTGATCTCCTTTTCGCGGCTGATCCTCTGGCGGGTGATCTTTTGACGGGAGATCTTTTAGCGGTTTATCCTCTGACAGGTGATCTTTCGTCGGGTGATCTTGTGCCGGGTGATATTTTAGCGGGTGATCCTCTGACGCGTGATCCTTTGGCGGGTGATCCTCTGCCGGGTGATATTTCGTCGGGTGATCTTGTGACGGGTGATCTTCTAAGGGGTGATCTTTTGGCGGGTGATCCTCTGACGGGTGGTCTTTTGGCGGTTTATTCTCTAACAGGTGATCTTTCGTCGGGTGATCTTGTGACGGGTGGTATTTTAGCGGGTGATCCTCTGACGGGTGAACTTTTGGCTGGTGAAACCCTGACGGGTGATCTTTTGGCGTTTGATCCTCTGACGTGTGATCTTTTGGCGCGTGATCCTATGACGGATGATTTTTAGGCGGGTGATCCTCTTGCCGGTGCTCTTTGAACTGGTGATCGTCTAAGAGGTGATCTTTTGGCGGGTGTTCTTCTAACTTGTGATCTTTTTGCGGCTGATCCTCTGGCGGGTAATCTTGTGACGGGAGATCGTTTGGCGGGTGATCTTTAACAACCATGTGTTGGTCAGAATGGTTTTATTAAACAGAGAAAACCTTTCAACAAACAAATTGGGGGGTGATTCTCTGGCGGGTGATGTTTTGGTGGGTGGTACTTTGGCGTTTGATCTTCTGGCGGGTGATCTTTTTGTTGCTTATCATCTGGTGTATGATCCTTTGACGGGTGATCTTTTGGCGGGTGATCCTCTGGAGGGTGATGTTTTGGCGTTTTATCCTCTGACGGGTGACCGTTTGGCGGGTGATCTTTAACAACCACGTGTCGGACAGAACGGTTTAATTAGACAAAGAAAACCTTTCAACAAAAAAATTGGCTGGTGAGTCTCTGGCGGGTGATCTTTTGGCGAGTGGTGTTTTGGCGGGTGTTCCTTTAACGGTTGATCTTTTTGCGGCTGATCCTCTGGCGGTTCGTCTTTTTAGCGGTGATATTTTGGCAGGTGATCCTCTGTCGGTTGTTCTTTTGGCGGGTGATCCTCTGGCGGGTGATGTTTTGGTGGTGATCTTTTGGCGTTTGATCCTCTGACGGGTGATATTTTAGCGGGTGATCCTCTGACGAGTGATCTTTTGGCGTGTGATCCTTTGACGGGTTATCTTTCGTCGGGTGATCTTCTAAGAGGTGATATTTTGGCGTGTAATACTCTGACGGGTGATCTTTTGCCGGGTAATCCTCTGACTGGTGATCTTTTGGCGGTTTATCCTCTGACAGGTGTTCTTTCGTCGGGTGATCTTGTGACGGTTGATATTTTAGCGGGTGATCCTCTGACGAGTGATTTTTTGGCCGGTGATCCTCTGACGCGTGATTTTCTAAGAGGTGATCTTTTAGCGTGTGATCCTCTGACGGGTGATCTTGTGGCGGGTGATCCTCTGAGAGGTGATCTTTTGGAGGTTTATCCTCTGACAGGTGATCTTTTTTCGGGTGATCTTTTGACGGGTGATATTTTAGTGGGTGATCCTCTGACGGGTGATCTTCTGACGGGTGATCCTCTGACGGGTGATCTTTCGTCGAGTGATCCTGTGACGAGTGATCTTCTAAGGGGTGAATTTTCGGCGGGTGATCCTCGACGGGTGATATGTTAGCGGGTGATTATCTGACGGGTGACCTTTCGTCTGGTTAGCTGGTGACGAGTGATCTTCTAAGGGGTGATCTTTTGGCGGATGATCCTTTGTCGGTTGTTATTTTGGCGGGTTATATTCTGGCGGGTGATGTTTTGTCGGTGATGTTTTGGCGTTTGATCCTCTGACGTGTGATCCTCTGGCGAGTGATCTTTTGGCGGGTGATCCTCTGACGGGTGATCTTTTTTGCGGGTCATCCTCTCACAGGTGATCTTTCGGCGCGTGATCTTTAACAACCATGTGTTGGTCAGAACAGTTTAATTAGACAAAGAAAACCTTTCAACAAACAAATTGGCGGGTTATGCTCTGACGGATGATCTTGTGGCGGGTGATCTTCTGGCGGGTGCTCTTTCGACGGGTGATCTTCTAAGAGGTGATCTTATGGCGGGTGACCCTCTGACGGGTGATCCTCTGGCGGGTGACGTTTTGGCGGGAGATATTTTAGCTGGTGATCCTCTGACGGGTGAACTCTTATCGGGTGATCTTGTGACGAGTGATCTTCTAAGGGGTGATCTTTTGGCGAGTGAACCTCTGACGGGTAATCTTTTGGCGGGTGTTCATCTAACGGGTGATCTTTTTGTGACTGATCCTCTGGCGGTTGATGTTTTGACGCGTGATCTTTTCGCGGGGGAACCTCTGACGGATGATAATCTGATGGGTAATCTTCTTTTCGCGGATGATTCTATGGCGGGTGATCTTTTGACGGGAGATCTTTTGGCGGGTGATCATTAACAACCATGTGTTGGTCAGAACGGTTTAATTAGACAAAGAAAACCTTTCAACACACAAATTGGCGAGTTATTCTCTGGCGGGTGATTTGTTTGTGGCAGATCCTCTGGCAGTTGATGCTTTGTGGTTTATCTTTTGGCGGGGGATCCTCTGACGGGTGATATTTTGGCGTTTGATCCTCTGCCGGGTGATTTGTTTGTGGCAGATCCTCTGGCAGTTGATGCTTTGTGGTTTATCTTTTGGCGGGGGATCCTCTGACGGGTGATCCTCTGACAGGTGATCTTCCATCATCAACATCCATCATCATGACTCGGCTACTTCAAGCAGGTGATCGCAAAGCGTTCTCCAGTCATGGCAGTAACGTCATTAGGTTTAGTGTGCCTTAGCGGGACTGTTTCACCTGTTTTCTATATCGTTTCGCGGCTGATCCTCTAACTTGTGATATTTTCGGGGCTGATCCTCCGGTGGGTGATCTTTTGACGGGAGATCTTTTGGCGGGTGATCTTTAACAACCATGTGTTGGTCAGAACGGTTTAATTAGACAGAGAAAACCTTTCAACAAACAAACTGGCGGGTGATTCTCTGGCGGGTGATGTTTTGGCGGTTGATATTTTGGCGGGTGATCCTTGAACGGGTGATCCTTTTGCGGCTGATCCTCTGGCGGTTCATCTTTTGACCGGTGATATTTTGGCGGGTGATCCTCTATCGGTTGTTCTTTTGGCGGGTGATCCTCTGGCGGGTGATGTTTTGTCGGTGATCTTTTGGCGTTTGAACCTCTGAAGGGTGTTCCTCTGAGGAGTGATCTTTTGGCGGGTTATCCTCTGACCGCTAATCTTTTTTGCGTGTCATCCTCTGACGAGTGATCTTTTGGCGGGTGATGCTCTGACAGGTGATCTTTTGGCGGATGATTCTCTGACGGGTTATCCTCTGGCGGGTGATGTTTTGGTGATGTTCTTTTGGCGTTTGACCCTCTGACGGGTGATCTTTTGGCGGGTGATCTTTAACAACCATGTGTTTGTCAGAACGGTTTAATTAGACAAAGAAGACCTTTCAACAAACAAATTGGCGGGTGATTTTCTGTCCAATGATCCTCTGGCGGGTGATGTTTTGGCGGTTGATCGTCTGACGGGTGATCTTTTTGGTGGGAGATCCTCTGACTTGTGATCTTTTAGCGGGTGATCCTCTGACTGGTGATGTTTTGGCGGGTGATCCTCTGTCGGGTGATATTTTAATGGGCGATCCTCTGACAAGTGATCTTTTGGCGGGTTATCCTCTGACGGGTGATCTTTTGGTGTTTGATCCTCTGACTGGTGATCTTTTGGCGGGTGATCCTCTGATGGGTGATCTTTTGACGGGTGATCTTCTAAGATGTGATCGTTTGGTGAGTGATCCTCTGACGGGTGATCTTCCATCATCATCATTCATCATCATCACTCGGCTGCCTCAAGCAGGTGATCGTAAAGCGTTCTCCAGTCATGGCAGTAACGTCATTAGGTTTAGGGTGCCTTAGCGGGACTGTTTCACGTGTTTTCTATTTCTGTTCAAAAACGATAGAGATAAAAAACTAGTTCTCATGTTTTTAACAACCATGTGTTGGTCAGAACGTTTTAATTAAATAAAGAAAACCTTTCAACAAACAAATTAGCGGGTGATTCTCTGGCGGGTGATGTTTTGGCGGGTGATATTTTGGCGTTTGATCCTCTGACGGGTGATATTTTGGCGGGTGATCCTCTGATGGGTGATCTTTTGGCGGGTGATCATCTAACAGGTGATCTTTTTGTGGCTGATCCTCTGGCGGTTGATGTTTTGACGGGAGATCTTTTTGCGGGGGATCCTCTGACGGGTGATACTGTGACGTGTGATCCTCTGGCGGGTGATCCTTTGGCTGGTGATCCTGACGGGTGATATTTTGGCGGGTGATCTTTAACAACCATGTGTTGGATAGAACGGTTTAATTAGACAAAGAAAACCTTTCAACAAACAAATTGGCGGGTGATTCTCTGACGGGTGATCATCTGGCGGGTGATCTTTTGGTGTTTGATCCTCTGACGGGTGATCTTTGGCCGGGTGATCCTCTAACGGGTGATCTCTTTGCGGCTGATCCTCTGGCGGTTCATCGTTTCACCGGTGATCTTTTGACGGGTGAACTTTTGGCGGGTGATCTTCTGACAGGTGATCTTTAGTCGGGTGATCCTCTGACGTGTGAACTTTTATCGGGTGATCGTCCGATGGGTGATCTTTTTCGCGGGTGATCCTCTGACGGGTGATCTTTTTCGGGGGTGAACCTCTGACAGGTGTTCTTTCGTCGGGTGATCTTGTGACGGGTGATTTTCTAAGCGGTGATCTTTTGGCGTGTGATGCTCTGATGGGTTATCTTTCGTCGGGTGATCTTCTAAGAGGTGATATTTTGGCGTGTGATCCTCTGACGGGTGATCTTTTGGCGGGTAATCCTCTGACTGGTGATCTTTTGGCGGTTTATCCTCTGACAGGTGATCTTTCGTCGGGTTATCTTGTGACGGTTGATATTTTAGCGGTGATCCTCTGACGAGTGATCTTTTGGCCGGTGATCCTCTGACGGGTGATCTTCTAAGAGGTGATCTTTTAGCGTGTGATCCTCTGACGGATGATCTTTTGGCGGGTGATCCTCTGACTTGTGATCTTTTAGTGGGTGATCCTCTGACGGGTGATGGTTTGGCGGGTGATCCTCTGTCGGGTGATATTTTAATGGGTGATCCTCTGACGGGTGATCTTTTGTCGGGTGATCCTAGGACGGGTGATCTTTCGTCGGGTGATCTTGTGACGAGTGATCTTCTAAGGGGTGATCTTTCGGCGGGTGATCCTCAACGGGTGATATGTTAGCGGGTGATTCTCTGACGGGTGATCTTTTGGCGGGTGATCCTCCGACGTGTTATATTTTAGCGGGTGATCCTCTGACGGGTGATATTTTTGCAGATGATCCTCTGTCGGGTGATATTTTAATGGGTGATTCTCTGACGGGTGATATTTTGGCGGGTGATCCTCTGGCAGGTGATGTTTTGGCGTTTTATCCTCTGACGGGTGATCGTTTGGCGGGTGATCTTAAACAACCACCTGTCGGACAGAACGGCTTAACTGGACAAAGAAAACCTTTCAACAAACAAATTGGCTGGTGATTCTCTCGCGAGTGATCTTTTGGCGAGTGATCCTTTGACGGGTGATCCTTTAAGGGGTGAACTTTTTGCGGCTGATCCTCTGGCGGTTCATCTTTTGACCGTTGATATTTTGGCGGGTGATCCTCTGTCGGGTGATGTTTTGTCGGTGATCTTTTGGCTTTGATTCTCTGACGGATGATCCTCTGGCGAGTGATCTTATGGCGTTTGATCCTCTGACGGATGATCCTCTGGCGAGTGATCTTATGGCGGGTGATCCTGTGACGGGTGATCCTCTGACTGGTGATCCTCTGGCGGGTGATCTTTTGGTGGGTGATCCTGACGAGTGATCTTTTGGCGACTGATCTTTAACAACCATGTGTTGGACATAACGGTATAATTACACAAAGAAAACAATTCAACAAAAAAATTGGCGGGTGATTCTCTGACGGGTGATCTTTTGGCGGTTTATCCTCTGACAGCTGACCTTTCGTCGGGTGATCTTGTGACGGGTGATCTTGTGACGGGTGATCTTGTGACGGGTGATCCTCTGACGGGTGATCTTTTAGCGGGTGATCCTCTGTCGGGTGTTCTTTTTGTTCCTGATCCTCTGGCGGTTGATGCTTTGACGGTTGATCTTTTGGCGGGGGATCCTCTGACGGTTGATCTTCCATCATCATCATCATCCATCATCATAACTCGGCTGCTTCAGGCAGGTGATCGCAAAGCGTTCTCCAGTCATGGCAGTAACGTCATTAGGTTTAGAGTGCCTTAGCGGGACTGTTTCACCTATTTACTATATCTTTTCGCGACTGATCCTCTAACTTGTGATATTTTCGCGGCTGATCCTCTGGCGGGTGATCTTTTGACGGGAGATCTTTTGGCGGGTGATCTTTAACAGCCATGTGTTGGTCAGAACGGTTTAATTAGACAGAGAAAACCTTTCAACAAACAAATTGGCGGGTGATTGTCTGGCGGGTGATGTTTTGGCGGTTGATATTTTGGCGGGTGATCCTTGAACGGGTGATCCTTTTGCGGCTGATCCTCTGGCGGTTCATCTTTTGACCGGTGATATTTTGGCGGGTGATCCTCTGTCGGTTGTTCTTTTGGCGGGTGAAAACCTTTCAACAAACAAATTGGCGGGTGATTCTCTGGCGGGTGAACTTTCGTCGGGTGATCCTCTGACAGGTGATCTTTCGTCGGGTGATCTTGTGACGGGTGATCTTCTATTTTTTTGGCGGGTGATGTTCAACAACCACGTGTCGGACAGAACGGTTTAATTAGAGAAAGAAAACCTTTCAACATACAAATTGGCTGGTGATTCTCTGGCAGGTTATCTTTTGGCGAGTGATCTTTTGGCGGGTGACCCTTTAACGGGTGATCATTTTGCGGCTGATCCTCTGGCGGTTCATGTTTTGACCTTTGATATTTTGGCGGGTGATCCTTTGTCGGTTGTTCTTTTGGCGGGTAATCCTCTGGCGGGTGATGTTTCTGGCGGTGATGTTTTGGCGTTTGATCTCTGACGTGTGATCCTCTGGCGAGTGATCTTTTGGCGGGTGATCCTCTGACGGGTGATCTTTTTTGCTGGTCATCCTCTCACGGGTGATCATTTGGCGGATGATCTTCTTAGAGGTGATCTTTTGACGCGTGATCTTTAACAACCATGTGTTGGTCAGAACAGTTTAATTAGACAAAGAAAACCTTTCAACAAACAAATTGGCGGGTTATGCTCTGACGGATGATCTTGTGGCGGGTGATCTTCTGGCGGGTGCTCTTTCGACGGGTGATCTTCTAAGAGGTGATCTTATGGCGGGTGACCCTCTGACGGGTGATCTTTTGGCTGGTGATCCTCTGACGGGTGATCCTCTGACGGGTGATCTTTCGTCGGGTGATCTTCTACGAGGCGATCTTTTGGCGTGTGATCCTCTGACAGGTGATCTTTTGGCGAGTGATCATCTAACGGGTGATCTTTTGGCGGGTGATCATCTAACGGGTGATCTTTTTATGGCTGATCCTCTGGCGGTTGATGTTTTGACGGGTGATCTTTTGGCGGGGGAACCTCTCACGGGTGATACTCTGACGGGTGATCTTTTCGCGAATGATCCTCTGGCGGGTGATCTTTTGACGGGAGATCTTTTGGCCGGTGATCTTTAACAACCATGTGTTGTTCAGAACGGTTTAATTAGACAAAGAAAACCTTTCAACAAACAAATTGGCGGGTGATTCTCTGGCGGGTGATGATTTGGCGGGTCATTATTTGGCGTTTGATCCTCTGACGGGTGATCTTTTAGCGGGTGATCCTCTGACGGGTGTTCTTTTTGTGGCTGATCCTCTGGCGGTTGATGCTGTGACGGTTGATCTTTTGGCGGGGGATCCTCTGCCGGGTGATCCTCTGACGGTTGATCTTCCATCATCATCATCATCCATCATCATCACTCGGCTGCTTAAAACAGGTGATCGCAAAGCGTTCTCCAGTCATGGCGGTAACGTCATTAGGTTTAGGGTGCCCTAGCGGGACTGTTTCACTTTGTTTACTATATCTTTTCGCGGCTGATCCTCTAAATTTTGATATTTTTGCGGCTGATCCTCTGGGGGGTGATCTTTTGACGGGAGATCTCTAGGCGGGTGATCTGCAACAACCACGTGTCGGAGAGAACGGTTTAATTAGACAAAGAAAACATTTCAACAAACAAATTGGTTGGTGATTCTCTGGCGAGTGATCTTTTGGCGAGCTATCTTTTGGCGGGTGATCCTTGAACGGGTGATCTTTTTGCCGCTGATCCTCTGCCGGTTCATCTTTTGACCGGTGATATTTTGGCGGGTGATCCTCTGTCGGTTGTTCTTTTGGCGGGTGATCCTCTGTCGGGTGATGTTTTGTCGGTGATCTTTTGGCGTTTGATCGTCTGACGGATGATCCTCTGGCGAGTGATCATATCGCGTTTGATCCTCTAACTGATGATCCTCTGGCGTGTGATCTTATGGCGGGTGATCCTCTGACCGGTTAACTTATGGCGGGAGATCATCTAACGGGTGATCTTTTTGTGGCTGATCCTCTGGCGGTTGATGCTTTGACGAGTGATCTTTTGTCGGGGGATCCTCTGACGGGTGATCCTCTGACGGGTGATCCTCTGGCGGGTGATCTTTTGAGGGGTGATCCTGACGAGTGATCTTTTGGCGAGTGATCTTTAACAACCATGTGTTGGACATAACGATATAATTAGACAAAGAAAACAATTCAACAAACAAATTGGCGGGTGATTCTCTGACGGGTGATCTTTTGGCGGTTTATCCTCTGACAGCTGACCTTTCGTCGGGTGATCTTCTGTCGGGTGATATTTTAGCGGGTGATCCTCTGACGGGTCATCTTTTGGCGGGTCATCCTCTGACAGGTGATCTTTCGTCGGGTCATCCTCTGACAGGTGATCTTTCGTCGGGTGATCTTGTGACGGGTGATCTTCTAAGGGGTGATCTTTTGGCGGGTGATCGTTTTGCGGGTGATGTTTAACAGCGCCTGTCTGTAAAAATCAAACATATCGCGGCAAGTGATAAAATTGGATTATTTTGATATTTTAACGTTAGATAGATTAAGGTATAACAAAAATCACTGGATACCTTTTTCGGCCAAATATCTTTTTATTTTAAAGAAAAATGCAGAAAACGAAATACCGTTAAAATCGCCATTTAAGACGGAAAATTATTGCAAAACTTTGACGGTCTCGCGTACAAAAACAAGTAACGCTACGGCATTTAAAACATAAAAATCGTATTTTGCAATCTTTAGATATCTAGAAGAGTGATTTAGGGAATTATTATATTGTTCTTTGCTTGCAAAATAATTTTATTTCGAAGACATACATTTTACTTCTTTAAAAGTACCTCGTAAACAAAGCAATTTTTCACCATGTGCTAAACCTTCAAACGGATTAAGTTTCTGTTGGTTAATTTCTATAAAGATGATCTCAAGATGGCCGTAAAATTAATTTCATTGGGCAAATGATTCAGAGCGACGCGAGAGCATTACAAAGTTCGTTAAAATTAGAGTTAATTGACCCTACGAGGTCAACAATCAATTTGCGTGTCACACAAATATTCTAACTTTTACTTCTGTGTTAACCCATTATGAAATTAAAATATCCACATTGAAAAACATTTATATTTCCGTACCTCATTTGCAGTAGAAGACAGATTCAAAGACCACTTTTGTGTATAAATCTCTTCTTTGTTCACCGTATTTTAGTCTTGTTTAACGTCCGATGCACGCCGGCCGCGGACTGCCATGGTCGCACAATCCTCTGTTAACTTTCGACCCATTTCAGCATTATGGTATCTTATTTAAAGGCCAGAGCATTTGTCGAATGTTCTTCAGTTTAAAGTTAACGGATAGATAAATCTAATCACTGCTTGAGAAGTACTGAATGAACAAACATGTCGGGCCATTTAAGCCGTGATCGTGACAGCAGTTATTGTGTCGTCACGCAATGCAGCTGTTCTTCGGCATTTTAGCGGGGTAGGGGTAGGGCTAAAGAGCTTGGAAACACCGAATCTATGTCTAAAGCTCTTGCAGCGAAGAAAAAAAAATACAAAGACTTTTCAGTTACGTTAGCACATTTAAGCGCCTTCATTCTCTTTTGTCCTACTACGGAAAGATTATTCATTCGCCGTTGCATAGTAAGTAAAAACGAAATGTGTGAAATGCAAATGACATCACTAGCTTTTTACCTGATTAAGATCACCGTGGTATTTAGCTATTTCTGTCCTGTTTTCGTATTGTTTTTCTTTTTATCAGAAGGATACTATCTTCATGAAACATAATGCGAAAAAGGGAAAATCAGTCTAATATTCGCCACATGCCCGACCCCCAAAATATATCAAGTTATACAATGCAACTAGCGACAAAAACGTTTCACACCGCAACTAATGTTTTGCTTTGTCTTTGTTTCTTTTCTTTGACCGAGAGGGAGCCTCAAAAGAGCACTTAATTATTTGGATGTTTTCTACTTGTCAATAATCTTACTGTGAGTATGGGTTACCTGTGGTTCGTGGGACCATTTAGGTTAGGGTTAGGGTCAGGGTTAGTGGGGGGGGGGGGGGGGGGGGGGGGGCTTCTCCCCCAGCCTTACTTCAAATTCATGTCATGCCTTAATTCATAACCATTTGTTGCATTTTCTTAATTTAAAATTTGACTCAATGCGACTAATGTTTGGCTAATCCATTGTTGGTGTTACAAACTAAGTAAACCTAAGTATTTTTTGGAATAGCAAAATAATTAGAAACCCGCTCAGATTTGAAAGTTGATAACGAGAGAATATCTGAAAATTGAAGAACTTACTATGTTTAATACAGTAATCGCCAAGTGTCAAGAAGAAAAATAAATGCTGTTTAAATAATGCAGTTGACAAAAAAGTAAACACTACCTGGTTATGCTAATTCGGCTAGTGACTTTGTTTACTTGAAGGCGGCGCTATTAAAGTGCATGTTTTTGTACATCAAAGATTCGAGTTCAGTTCCAGGTATTACACAAAAACGGAAGGCACTTGTTCGTTTAAGTCCTTTGTTGGGGGAGTTTGTGGTTATGACATTCGCGATCGAAAGCCTGGAACGGAAATTGTCCCTTTACTTTCGTGTACAAAGGACATCTCTAATCACAATTTTCCGGACCTGAAGATGAGATCGAACATATTTTATGTCTAGCAGCGTTGTTTACTTGAAATGTAAAGGAAGTAGTTGCAAACTAAAGTTGTCGAATTAAGTTCAGTGGCGGATCTAGGGAAGCGGCCCCCTTCCATCCCTTTTTTGGCGAAGAAAAAGGCTCGAGGGACCGAACTTTTTTTCAGAACCATTTTCACTTCCCCTCCCACCCCCCTCTCCTTATGAGAAAGCTGGATCCGCAACTGGAAATTTATAGTGAAAAAGAGATCACATGCATGATGCTATCCACAAGAAGCCCTGGTATACCCATCTTTCAGGGGTAGCTCCATCACTGTAGAGCACCTCGACTCGTATAAGAAGGTAAATTTCGGAAACGAGAAAAAAGCATCCAATATGAATATTGAATATGCAAAGCAAGACTGGGGAGTGGAGTTAAAAATCGTTGCTCGCAAAAGGCTATTGCTACCAATTAATATATTGTAGAACATATTGACTAACGAAGATAATTAAATGGTGCTGAAATATATTTATAAACAGAATTTTTTTTCTTGCAAAAGTGTTTCAATTTAATTGCCTTATCCGCACCCTACCCCCTTAAATGCAAACAAAACTGCATTGCGTGACATAGCTGAAAAGAGACTGAAAGCAAACGTCCGACATGTTTTGTTTGTACTTCAAAGTAACATTTTATATCTTTTAGCGCACTACAAAACCGAGGAAAGCTCCAAAAAGTACTTAGCCCTTTGAATAGATGCCATGATACTGAAAAGTGTCGAAAGTTTAACAAAGATTGGCTGACCCGACCGTTTAATATTACGTTGTTGTCGTCCGACGTTTATCGGACGTTGTAAACAAGACTAAAGGACATACGATGAACGGTGAGAAAAACGCAAGAAAATGATCTTTGGATAAGTTTTCTACAACAAATAAGGTAAGAAAATTTCAAAACATTTTTTCTATGTGGCTACTTTAACCTTATTTGTGTTAAGACATGTGGTGGAAAGTGAAATGTTTGTGTGACCCGCAAATTGATAGAAATTTTTACAGCAATCTTGAGATCATCTTTATAAAAATTGACCAACGGAAGCTTAATCCGTTTGAAGGTTAAGCGCATGATGAAAAATTGTTTTGTTTAGGAGGTACTTTTAAAGAAGTAAAATGTATGTCTTCGAAATAAAATTATTTTGCAAGCAAAGAACAACAAAATAATTCCCAAAATCACTCTACTAGATATGTAAAGATTGCAAAATAAGATTTTCATGTTTTAAATGCTGTAGCGTTACTTGTTTTTATAAGCGAGACTGTCAAAGTTGTGCAATAATTTCCCACCTCAAACGCGATTTTAACGCACTTTCGTTTTTTGAATTTTTCTTTTAAATAAAAAGATATTTGGCCGAAAAAAGTATCAAGTGATTTTTGTTATACCTTAATCTATCTAACTTCATAATATGAAAGAAATCGAATTTTTATTACTTGCCAAAAAATTTCAAATTTGTCTGATTTTTACGGACAGGCGCTCTTAACAACCACGTGTCGGACAGAACGGATCCTCTGGCGGTGATGTTTTGGCGTTTGATCCTCTGACGTGTGATCCTCTGGCGAGTGATCTTTTGGCGGGTGATCCTCTGGCGGGTGATCTTTTTTGCGAGTCATTCTCTGACGGGTGATCTTTTGGCGGGTGATCCTCTGACAGGTGATCTTTTGGCGGATGATCTTCTAAGAGATGATCTTTTGGCGCGTGATCCTCTGACGGGTGATCTTTAACAACCATGTGTTGGTCAAAACAGTTTAATTAGACAAAGAAAACCTTTCTACAAACAAATTGGCTGGTGATTCTCTGGCGGGTGGTCTTTTGGCGAGTGATCTTTTGGCGGGTGATCCTTTAACGGATGATCTTTTTGCGGCTGATGCTCTGGCGGTGATGTTTTGGCGTTTGATCCTCTGACGTGTGATCCTCTCGCGAGTGATCTTTTGGCGGGTGATCCTCTGGCGGGTGATCTTTTTTGCGGGTCATTCTCTGACGTGTGATCTTTTGGCGGGTGATCTTCTGACAGGTGATCTTTTGGCGGATGATCTTCTAAGAGATGATCTTTTGGCGCGTGATCCTCTGACGGGTGATCTTTAACAACCATGTGTTGGTCAAAAAAGTTTAATTAGACAAAGAAAACCTTTCAACAAACAAATTGGCGGGTTATGCTCTGACGGATGATCTTTTGGCGGGTGATTCTCTGGCGGGTACTCTTTCGACGGGTGATCTAAGAGGTGATCTTTTGGCGGGTGACCCTCTGACGGGTGATGTTTTGGCGGGTGATCCTCTGACGGGTGATCTTTCGTCGGGTGATCTTCTAAGAGGTGATCTGTTGGCGTGTGATCCTCTGACGGGTGATCTTTTGGCGAGTGATCCTCTGACGGGTGATCTTTTGGCAGTTTATCCTTTGAGAGGTTATCTTTCGTCGGGTGATCTTGTGACGGGTGATCTTGTGACGGGTGATCTTTTAGCGGGTGATCTTCTGACGGGTGATCTTTTGGCGGGTGATACTCTGCCGGGTGATCTTCTAAGAGGTGATCTTTTTGCGTGTGATCCTCTGACGGGTGATCTTTGGTCGGGTGATCCTCTGACGGGTGATCGTATGGCGGTTTATCCTCTGACAGGTGATCTGTCGTCGGGTGATCTTGTGACGGATGATATTTTAGCGGGTGATCCTCTGATCTTTTTGGCGGGTGATCTTTAACAACCATGTGTTGGTCAGAAAGGTTTAATTAGGCAAAGGAAACCTTTCAACAAACAAATTGGTGTGTGATCCACAAATTGGTGGGTTATCCTCTGACGGATGATCTTTTGGCGGGTGATCCTCTGGCGGGTGCTCTCTGAAGTTTTGGCGGTAATCTTTTGGCGTTTTATCCTCGGACGGGTGATCTTTTGGCGTTTTATCCTCTGACTGGTGATCGTTTGGCGGGTGATCTTTAACAACCATGTGTTGGTCAGAACGGTTTAATTAGACAAAGAAAACCTTTCAACAAACAAATTGGCGGGTTATGCTCTGACGGATGCTCTTTTGGCGGGTGATCCTCTCTCGGGTGCTCTTTCGACGGGTGACCTTCTAAGAAGTGATCTTATGGCGGGTGACCCTCTGACGGGTGATCTTTTGGCGGGTGATCCTTTGACGGGTTATCTTTAGGCGGGTGATCCTCTGACGGGTGATCTTTTCGCTGCCGATCCTCTGGCGGGTGTTCTTTTCACGGGTGATCTTTGATCCTCTGAAGAGTGATCGTTTGGCGGGTGATCCTCTGACGGGTGATATTTTGGCGTTTGATCCTCTGGCGGGTGTTCTTTTGCCTTGTCATCCTCTGACAGGTAATCCCCTAACGGGTGATCTTTTTGTGGCTGATCATCTGGTGTATGATCCTTTGACGGGTGATCTTTTGGTGGGTAATCTTTTGGCGGGTGATCCTCTGGCGGGTAATCCTCTGGTGGGTGATGTTTTGGCGTTTTATCCTCTGACGGGTGATCTTTAACAACCACGTGTCCGACAGAACGGTTTAATTAGACAAAGAAAACCTTTCAACAAAAAAATTGGCTAGTGATTCTGTGGCGAGTGATCTTTTGGCGAGTGATCCTTAAACGGGTGATGTGTTTGCGAATGATCCTCTGGCGGTTCATCCTTTGACCTGTGATATTTTGGCGGGTGATCCTCTGTCGGTTGTTCTTTTGGCGGGTGATCCTCTGGCGGGTGATGTTTTGGTGGTGATCTTTTGGCGTATGATCCTGTGACGGCTTTTTTTTTTTGCGGTTCTTCCTCTGACGGGTGATCTTTTGGCCGGTCATCCTCTGACTGGTGATCTTTTGGCCGATGATCCTCTGACGGGTGATCGTCTGGCGGGTGATGTTTTGGCGGTGATCTTTTGGCGTTTGATCCTCTGACGGGTGATCTTTTGGCGGGTGATCTTTAACAACCATGTGTTGGTCAGAACGGTTTAATTAGACAAAGAAGACCTTTCGACAAACAAATTGGTGGGTGATTCTTTGTCCGGTGATCTTCTGGCGGGTGATGTTTTGGCGGTTGATCCTCTGACGGGTGATCTTTTTGGTGGGTGATCCTCTGACTTGTGATCTTTTAGCGGGTGATCCTCTGGCGGTTCATCTTTTGACCTGTGATCTTTTGACAGGTGATATTTTGGCGGGTGATCTTCTGACGGGTGATCTTTCGTCGGGTGATCATGTAAAAGGTGATATTTTAGCGGGTGATCCTCTGACTGGTGATCTTTTGGCGGGTGATCCTCTGACAGGTGATCTTTTTCGCGGGTGATCCTCTGACGGGTGATCTTTTTCGTGGGTGAACCTCTGACAGGTGCTCCTTTGTCGGGTGATCTTGTGATGGGAGATCTTCTAAGGGGTGATCTTTCGTCGTGTGATTTTGTGACGGGTGATCTTCTAAGGGGTGATCTTTTGGCGGGTGATCGTTTTGCGGGTGATGTTTAACAACCACGTGTCGGACAGAACGGTTTAATTAGACAAAGAAAACCTTTCAACAAACAAATTGGCTGGTTATTCTCTGGCGGGTGATCTTTTGGCGAGTGATCTTTTGGCGGGTGATCCTTTAACGGGTGATCATTTTGCGGCTGATCCTCTGGCGGTTCATGTTTTGACCGGTGATATTTTGGCGGGTGATCCTTTGTCGGTTTTTCTTTTGGCGGGTGATCCTCTGGCGGGTGATGTTTTGGCGGTAATGTTTTGGCGTTTGATCCTCTGACGTGTGATCCTCTGACGAGTGATCTTTTGGCGGGTGATCCTCTGACGGGTGATCTTTTTTGCGGGTCATCCTCTGACGGTTGATCTTTTGGCAGGTGATCCTCTGACAGGTGATCTTTTGGCGGATGATCTTCTATGAGGTGTTCTTTTGGCTCGTGATCCTCTGACGGGTGATCTTTTGGCGGGTGATCCTCTGGCGGGTGCTCTCGGAAGTTTTGGCGGTAATCTTTTGGCGTTTTATCCTCGGACGGGTGATCTTTTGGCGTTTTATCCTCTGACTGGTGATCGTTTGGCGGGTGATCTTTAACAACCATGTGTTGGTCATAACAGTTTAATTAGACAAAGAAAACCTTTCAACAAACAAATTGGCGGGTTATGCTCTGACGGATGCTCTTTTGGCGGGTGATCCTCTGGCGGGTGCTCTTTCGACGGGTGATCTTCTAAGAGGTTATCTTATGGCGGGTGACCCTCTGACGAGTGATCTTTTGGCGGGTCATCCTCTGACGGGTGATCTTTCGTCGGGTTATCTTCTAAGAGGAGATCTTTTGGCGTGTGATCCTCTGACGGGTGATCTTTTGGCGAGTGATCCTCTGTCAGGTGATCTTTTCGCGGCTGATACTCTGGCAAGTGATCTTTTCACGGGTGATCTTTTGGCGGCTTATCCTCTGACTGGTGATCGTTTGGTGTTTGATCCTCTGACGGGTGATCTTTTGGCGGGTGATCCTCTGATGGGTGATCTTTTGACGGGTGAACTTCTAAAAGGTGATTATTTGGTGAGTGATCCTCTGACGGGTGATCTTCCATCATCATCATCCATCATCATCACTCGGTGATGTTGATGACAGCAGACCTGACAGCTTACCTTTCGTCGGGTGATCCTGTGACGGGTGGTCCTTTGGCGGGTGATCATCTAACGGGTGATCTTTTTGTGGCTGCTCCTCTGGCGGTTGATGCTTTGACGGGTGGTCTTTTGGCGGGGTTCCTCTGACGGGTGATCCTCTGACGTGTGCTCCTCTGGCGGGTGATCTTTTTGCTTGTGATCCTGACGGGTGATCTTTTGGCGTGTGATCTTTAACAACCATGTGTTGGACAGAACGGTTTAATTAGACAAAGAAAACCTTTCAAGAAACAAATTGGCGGGTGATTTTCTGACGGGTGATCATCTGGCGGGTGATCTTTTGGTGTTTGATCCACTGACGGGTATTCTTTTGGCGGGTGATCCTCTAACGGGTGATCTTTTTGCGGCTAATCCTCTAGCGGTTCATCTTTTGACCAGTGATCTTTTGACCAGTGATCTTTTGCGGGTAATCTTTTGGCGGGTGATCCTCTGACGGGTGATCTTTTGTCGGGTAATCCTCTGACTTGTGATCTTTTGGCGGTTTATCCTCTGACAGGTGATATTTCGTCGAGTGATCTTGTGACGGGCGACATTTCAGTGGGTGATCCTCTGACGAGTGATCCTTTCGCGGGTGATCCTCTGGCAGGTGATCTTTTGGCGTTTGAACATCAGACGGGTGATCTTTTGGCGGGTGATCCTCTTACTGGTGATCATTCGTCGGGTTATCCTCTGACAGGTGATCTTTCGTCGGGTTATCCTCTGACAGGTGATCCTTCGTCCGGTGATCTTGTGACTTGTGATCTTCTAAGGGGTGATTTCTTGGCGGGTGATCCTCTGACGGGTGATTTTTCGTCGGGTTATCTTCTAAGAGGTGATGTTTTGGCGGGTTTTCCTCTAACTTGTGATCTTTTCGCGGCTTATCCTCTAAATTGTGATCTTTTCGCGGCTTATCCTCTGGCGGGTGATCTTCTGACGGGAGATCTTTTTGTGGCTGATCATCTGGTGTATGACGGGTGATCTTTCGGCGGGTGATGTTTTCGCGGGTAATCCTCTGGCAGGTGATCCTCTGGCGAGTGATCCTCTTGCGGTGATGTTTTGGCGTTTTATCCTCTGACGTGTGATCGTTTCGCGGGTGATCTTTAACAACCACGTGTCGGACAGAACGGTTTAATTAGACAAAGTAAACCTTTCAAGAAACAAATTGGCGAGTGATCTTTTGGCGAGTGATCTTTTGGCGAGTGATCTTTTGGCGGGTGATCCTTTAACGGGTGATGCTTTTGCGGCTGATCCTCTGGCGGTTCATGTTTTGACCGGTGATATTTTGGCTGGTGATCCTCTGTCGCTTGTTCTTTTGGCGGGTGATCCTCTGGCGGGTGATCTTTTGGTGGTGATATTTGGCGGGTGATCCACTGACAGGTGATTTTTTGGCGGATGATACTCTTACGGGTGATACTCTGGTGGGCGATGTTTTGGCGGTGATCTTTTGGCGTTTGATCCTCTGACGAGTGATCTTTTGGCGGGTGATCTTTAACAACCATGCGTTGGTCAGAACGGTTTAATTAGACAAAGAAGACCTTTCAACAAACAAATTGGCGGGTTATGCTCTGACGGATGATCTTTTGGCGGGTGATCCTCTGACGGGTGACATTTTGTCGGGTAATCCTCTGACGGGTGATCTTTTTGCGGTTTATCTTCTGACAGGTGATATTTCGTCGAGTGATCTTGTGACGGGCGACATTTTAGTGGGTGATCCTCTGACGGATGATCTTTTCGCGGGTGATCCTGTGACAGGTGATCTTTTGGCGTTTGAACCTCAGACGGGTGATCTTTTGGCGGGTGATCCTCTGACAGGTGATCTTTCGTCGGGTTATCCTCTGACAGGTGATCTTTCGTCCGGTGATCTTGTGACTTGTGATCTTCTAGGGGGTGATTTCTTGGCGGGTGATCCTCTGACGGGTGATTTTTCGTCGGTTTATCTTCTAAGAGGTGATGTTTTGGCGGCTTTTCCTCTAACTTGTGATCTTTTCGCGGCTTATCCTCTAATTTGTGATCTTTTCGCGGCTTATCCTCTGGTGGGTGATCTTCTGACGGGAGATCTTTTTGTGGCTGATCATCTGGTGTATGACGGGTGATCTTTCGGCGGGTGATCTTTCCGCGGGTGATCCTCTGGCAGGTGATTCTCTGGCGAGTCATCCTCTTGCGGTGATGTTTTGGCGTTTTATCCTCTGACGTGTTATCGTTTCGCGGGTGATCTTTAACAACCACGTGTCGGACAGAACGGTTTAATTAGACAAAGTAAACCTTTCAAGAAACAAATTTTGCGAGTGATCTTTTGGCGAGTGATCTTTTGTCGGGTGATCCTTTAACGGGTGATGTTTTTGCGGCTGATCCTGTGGCGGTTCATGTTTTCACCGGTGATATTTTGGCTTGTAATCCTCTGTCGGTTGTTCTTTTGGCGGGTGATCCTCTGGCGGGTGATGTTTTGGTTGTGATATTTGGCGGGTGATCCTCTGACAGGTGATCTTTTGGCTGATGATCCTCTGACGGGTGTTACTCTGGCGGGCGATGTTTTGGCGGTGATCTTTTGACGTTTGATCCTCTGACGGGTGATCTTTTGGCGGGTGATCTTTAACAACCATGTGTTGGTCAGAACGGTTTAATTAGACAAAGAAGACCTTTCAACAAACAAATTGGCGGGTTATGCTCTGACGGATGATCTTTTGGCGGGTGATCCTCTCTCGGGTGCTCTTTCGACGGGTGATCTTCTAAGAAGTGATCTTGTGGCGGGTGACCCTCAGACGGGTGATCTTTTCGCGGCCGATCCTCTGGCGAGTGTTCTTTTGACGGGTGATCTTTGATCCTCTGACGAGTGATCTTTTGGCGGGTGATCCTCTGACGGGTGATCTTTTGGCGTTTGTGATTCTTTGTCCGGTGATCCTCTGGCGGGTGATGTTTTGGCGGTCGATCCTCTGACGGGTGATCTTCTTTCGTCGGGTGATCTTCTAAGGGGTGATCTTTTGGCGGGTGATCCTCTGACAGGTGATCTTTTGGCGGATGATCTTCTAAGAGATGATCTTTTGGCGCATGATCCTCTGACGGGTGATCTTTAACAACCATGTGTTGGTCAAAACAGTTTAATTAGACAAAGAAAACCTTTCTACAAACAAATTGGCTGGTGATTCTCTGGCGGGTGGTCTTTTGGCGAGTGATCTTTTGGCGGGTGATCCTTTAAAGTGCCTATGAAATGAATTTTTTTTCTTCGTTTTTCATTAGTTTATTATGTCCAAAGAACGAAAAGAATAATCATTTCCCGAGGAAAAGAAAGAAAATCGGTTTTTTAGCCCCTCGAAGATGCGTCTCTTCGGTTGAAAAGTGGCTCCAATTTTTGGAAAGCCTGGGCGCGAGTGGGCGTGCGTGATGACGTAAATTACGTAAATAGTATGACACATTGGTTTGTTTACGCTATAATTCCCTTGGAATCCTTTAGCGTGATGGTCATTTTGCCAACGTTTTTGGCTGTACAAATGTCAGACAGCGCCTAATTTGTTTCTTTACAGTCCTCTGAAGGTGAAGAGGATCAGTTTCGGATCACTCTTGATCAACTGAAATGATCGTGTCCACTGTAGTTTTGCCGTAGCGAGACGAACCGACTGTGCCGCTTGAGCGAAGGAAGTGAACATGAAGAAGACGGACTTTGATCATTTAGATTATTGAACGTGAAAGGTATACATTTCAGTAGCACAGCGTCTCAGTGGTTCGCCAGTTGAGTTGTAAGCTTATTGAACGCAGAGGCGTTTTTGTTATTTCTTTTTAGTGGCTCGTTGACTAGCGTTTATCGAACGCGAACGATATATTTGTAGTACAAACAATCATGATATTAGCGCATTAGCGACTCGGCCGGTCTTCTCTGAAGTTCATTGATCGCGCGTGGAGGTTATGAACTTATTTTATCGGCTTGGCAATTCGCTCGTCTACTTAAAGTTTTTTTTTCAATGCGAAGGATATGTCTTGGCGGCTTGCTATTTGAAAGTTTCTAAATTATACTGATATGTTATGCATATCCGAGGTGTTTTTCAGGCGGCTTGCTGAATTGAATGTGAATGGTGTATTTTTAGCGGCAAGGTGCCTTGATAGCGTATTTTTTTATTTTTTTATTCAAAATGTTTGAACTCAAGTATATACGTAATAATTATGCTTCTTAGTTCAGTGTCTTGCCAGCGATTGATCGTTTCTGGAAATTTTAACCACCTGGCGGCTTGTAAGTGAGTTCAAAGTATCGTGTTTACATTTATGTCTGATTTATATTTCATTGTATAAAAATTGATCTGATCGAACACGCAATGATTCAGCGATGTGTTTTGTTTCGAATAGCATTTGTACGTGTAGATTTTTGATAGATGTTCCGTAGAATAGACGCCTTCCAGTGAACACTTGCGCTGCACTTTGAATTTTATAATTTGGAATACCGTATAAACATTTATATTACTCGCCAGTCAGTGCCGATCGAGTCAGTATATTTTTGTAGGCCTCACTGACTTCGACGGCTCTCCAGTCGAGCCGAGGCTTGAAGGAACTTCCAAACACTACAGGATATGGATTGGAAAAATTATGCTTGATTAAACGGCCTCACCGGCCGGAATGTTATTTTCTTTTGCAAAATAATATTAATCTTAACAATAAGCGCTTTCATTGAAAACAACATCGCTTGACGTACCCTTTCCGATGTCGACGAACAAATTTCGTGTATTTCGCCGGCCTATTTTCCTCTGGAGCAAAATATAGCTTTGTTACACCCTCTGTTATCGAAGAATTCTAATATCTCGTTTGTTTGAGGCCGCTCGCCACATAATATTGGTCCACCTCTAGCGACGTCTCTTGTCAGCTCTCTTGTTCTCTATATTCCCGCAGCAGTTTGTACAACTATTTACGTCACAGTGTAATATGACACTGGTTTTGGCCGCGCACAAATTGGAGCCACTTTTTAGCGCCAACAACCTAACTTTGAGACCGTAAAAAAAAGCATTTCGCATCGTCCCTAACACTTTAAACCTTTTATTCCAAGGTCTAAAAAGGTGAAACTTTCGATACATCAAGATAAATTTCATTTCATAGGCACTTTAACGGGTGATCTTTTTGCGGCTGATCCTCTGGCGGTGATGTTTTGGCGTTTGATCCTCTGACGTGTGATCCTCTGGCGAGTGATCTTTTGGCGGGTGATCCTCTGGCGGGTGATCTTTTTTGCGGGTCATTCTCTGACGGGTGATCTTTTGGCGGGTGATCCTCTGACAGGTGATCTTTTGGCGGATGATCTTCTAAGAGATGATCTTTTGGCGCGTGATCCTCTGACGGGTGATCTTTAACAACCATGTGTTGGTCAAAAAAGTTTAATTAGACAAAGAAAACCTTTCAACAAACAAATTGGCGGGTTATGCTCTGACGGATGATCTTTTGGCGGGTGATTCTCTGGCGGGTGCTCTTTCGACGGGTGATCTTCTAAGAGGTGATCTTATGGCGGGTGACCCTCTGACGGGTGATGTTTTGGCGGGTGATCCTCTGACGGGTGATCTTTCGTCGGGTGATCTTCTAAGAGGTGATCTGTTGGCGTGTGATCCTCTGACAGGTGATCTTTTGGCGAGTGATCCTCTGACGGGTGATCTTTTGGCAGTTTATCCTTTGAGAGGTTATCTTTCGTCGGGTGATCTTGTGACGTGTGATCTTGTGACGGGTGATCTTTTAGCGGGTGATCTTCTGACGGGTGATCTTTTGGCGGGTGATACTCTGCCGGGTGATCTTCTAAGAGGTGATCTTTTTGCGTGTGATCCTCTGACGGGTGATCTTTGGTCGGGTGATCCTCTGACGGGTGATCGTATGGCGGTTTATCCTCTGACAGGTGATCTTTCGTCGGGTGATCTTGTGACGGATGATATTTTAGCGGGTGATCCTCTGATCTTTTTGGCGGGTGATCTTTAACAACCATGTGTTGGTCAGAAAGGTTTAATTAGGCAAAGGAAACCTTTCAACAAACAAATTGGTGGGTGATCCACAAATTGGTGGGTTATCCTCTGACGGATGATCTTTTGGCGGGTGATCCTCTGGCGGGTGCTCTCTGAAGTTTTGGCGGTAATCTTTTGGCGTTTTATCCTCGGACGGGTGATCTTTTGGCGTTTTATCCTCTGACTGGTGATCGTTTGGCGGGTGATCTTTAACAACCATGTGTTGGTCAGAACGGTTTAATTAGACAAAGAAAACCTTTCAACAAACAAATTGGCTGGTGATTCTCTGGCGGGTGCTCTTTTGGCGAGTGATCTTTTGGCGGGTGATCCCTTAACGGGTGATCATTTTGCGGCTGATCCTCTGGCGGTTCATGTTTTGACCGGTGATATTTTGGCGGGTGATCCTTTGTCGGTTTTTCTTTTGGCGGGTGATCCTCTGGCGGGTGATGTTTTGGCGTTTGATCCTCTGACGTGTGACCCTCTGACGAGTGATCTTTTGGCGGGTGATCCTCTGACGGGTGATCTTTTTTGCGGGTCATCCTCTGACGGTTGATCTTTTGGCAGGTGATCCTCTGACAGGTGATCTTTTGGCGGATGATCTTCTATGAGGTGATCTTTTGGCTCGTGATCCTCTGACGGGTGATCTTTTGGGGGGTGATCCTCTGGCGGGTGCTCTCGGAAGTTTTGGCGGTAATCTTTTGGCGTTTTATCCTCGGACGGGTGATCTTTTGGCGTTTTATCCTCTGACTGGTGATCGTTTGGCGGGTGATCTTTAACAACCATGTGTTGGTCAGAACAGTTTAATTAGACAAAGAAAACCTTTCAACAAACAAATTGGCGGGTTATGCTCTGACGGATGCTCTTTTGGCGGGTGATCCTCTGGCGGGTGCTCTTTCGACGGGTGATCTTCTAAGAGGTGATCTTATGGCGGGTGACCCTCTGACGGGTGATCTTTTGGCGGGTCATCCTCTGACGGGTGATCTTTCGTCGGGTTATCTTCTAAGAGGAGATCTTTTGGCGTGTGATCCTCTGACGGGTGATCTTTTGGCGAGTGATCCTCTGTCGGGTGATCTTTTCGCGGCTGATACTCTGGCAAGTGATCTTTTCACGGGTGATCTTTTGGCGGCTTATCCTCTGACTGGTGATCGTTTGGTGTTTGATCCTCTGACGGGTGATCTTTTGGCGGGTGATCCTCTGATGGGTGATCTTTTGACGGGTGAACTTCTAAGTGGTGATCATTTGGTGAGTGATCCTCTGACGGGTGATCTTCCATCATCATCATCCATCATCATCACTCGGTGATGTTGATGACAGCAGACCTGACAGCTTACCTTTCGTCGGGTGATCCTGTGACGGGTGATCCTTTGGCGGGTGATCATCTAACGGGTGATCTTTTTGTGGCTGCTCCTCTGGTGGTTGATGCTTTGACGGGTGGTCTTTTGGCGGGGGATCCTCTGACGGGTGATCCTCTGACGTGTGCTCCTCTGGCGGGTGATCTTTTTGCTTGTGATCCTGACGGGTGATCTTTTGGCGTGTGATCTTTAACAACCATGTGTTGGACAGAACGGTTTAATTAGACAAAGAAAACCTTTCAAGAAACAAATTGGCGGGTGATTTTCTGACGGGTGATCATCTGGCGGGTGATCTCTTGGTGTTTGATCCACTGACGGGTATTCTTTTGGCGGGTGATCCTCTAACGGGTGATCTTTTTGCGGCTAATCCTCTGGCGGTTCATCTTTTGACCAGTGATCTTTTGACCAGTGATCTTTTGGCGGGTAATCTTTTGGCGGGTAATCTTTTGGCGGGTGATCCTCTGACGGGAAATCTTTTGTCGGGTAATCCTCTGACTGGTGATCTTTTGGCGGTTTATCCTCTGACAGGTGATATATCGTCGGGTGATCTTGTGACGGGCGACATTTTAGTGGGTGATCCTCTGACGGGTGATCTTTTCGCGGGTGATCCTCTGGCAGGTGATCTTTTGGCGTTTGAACATCAGACGGGTGATCTTTTGGCGGGTGATCCTCTGACAGGTGATCTTTCGTCGGGTTATCCTCTGACAGGTGATCTTTCGTCGGGTTATCCTCTGACAGGTGATCCTTCGTCCGGTGATCTTGTGACTTGTGATCTTCTAAGGGGTGATTTCTTGGCGGGTGATCCTCTGACGGGTGATTTTTCGTCGGGTTATCTTCTAAGAGGTGATGTTTTGGCGGGTTTTTCTCTAACTTGTGATCTTTTCGCGGCTTATCCTCTAAATTGTGATCTTTTCGCGGCTTATCCTCTGGCGGGTGATCTTCTGACGGGAGATCTTTTTGTGGCTGATCATCTGGTGTATGACGGGTGATCTTTCGGCGGGTGATCTTTTTGCGGGTGATCCTCTGGCAGGTGATCCTCTGGCGAGTGATCCTCTTGCGGTGATGTTTTGGCGTTTTATCCTCTGACGTGTGATCGTTTCGCGGGTGATCTTTAACAACCACGTGTCGGACAGAACGGTTTAATTAGACAAAGTAAACCTTTCAAGAAACAAATTGGCGAGTGATCTTTTGGAAAGTGATCTTTTGGCGGGTGATCCTTTAACGGGTGATGTTTTTGCGGCTGATCCTCTGGCGGTTCATGTTTTGACCGGTGATATTTTGGCTGGTGATCCTCTGTCGCTTGTTCTTTTGGCGGGTGATCCTCTGGCGGGTGATCTTTTGGTGGTGATATTTGGCGGGTGATCCACTGACAGGTGATTTTTTGGCGGATGATACTCTGACGGGTGATACTCTGGCGGGCGATGTTTTCGCGGTGATCTTTTGGCGTTTGATCCTCTGACGAGTGATCTTTTGGCGGGTGATCTTTAACAACCATGTGTTGGTCAGAACGGTTTAAATAGACAAAGAAGACCTTTCAACAAACAAATGGGCGGGTTATGCTCTGACGGATGATCTTTTGGCGGGTGATCCTCTGACGGGTGACCTTTTGTCGGGTAATCCTCTGACGGGTGATCTTTTTGCGGTTTATCTTCTGACAGGTGATATTTCGTCGGGTGATCTTGTGACGGGGGACATTTTAGTGGGTGATCCTCTGACGGATGATCTTTTCGCGGGTGATCCTCTGACAGGTGATCTTTTGGCGTTTGAACCTCAGACGGGTGATCTTTTGGCGGGTGATCCTCTGACAGGTGATCTTTCGTCGGGTTATCCTCTGACAGGTGATCTTTGGTCCGGTGATCTTGTGACTTGTGATCTTCTAAGGGGTGAGTTCTTGGCGGGTGATCCTCTGACGGGTGATTTTTCGTCGGTTTATCTTCTAAGAGGTGATGTTTTGGCGGGTTTTCCTCTAACTTGTGATCTTTTTGTGGCTTATCCTCTAAATTGTGATCTTTTCGCGGCTTATCCTCTGGCGGGTGATCTTCTGACGGGAGATCTTTTTGTGGCTGATCATCTGGTGTATGACGGGTGATCTTTCGGCGGGTGATCTTTTCGCGGGTGATCCTCTGGCAGGTGATCCTCTGGCGAGTCATCCTCTTGCGGTGATGTTTTGGCGTTTTATCCTCTGACGTGTTATCGTTTCGCGGGTGATCTTTAACAACCACGTGTCGGACAGAACGGTTTAATTAGACAAAGTAAACCTTTCAAGAAACAAATTGGCGAGTGATCTTTTGGCGAGTGATCTTTTGGCGGGTGATCCTTTAACGGGTGATGTTTTTGCGGCTGATCCTGTGGCGGTTCATGTTTTGACCGGTGATATTTTGGCTGGTGATCCTCTGTCGGTTGTTCTTTTGGCGGGTGATCCTCTGGCGGGTGATGTTTTGGTTGTGATATTTGGCGGGTGATCCTCTGACAGGTGATCTTTTGGCGGATGATCCTCTGACGGGTGTTACTCTGGCGGGCGATGTTTTGGCGGTGATCTTTTGGCGTTTGATCTTCTGACGGGTGATCTTTTGGCGGGTGATCTTTAACAACCATGTGTTGGTCAGAACGGTTTAATTAGACAAAGAAGACCTTTCAACAAACAAATTGGCGGGTTATGCTCTGACGGATGATCTTTTGGCGGGTGATCCTCTCTCGGGTGCTCTTTCGACGGGTGATCTTGTAAGAAGTGATCTTGTGGCGGGTGACCCTCAGACGGGTGATCTTTTGGCGGGTGATCCATTGACGGGTTATCTTTAGGCGGGTGATCCTCTGACGGGTGATCTTTTCGCGGCCGATCCTCTGGCGAGTGTTCTTTTGACGTGTGATCTTTGATCCTCTGACGAGTGATCTTTTGGCGGGTGATCCTCTGACGGATAATCTTTTGGCGTTTGTGATTCTTTGTCCGGTGATCCTCTGGCTGGTGATGTTTTGGCGGTCGATCCTCTGACGTGTGATCTTCTTTTGTCGGGTGATCTTGTGGCGGGAGATCTTTTAAGGGGTGATCTTTTGGCAGGTGATCCTCTGACGAGTGATCTTCTAAGAAGGGATCTTATGGCGGGTGACCCTCTGAATGGTGATCTTTTGGCGGGTGATCCTCGGACGGGTTATCTTTAGGCGGGTGATCCTCTGACGGGTGATCTTTTCGCGGCCGATCCTCTGGCGGGTGTTCTTTTGACGGGTGATCTTTGATCCTCTGACGGGTGATCTTTATGCGGGTGATCCTCTGACGGGTGATCTTCTTTCGTCGGGTGATCTTGTGACGGGTGATCTTCTAAGGGGTGATCTTTTGGCGGGTGATCCTCTGACGGGTGATCGTTTGGAGGGTGATCCTCTGACGGGTGATTTTTCGTCGGGTGATCTTCTAAGAGGTGACATTTTGGCGTGTGATCCTCTGACGGATGATCTTTTGGCGGGTGATCCTCTGACGGGTGATCATTTGGCGATTTATCCTTTGACAGCTGATCTTTCGTTGGGTGATCTTGTGACGTGTGATATTTTAGCGGGTGATCCTCTGACGGGTGATCTTTTCGCCCTGATCCTCTGGCGGGTTATCGTTTGGCGGGTGATCTTCCGAGAAGAGATCTTTTGGCGGGTGATCCTCTGACGGGTGATCCTCTGGCGGGTGCTCTCGGATGTTTTGGCGGTAATCTTTTGGCGTTTTATCCTCGGACGGGTAATCTTTTGGCGTTTTATCCTCTGACGGGTAATCGTTTGGCGGGTGATCTTTAAATTCCAAGTGTTGGTCAGAACGGTTTAATCTGACAAAGATACTCTGGCGGGTGATGTTTTGGCGGGTGATGTTTTCGCGTTTGATCCTCTGAAGGGTGATCTTTTGGCGGGTTATCATCTGACGAGTGATCCTTAACAACCAAACAAATTGGCGGGTGATTCTCTAACGGATGATCCTCTGGCGTGTCATCCTCTCACGGGTGATCTTTTGCGGTTGATACTCTGGCGGGTAATCTTTTGACGGGTGATCTTATAGCGGGTGATCTTTTGGCGGGTGAACCTCTGACGGGTGATCTTTTGGCGTTTGATCTTCTGACGGGTGATTTTTCGTCGGGTGATCTTGTGACGGGTGATCTTCTAAGGGGTGATCGTTTAGCGGGTGTTCCTCTAACTTGTGATCTTTTCGCGGCTGATCCTCTGGCGGTTGATCTTTTGAAGGTAGATCTTTTGGCGGGTGATCTTTAACAACCATGTGTTGGTCAGAACGGAAACCATTTCAACAAACAAATTGGCGCGTGAATCTCTGGCGGGTGATGTTTTGGCGTGTGATATTTTGGCGTTTGATCCTCTGGCGGGTGATCCTCTGACGGGGAATCCCCAAACGGGTGATCTTTTTGTGGCTGATCCTATGGCGGATGATCCTTTGACGGGTGATCTTTTGGCGGGTGATCTTTTGGCGGATCAGGGATGATCCTCTGGCGGGTGATCCTCTGGCGGGTGATGTTTTGGCGTTTTATCCTCTGAAGGGTGATCGTTTGGCCGGTGATCTTTAACAACCACGTGTCGAACAGAACGGTTTAATTGGACAAAGAAAACCTTTCAACAAACAAATTCGCTGGTGATTCTCTGCCGGGTGATCTTTTGGCGAGTGATCTTTTGGCGGGTGATCCTTGAACGGGTGATCTTTTTGCGGCTGATCCTCTGGCGGTTCATCTTTTGACGGGTGATATTTTGGCGGGTGATCCTCTGTCGGTTGTTTTTTTGGCGGGTGATGTTTAGGCGGGTGATGTTTTGGCGTTTGATACTCTGACGGGTGATCCTCTGTCGAGTGATGTTTTGGCGGGTGATCCTGTGACGGGTTTTTTGTTGGCGGGTGATCCTGTGACGGGTTTTTTGTTGGCGGGTAATCATCTAACGGGTGATCTTTTTGTGGCTATTCCTCTGGCGGTCGATACTTTGACGGGTGATCTTTTTGTTGGGGATCTTCTGACGGGTGATCATCTGACGGGTGATCCTCTGGTTTTTGATCTTTTGGCGGGTAATCTTTAACAACCATGTGTTGGACAGAACGGTTTAATTAGACAAAGAAAACCTTTCAACAAACAAATTGGCGGGTGATTCTCTGACGGGTGATCATCTGGCGTGTGCTCTTTTGGTGTTTCATCCTCTGACGGGTGATCTTTTGACGGGTGATCCTCTAACGGGTGATCTTTTTGCGGCTTATCCTCTTGCGGTTCATCTTTTGACCGGTGATCTTTTGGCGTGTGATCCTCTGACGGGTCATCTTTTGTCGGGTGATCCTCTGACGGGTGATCTTTTGGCGGTTTATCCTTTGACAGCTGATCTTTCGTTGGGTGATCTTGTGACGGGTGATACTTTAGCGGGTGATCCTCTGAAGGGTGATCTTTTGGCGGGTTATCCGCTGACGGGTGATCTTTTGGCGTTTGATCCGCTGACGGGTGATCATTTGGCGGGTGATCCTCCGACGGGTGATCTTTTCGTGGTGATCCTCTAGCGGGTTATCGTTTGGCTGGTGGTCTTTTGGCTGGTGATCCTTTGGCTGGTGATCTTTTGGCGGGTGATCTTCCGTCGAGAGATCTTTTGGCGGGTGATCCTCTGACGGGTGATCTTCTGGTGGGTGCTCTCGGATATTTTGGCGGTAATCGTTTGGCGTTTTATCTTCGGACGAGTAATCTTTTGGCGGGTTATCATCTGACGAGTGATCCTTAACAACCAAACAAATTGGTGGGTGGTTCTCTGGCGGGTGATCTTCTGGCGGGTGATCTTTCCACGTGTGATCTTCTAAGAGGTGAACTTTTGGCGGGTGATCCTCTGGCGGGTGATCTTTCAACGGGTGATCTTTGAACGGGTGATCCTCTGACGGGTGATCTTTTGGCGGGTGATCCTCTAACTGGTGATCTTTTCTCGGGTGATCTTGTGACGGGTGATTTTCTAAGGGGTGATCGTTTAGCGGGTGTTCCTCTAACTTGTGATCTTTTCGCGGCTGATCCTCTAACATGTGATCTTTTCGCGGCTGATCCTTAGGCGGTTGATCTTTTGACCGGTGATATTTTGGCGGGTGATCCTCTGGCGGGGGATGTTTTGGCGGTGATCTTTTGGCGTTTGATACTCTGACGGGTGATCCTCTGGCGAGTGATCGTTTGGCGGGTGATCCTCTGACGGGTGAACTTTTGGCGGATGATTCTCTGACGGGTGATCCTCTGGCGGGTGATGTTTTGGCGGTGCTCGTTTGGCGTTTGATCCTCTAACGGGTGTTCTTTTGGCGGGTGATCTTGTGACAGGTGATCTTTCGTCGGGCGATCCTCTGACAGGTGATCTTTCGTCGGCTGATCTTGTGACGGGTGATCTTCTAAGCGGTGATCTTTTGGCGGGTGATCCTCTGAAGGGTGATCTTTTGGTAAATCTCTGGCGGGTGATGTTTTGGCGGGTGATATTTTGGCGTTTGATCCTCTGGCGGGTGATCCTCTGACGGGGAATCCCCTAACGGGTAATCTCTTTGTGACTGATGCTATGGCGGATGGTCCTTTTACGGGTGATCTTTTGGCTGGTGATCTTTTTGCGGGTGATCCTCTGGCGGGTGATCTTTCAACGGCTGATCCTCTGACGGGTGATCTTTTTGCGGGTGATCCTCTGACTGTTGATCTTTTCTCGGGTGATCTTGTGACGGGTGATTTTCTAAGGGGTGATCGTTTAGCGGGTGTTCCTCTAACTTGTGATCTTTTCGCGGCTGATCCTCTAACATGTGATCTTTTCGCGGCTGATCCTCTGGCGGTTGATCTTTTGACCGGTGATATTTTGGCGGGTGATTCTCTGGCTGGGGATGTTTTTGCGGTGATCTTTTGGCGTTTGATACTCTGACGGGTGATCCTCTGGCGGGTGATGTTTTGGGGGTGATCGTTTGGCGTTTGATCCTCTGACGGGTGTTGTTTTGGCGGCTGATCTTGTGGCAGGTGATCTTTCGTCGGGTGATCCTCTGACAGGTGATCTTTCGTCGGCTGATCTTGTGACGGGTGATGTTCTAAGCGGTGATCTTTTGGCGGGTGATCCTCTGAAGGGTGATCTTTTTGTAAATCTTTTGGCGGGTGATCTTCTGGCGGGTTATGTTTTGGCGGTGATCTTTTGGCGTTTGTTACTCTGACGGGTGATCCTGTGGCGAGTAGTCGTTTGGCGGGTTATCCTCTGACGGGTGATTTTTTGGCGGATGATCCTCTGACGGGTGATCCACTGGCGGGTGATGTTTTGGCGGTGATCGTTTGGCGTTTGATCCTCTGACGGGTGTTCTTTTGGCGGGTGATCCAGTGACAGGTGATCTTTCGTCGGGTGATCGTCTGACAGGTGATCTTTCGTCGGGTGATTTTGTGACGGGTGATCTTCTAAGTGGTGATCTTTCGGCGGGTGATCCTCTGACAGGTGATCTTTTGTCGGGTGATCCTCTGACAGGTGATCTTTCGTCGGATGATCTTGTGACGTGTGATCCTCTAAGGGGTTATCTTTTGGCGGGTGATCCTCTGAAGGGTAATCTTTTGGCGGGTGATCCTCTGGCGGGTGATCTTTCAACGGGTGATCCTCTGACGGGTAATCTTTTGGCAAGTGATCCTCTGACGGGTGATCTTTTGGTGGGTGATCCTCTCACGGGTGATCTTTTCGCGGCTGATACTCTGGCGGGGGATCTTTTGACGGGTGATCTTTTAGCGGGTGATCTTTTGGCGGGTGAACCTTTGACGGGTGATCTTTTGGCGGGTGATCCTCTGACGGGTGATCCTTTGGCAGATGATGCTCTGACGGGTGATCCTCTGGCGGGTGATCCTCTGACCGGTGATCTTTCGTCGGGTGATCCTCTGACAGGTGATCTTTCGTCGGGTGATCTTGTGACGGGTGATCCTCTAAGGGGTGATCTTTTGGCGGGTGATCCTCTGAAGGGTGATCTTCTGGCTGGTGATCCTCTGACGGGTGATTTTTCGTCGGTTGATCTTGTGACGGGTGATCTTCTAAGGGGTGATCGTTTAGCGGGTGTTCCTCTAACTTGTGATCTTTTCGCGGTTGATCCTCTTACATGTGATCTTTTCGCGGTTGATCCTCTCTCGGGTGATCTTTTGACGGGAGATCTTTTGGCGGGTGATCTTTAACAACCATGTGTTGGTCAGAACGGTTTAATTAGACAAAGAAAATCTTCAACAAACAAATTGGCGGGGAATCTCTGGCGGGTGATGTTTTGGCGGTGATCTTTTGGCGTTTGATACTCTGACGGGTAATCTTTTGGCGGATGATCCTCTGGCGGGTGATCCTCTTGCGGGTGATGTTTTGGCGGGTGATCTTTAACAACGATGTGTTGGTCAGAACGGTTTAATTTGACAAAAAAACCTTTTAACAAACAAATTGGCGGGTGATTCTCTGTCCGGTGATCCTCTGGCGGGTCATGTTTTGGCGGTTGATCCTCTGACGGGTGATCTTTTTGGTGGGTGATCCTCTGAAGGGTGATCTTTTGGCGGGTGATCCTCTGGCGGTTGATCTTTTGATGGGTAAGTTTTTGGCGGGTGATCCTCTGACGGGTGATCCTTTGTCGAGTGATCTTGTGAAATGTGATATTTTAGCGGGTGATCCTCTGACGGGTGATCTTTTGGCGTTTGATCCTCTGACGGGTGATCTTTTTCGCGGGTGATCCTCTGACGGGTGATCTTTGGGGGGTGATTCTCTGACAGGTGATCTTTCGTCGGGTGATCTTGTGACGGGTGATCTTCTAAGGGGTGATCTTTTGGCGGGTGATCCTCTGACGGGTGATCTTTTTGCGGGTGATCCTCTGACGGTTGATTTTTCGTCGGGTGATCCTCTAAGAGGTGATCTTTTGGCTGATGATCCTTTGGCGGGTGATCCTCTGGCGTGTGATCTTTCAACGGGTGGTCCTCTGACGAGTGATCTTTTGGCGGGTGATCTTATGACGGGTGATCTTTTGGTGGGTGTTCCTCTCACGGGTGATCTTTTCGCGGCTGATACTCTGGCGGGTGATCTTTTGACGGGTGATCTTTCAGCTGGTGATCTTTTGGTTGGTGAACCTTTGGGGGGTGATCTTTTGGCGTTTGATCCTCTGACAGTTGATCTTTTGGCGGATGATCCTCTGGTGGGTGATCTTTTGAAGGGTGATCTTCTAAGAGGTGATCTTTTCGCGAGTGATCCGCTGACGGGTGTTCTTCCATCATCATCACTCGGCTGCTTAAAGCAGATGATCGCAAAGCGTTTTCCAGTCATAGCAGTAACGTCATTAGGTTTAGTGTGCCTTAGAGGGACTGTTTCACGTGTGTTCTATTTCCGTTCAAAAACGATAGAGATAAAGAAAACTAGTCCTCATGTTTTAAACAACGATGTGTTGGTCAGAACGGTTTAATTAGTGATCCTCTGGCGGGTGATCTTTCGACGGGTGATCTTCTAAGAGGTGATATTTTGGCGGGTGATCCTCTGACGGGTGATCTTTTGGCGGGTGATCCACTGACGCGTGATCTTTTTGTGGGTGATAATCTGACGCGTGATCTTTTCGCAGCTGATACTCTGGTGGGTGATCTTTTGACGGGTGATCTTTTGGCGGGTAATCCTGTGACTGGTGATCTTTTAGTGTTTGATCTTCTGACGGGTGATCTTTTGGCGGGTGATCCTCTGATGGGTGATCTTTTGACGGGTGATCTTCTAAGAGGTGATCGTAAGGTGAGAGATGCTCTGACGGGTGATCTTCCATCATCATCATCCCTCATCATCACTCGACTGCTTCAAGCAGATGATCGCAAAGCGTTTTCCAGTCAAAGCAGTAACGTCATTAGGTTTAGTGTGCCTTAGAGGGACTGTTTCACGTGTGTTCTATTTCCGTTCAAAAACGATAGAGATAAAGAAAACTAGTCCTCATGTTTTTAACAACCATGTGTTGGTCAGAACGGTTTAATGAGACAAATAAAACCTTTCAACAAACAAATTGGCCGGTGATTCTCTGGCGGAAGATGTTTTGGCGGGTGATATTTTGGCGTTTGATCCTCTGATGGGTGATCTTTTGGCGCGTGATCATCTAACGGGTGATCTTTTTGTGGCTGATCCTCTGGCCGTTGATGCTTTGACGGGTGATCTTTTGGCTGGGGATCCTCTGACGGGTGATCCTCTGACGGGTGATCCTCTGGCTGGTGATGTTTTGGCGGGTGATCCTGTTGGGTGATCTTGTGGCGGGTGATCTTTAACAACCATGTGTTGGACAGAATGGTTTAATTAGACAAAGAAAACCTTTCAACAAACAAATTGGCGGGTGATTCTCTGACGGGTGATCATCTGGCGGGTGATCTTTTGGTGTTTGATCCTCTGACGGGTGATCGTTTCGCGGGTGATCCACTAATAGGTGATCTTTTTGCGGCTTATCCTCTGGCTGTTCATCTTTTGAGTGGTGATCCTCTGACAGTTGATCTTTTGGCGGATGATCCTCTGGTGGGTGATCTTTTGACGGGTTATCTTCTAAGAGGTGATCTTTTCGCGAGTGATCCGCTGACGGGTGTTCTTCCATCATCATCACTCGGCTGCTTAAAGCAGGTGATGGCAAAGCGTTTTCCAGTCATGGCAGTAACGTCATTAGGTTTAGTGTGCCTTAGAGAGACTGATTCACGTGTGTTCTATTTCTGTTCAAAAACGATGGAGATAAAAAAAAACTAGTCCTCATGTTTTAAACAACCATGTGTTGGTCAGAACGGTTTAATTAGTGATCCTCTGGCGGGTGATCTTTCGACGGGTGATCTTCTAAGAGGTGATCTTTTGGCGGGTGATCCACTGACGCGTGATCTTTTTGTGGGTGATAATCTGACGCGTGATCTTTTCGCAGCTGATACTCTGGCGGGTGATCTTTTGGCGGGTTATCCTGTGACTGGTGATCTTTTGGTGTTTGATCTTCTGACGGGTGAACTTTTGGCGCGTGATCATCTAACGGGTGATCTTTTTGTGGCTGATCCTCTGGCCGTTGATGCTTTGATGGGTGATCTTTTGGCTGGGGATCCTCTGACGGGTGATCCTCTGGCTGGTGATGTTTTGGCGGGTGATCCTGACGGGTGATCTTGTGGCGGGTGATCTTTAACAACCATGTGTTGGACAGAATGGTTTAATTAGACAAAGAAAACCTTTCAACAAACAAATTGGCGGGTGATTCTCTGACGGGTGATCATCTGGCGGGTGATATTTTGGTGTTTGATCCTCTGACGGGTGATCGTTTGGCGGGTGATCCACTAATGGGTGATCTTTTTGCGGCTTATCCTCTGGCGGTTCATCTTTTGACTGGTGATCCTCTGACAGTTGATCTTTTTTCGGATGATCCTCTGGTGGGTGATCTTTTGACGGGTGATCTTCTAGGAGGTGATCTTTTCGCGAGTGATCCGCTGACGGGTGTTCTTCCATCATCATCACTCGGCTGCTTAAAGCAGGTGATCGCAAAGCGTTTTCCAGTCATGGCAGTAACGTCATTAGGTTTAGTGTGCCTTAGAGGGACTGTTTCACGTGTGTTCTATTTCTGTTCAAAAACGATAGAGATAAAAAAAACTAGTCCTCATGTTTTAAACAACGATGTGTTGGTCAGAACGGTTTAATTAGTGATCCTCTGGCGGGTGATCTTTCGACGGGTGAACTTCTAAGAGGTGATATTTTGGCGGGTGATCTTTTGGCGGGTGATCCACTGACGCGTGATCTTTTTGTGGGTGATAATCTGACGCGTGATCTTTTCGCAGCTGATACTCTGGCGGGTGATCTTTTGACGGGTGATCATTTGGCGGGTTATCCTGTGACTGGTGATCTTTTGGTGTTTGATCTTCTGACGGGTGATCTTTTGGCGGGTGATCCTCTGATGGGTGATCTTTTGACGGGTGATCTTCTAAGAGGTGATCGTTTGGTGAGTGATGCTCTGACGGGTGATCTTCCATCATCATCATCCCTCATCATCACTCGACTGCTTCAAGCAGGTGATGGCAAAGCGTTCTCCAGTCATGGCAGTAACGTCATTAGGTTTAGAGTGCCTTAGCGGGACTGTTTCACGTGTTTTCTATTTCTGTTCAAAAACAATAGAGATAAAAAAACTAGTCCTCATGATTTAAACAATTATGTGTTGGTCAGAACGGTTTAAATAGTGATCCTCTGGCGGGTGATCTTTCGACTGGTGATCTTCTAAGAGGTGATATTTTGGCGGGTGATCTTTTGGCGGGTGATCCACTGACGCGTGATCTTTTTGTGGGTGATAATCTGACGCGTGATCTTTTCGCAGCTGATACTCTGGCGGGTGATCTTTTGACGGGTGATCTTTTGGCGGGTTATCCTGTGACTGGTGATCTTTTGGTGTTTGCTCTTCTGACGGGTGATCTTTTGGCGGGTGATCCTCTGATGGGTGATCTTTTGACGGGTGATCTTCTAAGAGGTGATCGTTTGGTGAGTGATGCTCTGACGGGTGATCTTCCATCATCATCATCCCTCATCATCACTCGACTGCTTCAAGCAGGTGATGGCAAAGCGTTCTCCAGTCATGGCAGTAACGTTATTAGGTTTAGGGTGCTTTAGCGGGACTGTTTCACGTGTTTTCTATTTCTGTTCAAAAACAATAGAGATAAAAAAAACTAGTCCTCATGTTTTTAACAACCATGTGTTGGTGAGGTCGGTTTAATGAGACAAATAAAACCTTTCAACAAACAAATTGGCTGGTGATTCTCTGGCGGAAGATGTTTTGGCGGGTGATATTTTGGCGTTTGATCCTCTGACGGGTGATCTTTTGGCGGGTGATCCTCTGATGGGTGATCTTTTGGCGGGTGATCATCTAACGGGTGATCTTTTTGTGGGTGATCCTCTGGCCGTTGATGTTTTGACGGGTGATCTTTTGGCTGGGGATCCTCTGACGGGTGATCCTCTGGCTGGTGATGTTTTGGCAGGTGATCCTGACGGGTGATCTTGTGGCGGGTGATCTTTAACAACCATGTGTAGGACAGAATGGTTTAATTAGACAAAGAAAACCTTTCAACAAACAAATTGGCGAGTGATTCTCTGACGGGTGATCATCTGGCGGGTGATCTTTTGGTGTTTGATCCTCTGACGGGTGATCGTTTGGCGGGTGATCCACTAATGGGTGATCTTTTTGCGGCTTATCCTCTGGGGGTTCATCGTTTGACTGGTGATCTTTTGACGGGTGATCTTTTGGCGGGTGATCTTCTGACAGGTGATCTTTTGGCGGGTGATCCTCTGACGGGTGATCTTTTGTCGGGTGATCCTCTGACGGTTGATCTTTTGGCGGTTTTTTTTCTGACAGGTGGTCTTTCGTCGGGTGATCTTGTGACGGGTGAAATGTTAGCGGGTGATCCTCTGACGGGTGATCTTTTGGCGGGTGATCCTCTGACGGGTGACCTTTTGGCGTTTAATCCTCTGACGGGTGTTCTTTTGGCGGTTTTTCCTCTGACAGGTGGTCTTTCGTCGGGTGATCTTGTGACGGGTGAAATGTTAGCGGGTGATCCTCTGACAGGTGATCTTTCGTCGGGTGGTCCTCTGACAGGTGATCTTTCGTCGGGTGATCTTGTGACGGGTGATCTTTTGGCGGGTGATCCTCTGACGGGTGATCGTTTGGCGGGTGATCCTCTGACGGGT
The DNA here is from genome assembly GCA_024195265.1 of Dendrophyllia cribrosa. Classification (NCBI taxonomy): domain Eukaryota; kingdom Metazoa; phylum Cnidaria; class Anthozoa; order Scleractinia; family Dendrophylliidae; genus Dendrophyllia; species Dendrophyllia cribrosa. The sequence continues at coordinate 12,836,103 of JAJLRJ010000003.1, forward strand.
GATTTTTCGTCGGGTGATCTTGTGACGGGTGATCTTCTAAGAGGTGTTCTTTTGGCGGGTGTTCCTCTAACTTGTGATCTTTTCGCGGCTGATCCTCTAACTTGTGATCTTTTCGCGGCTGATCCTCTGGCGGGTGATCTTTTGACGGGAGATCTTTTGGCGGGTGATCTTTTGGCGGGTGATCCTCTGGCTGTAGATGTTTTGGCGTTTTATCCTCTGAGGGGTGATCGTTTGGCGGGTGATCTTTAACAACCACGTGTCGGACAGAACGGTTTAATTAAACAAGCAAAACCTTTCAACAAACCAATTGGCTGGTGATTCTCTGGCGGGTGATCCTCTGGCGAGTGATCTTTAGCGGGTGATAGTCTGACGGGTGATCTTTTAACGGATGTTCCTCTGACAGGTGATCTTTTGGCGGATGATCCCCTGACGGGTGATCCTCTGGCGGGTGATGTTTTGGCGGTGATCTTTTGGCGTTTGATCCTTTGACGGGTGATCTTTTGGCGAGTGATCTTTTGGCGGGTGATCTTTAACAACCATGTGTTGGTCAGAACGGTTTAATTAGACAAAAAAAACCTTTCAACAAACAAATTGGCGGGTGATTCATTGTCCGGTGATCCTCTGGCTGGTCATGTTTTGGCTGTTGATCCTCTGACCGGTGATCTTTTTGGTGGGTAATCCTCTGACTTGTGATCTTTTAGCGGTTCATCCTCTGGCGGTTGATGTTTTGAAGGGTGATGTTTTGGCGGGTGATTCTCTGACGGGTGAACTTTCGTCGAGGTGATCTTGTGAAGGGTGATATTGTAGCTGGTGATCCTCTGACGGGTGATCTTTTGGCGGGTGATCCTGTGAGGGGTGATCTTTTTCGCGGGTGATCCTCTGATGTGTGATCTTTTTCGCGGGTGATCCTCTGACAGGTGGTCTTTCGTCTGGTGATCTTGTGACGGGTGATCTTCTAAGGGGTGATCTTTTGGCGGGTGATCCTCTGACGGGTAATCTTTTGGCGGGTGATCCTCTGACGGGTGATCTTTCGTCGGTTGATCTTCTAGGAGGTGTTCTTTTAGCGTGTGATCCTCTGTCTGTCGCATCCAAATGAACGTCATAAGTACTCTGTCATAGACACAAAGTGCGTTGGAGCGAGTTCGACGCACTCGACGACGAGGATGTCAGCAATTTCGTACTCGCATCTCTATGTCATGTCCAATTCGTTCAACAACATTCATAAGACTTCTAGGCGTCTCACCAGTAAGCAGCCAGAAGTATTCAGGATTAATGGCTAGCTTATTCCATACACTTGGATTAATATTGATCAATCCACGATTACCGTTGTAATGCCGCCGAAGGATAACATTCGGAGGAACATTAAGACCTCGCAACAAAACCTCAAAACACTCCAAAAAAGCCATAAGGGCCTGAAATGGAAAAGGCGGAGGAATTCGAGAAGATTCTAAAGCTTGAAGCATCTGTAGATATTCTATTAAAAATAACAGAATGCTGTGATGAAGCATGGAAACGGTGGGACCATACTGTTTTCGTTGGGTCACAGAAACAAACGGACACGTTTCATTTTTTGCATTAATGAAACTCTATTCAAATTATGGTAATTACACAAACCTGTGTAAAACATAGGCCTGTGAAAAACAGAGGATACAGAAAAACTCTATTGGGTCAATTACCATACCATCATTTTCGAATTACATACTGTTATAAGTAGTTCTTTGTGATCCATTGTTTAATCGGCAAACCGGCTGAGCGCGTAACGACGCTGAAAAACTCATTAAAGAACATTGCCTTCCCCGTGAAATGTCACTTAATCGTTCGTGACCTAGATGAATGCTCTTGTGATGGCTTATTCTACTTTGCGAAACGAAACGAAATTATACCAAATGATTGAAAACTAATAGCGGCCATCTCTCTTTTATCAAGTTATAAAGACATCATGCATTTGCAATCATTTGGTATAACGAGTTTCTCCTCGACAGGAACCACACAACGCAGAATTTCGCAAAATAGTAATCTTACAAGAATTACTATTTTGCGAAATGAGTTATAATATCATCAAGCAGTTCTTAGTTAATCGCTCAATGTGACAGGAAATGATAAGGTTTTGGATAAGAAATATTTTTTTTTGCTCCAACTGAGAACCCATATATTTACGTGAAAGGAAAACAGCGCAGAATTTCGCAAAATAGTAATTTTACAAAAATTACTATTTTGCGAAATGGGTTGTTCCATTGCCAGAGAAAGATCTAACAGCAAAGAGCAGAGTTGGTAACGTGTTACAGGCTATTTAGGTTTCTATTTTAGTGACATAGGCAGCCATTATATTTTTCATGCGACTGAATTCGTCACAAGTAAACATTTCGCAAAATAGTAATGCATTTTCAATCATTTGGTATAATTTCGTTTCGTTTCGTTTCGCAAAGTAGAATAAGCCAGTTGTGATCCATTGTTCAATCGGCAAAATATGAGCACGTAACCGTCAACGCTGAAAAACTCACAACAAAACATTGCCTTCCCCGTGAAATGTCTTTAAAGCTTTGTTGACCTTGATGAATGCTTCCAGCAACAAATAAGTTTGAATTTGGCATGAAACATTTTGCAAATAGAAACACTTACTTTGAAATCGAAGAATAGAAGCGAGCACGTGCTATGGACGGCGAAAGACGCATTTAGAGCCAGGCGCATCTAAGTTATGATGACACCGCTGGATGTACGCTTGCTCAAAATCATCGTGACAAACAAAAATCGAGACTGCCGCATAACATAAGGCACAGGGAACCCAAGGAACCACAAGCAAACCGAAGATTAGTGTGCTACTCGCCTGGGGGCTCACAGCAAAAATTGTTTTTAAAAAATTGTCTATAAAAATTGTCTTTAAAAAATTGTCTTTAAAAGATATCTGTATTTTTGATATATTACACATTACAAAAGATATCATGCACTGACAGCAAATCAAACAATCAAGCGAACTACCATGGGTAAAAAATCATTCTTGCTAAAACAACTCATAAATGAAGAAATCAAGAGAACGGTAAAATTACGGCAAAACGATTTTTGTCAATGAATCAGTACACAAAATTCGAATTATACTTTGTTATTACAATCGCGGGGAAAATGACCCGGTTTTCCACAAGAGTAACATTTCAACGGCTGGCGCCCCGGCCGCCGGCGTCCCCGATAGAAGTACCCAGGGCGGTACCAGCGCGTGCTGCCCCGATGCTCTTGAATTTACAGGACCAGACTGTCTCCGGACAGTCGACTTGTCAATCACTCAGTTCAGCACTTCCGCTTCTTCCTTATCCGCAACCAACTTTATCAAAACACTTTGCATAGCTGAGGTTTGAACCGTTGGGCGAAATTGACGAAGAATGATCTCATATCTATTTTCCCTGTCATCCTTAACCTCTCTAGCGGAATCTACCAACTGCTCTAACGCTGCCAAAGCAGCATAAGGATCAAATAAAGCTGATGGCTTGGAGACCAGCAGCTGCAATGTCGACAGCGCTGTTTCTACTATGGCGGCGTCCGCTTTCTTCTTCATAACATCTAGTTGTTCCTGTAAGCTTTGAACCACCGCCTACGATAGGTGAACAAGGGATGCTATAGAATATCAATTTTATTTTCCGTCTAAATATCATTAGACACGTCATGTTTCTATTCCAAGAACGTGAGTCCACCCGCGCATCACGATTGACTCCAATAAATCATAACACGTGAGCCCCACACAGCGCATCACGATTTTTTTTCATAACACGTGTGCCCACGCATCACGATTGACTTTTATAACTCATAACACGTGAACCCACACAGCGCATCACAATTGACTCTTATAACTCATAACACTTGAGCCCACACAGCACATCATGATTAACTCGTTTAACTCATAACACGTGAGCTCACACAGCGCATCACGATTTTTTCTTTTTCTTTTTTTTCTTTTTTTTAACACGTGAGCCCACGCAGCGCATCACGTCTGAATAAGGGCCTCGTCGCACTACAGTCAAAAACAAAATTTAGCCCGTGCAAAATGATATAAAAACAAAAACATTCCACAAAAAGCGTGTCCCACCGGAGCGGTTTGTTTTGTTTTCCTCGATTTTTGCACGGGCGGATTTTTGCTTTTGACTGTAGTGCGACCAGGCCCTGAGATCTTAGAAATATAAAACGACACCGACCAAACGCTTCATAATACGTCGAATAAAACAATGAAACCGAAAAGGTCAAGATAAAACAGGGCTAAAATACAAGGTGGTGGTCAAGATAACATGAAAATACTCAAATATCTTCAAAGTTCTTACCTCAAGGCAACCCTGAGAAATTCCCGAAGCAGATGAACTTGGAGTGGAAACCACCGAGGCTGAAATGCGTGGCACCGTTGAGGAACTCGGCGACACCGAAGCTGCGGAACTTGGAGCCGAAGAAATTGTTGCAGCGTCTGCAACTGCAGAACTCGCCGCTGTTGAGGCCTCGGAAACGCCAGGGTTCTGCTGTAAAACTCCCGTAACTTGGCGAATTTCTGAAGAAAGCTGCGAAGTTAACTGGGCAGGACGCGCTGGTCCGTCAGTTGCCATTGCGACTATTCTAAAGCTTACAGTTGCGAACTGACACCCTTGCATTAATTAACACGGCCTAATATAATGTTAATTACGTCATCATAGGGATCATGAATATTCAATGGCGTATGAATAAGTAAATATTTTAATATTTTTAATGTTAATATTAATTGCTACACACACGTAAAAAAGTAGGAAAAATATTTACAATGCAGAGATACAATACTGTACAGCTTAAATAAAATAATGTTACTTACAAGAGAAACTTATTTTAATGCTACTAGGTTTTAAATACTAAATCTACTAGTACCTTATCAACTACTTTATGTGATGCTCTCGATTACTAATATCCCACCCCACCCCCACCCCCATCCCCTTCCCCCTTTAAATTCCCCCTCCCCCTTAAATAATTATATTTTACCTGTTATAAATTTGTTTGTAATAACTTAAAACAATAGTTACAATGGATACTAGGTTCTAAATACTAAATCTACTACTACCATCAACTACTTTATCAGCTTATCGACTACCTTATCAACTACCTTATGTGATGCTTATGATAACTTATATCCCACTCCCACCCGAACCCCCATCCCCTTAATTCCCCCTGAAACAAATCAAACACCACACTCCCTTCCCCCTTACAATTCCCCCTCCTCCTTAAATTATTATATTTTACCTGTTATAAATATAAATTTGTATGTAATTACTTAAATACAATAGTTATCAGTTAATATATATATATTAACTGATAACTATTGTATTTAGTATTTACTATTGTATTGTATTGTATTTAATATTGTATTTTGCATATATAGTGTATATATATTATGCACTATATAAATAGTATATAGTATAGTATATATGGTATAAAGTATGTATATTGCGTATAGTATAGTACAGTAGTATATAGCGTATTATATATATAAATATTTATAATGGACCTTTTTAGATCATGTGATGTAAATGTGATGAACATTTCTCGAGAGTAACGTCATATGATTTGAAAACAAACATGCCCAGTTAAAAAGGTTTGTTTCTCTGTTTTAGGTTTTCTATTTTTAACTCTTTATTTTATTTCCTAGCTCAGCTTTGTCGTCTTTTCTTTCTCCTCCTGGAAAAAACAACAGAATATTCACGTAATGAACATGGTATTATCCGATCTGTCACCACAGGAAAAAAAAAATTGGGGACAATTAAGCTCATTGCATTATCTTATAATTATTCTTCAACAATGACGTTATTTAACCTTATGAGAACAAGAGAACGCGCAATACGCAAGCGTATTACGCTGCAGTATACCGGTTTCTCAGGTTTGAAACAGAGTGAAGTTAAATTCAAGACTTTAAATACGGCAAGACCACAGCGAAACAACGTTAAGAGGAACCGGATCTGTTGTAGACCTGGGGCCGGATTCACGAAGCCCTCCTAAGTTAAGACATATCCTAAGTATTGTTTTTTTTTAACAATTGTCTATTGTTATAATGACAATAGACTATTGTTAAGTAACAATACTTAGAATATTTCTTAACTTAGGAGGGCTTCGTGAATCCGGCCTCTGGATCAGTAAAGACTTCAAATGACAAATTATAGACGGCAAGACTGATCCTAACGGCAAGAAGAAAACAATAAGAAACAATTTATATATATATATATATATATATATATATATATATATATATATATATATATCTGTCTGATTTTAAGAAAAGGCACCTCACAAAAAGTAACAATTGAAGGTTTGATGTCACTTCAAATGTACAGGGGCACCCAACGAACAATCTTTGGTAAAATACATTATAGTATTCAAATAAATTAAAATAAATGATATGAAAGCATTTCCAGGTGTTCTTCTACATAGAAAACGTTTTCAATTTAGTAAAAAGGGAGTTAAAACAACAAGCGCGTAAAAAAACAACATCACATACGAAAGCTTTGAACGGTTTACAGAAAGAGTTAATGAGAACAAACAGTTAAAATGCACTGTATTTTAAGTAAGCTTCGAGGTAATTCTAGGTTTTACTTTGAAGTAAATATAACGCCCTGAGTTGTAACTTGTTAACGTTAGCAGAAACCACTTTCGCGCTAACTACAGAAGAGATCTGGAAAAGAGTCTTTTACATAGGAATTATCACGTGTCCATGACGTCGTAATATTCAAATCAAAGTGGGAAAGTAACGATGGTCGATCGATCTTGAAGCCACTCTCGAAGCTTACATTTGGCTTTGAGCTCCTGTAGTCAATTTTATTTTCTTTGTTCGCCACATTTGTGCCCGTCTGGTGGTTGAAGGACATCATTAAGTCCGGAAACCCGTAAGTCACTAGCACCTTTCAAAGAAACGAGCGGTGTTTTGCTTTTCGACTGTCGAATAGTGCTGATGTTGGCACTCTTGCGGCCGTTCACAGTCGGTAGGCAAGCCGATCCAGACGGAGTCTAAAAGCACGTCTTGTCTAAAAACTGTATGATCGTGAGTTGCAGCCCATTTGTGACACCTTGCTGTGACCGAAGTTTGGAATTGAAAAGGTGCTTTTAGACTTATATATTTTTGTGAAAAATCAGTTGGATGGCATTCCCCGTTCGTTGAACTCAGGAGTTTCCCATAATTCAATACAGTATTTTAGTAAGTGACATAACAAAAATGGCAGGTACCTTTTCCAAAATTCAGACAGATATATATATTAATATATTTTTCGCTCGAATTCACGCGGCTCAGCTCCCGAGGGACGACACATTTATTAACCTTGCTACGCTCGAGCCTTCGGCCCTCGCTTCGCGAGGAATCATTAAAACATACCGTTGGCCGTCGCGTGTTGATATGAATGATATGGTCAATAATGTTTAATTTTTATTGGTAAATTGCACAACCTTCTAAAGTCGCTGTCTATTTTCAGTGTTTATTGTGTCGTTCTCATAATTTGTCGTATTTTTGAAGCGGAATCGAGTCACTTGTCGCTGTTCAGAACGTCTCATGTCGGCAGTTTTCGGGGCCACGTCGCTTTACCAAGGCTTCTTTAAGCCGAGATGTGAAAACAGCTTCGCATTTTTAATTGGCTATAAATGGAAACGAAACCTAATCACTAGCTCTATTCCTACAAGAGACACCATTCTGCCCGAAGGTACACAATTTTTGAGTCAACGACAAAAGCGACAAGTAAAATATTTTCATTTGTCTTTTTTAGCGGAGCCCGCGGGCCGAAGGCCCGGCGGAGCATCATACTCATAGAACTATGCCGTCATTTTTCATGGTCATGGCTAGCTGAATGTTTCGCGGGCGCGTTGTGCGCCCGCCGCTGAACGCCCGCCGTACGCGTTGGGGTAGCTCGCTGGCAATAATAAGTCTTTTTACTGAACTTATTTACATGCACAAGAGCCCTTTGATAGGTCCTCGGTCTTCGGTCTTCGTTTTGGAGACACCCCGATCAAGTCAGTATATTTTTGTAGGCCTCACTGACTTCGACGGCTCTCCAGTCAAGCTGAGGCTTGAAGGAACTTCTAAACAGGATATGGAGTGGAAAATTATGCTTGATTAAACGGCCTCGCCGGCCGGAATACTTTTTTTTAAAATAATAATATTAACCTTAGCGATTAGGGTTAGCGCTTTCATTGAAAACAGCATCCCTCGACGTACCCTTTCTGATGTCGGCGAAGAAATTTCGTGTATTTCGGCCTATTTTCCTCACAGGGGGCGCACACAAACCGTGTGATCGTTCGTATTTTTAAATTTAGAGGAAGTCATGGGAATATCGAAAAGGTTCGCTTATCGTAATATCGTATATTCTGTGATGAATATTCATATATAAGGTCAAGATAAACGTATTTCTACCTGAAATGTTGTGTGTTGTCGTTCTTGTTGCTGAAAACGGCGCATTTAAGCGATTTGAAAAGGTTTTGCATTAGACGTTTACCTGAGCGTATAGTAGAGATGCAAGGGAGGAAAGCTGGATTTTGGACCAGCGCCGAGCCGACGTTCTCAGACTTTCACCAAGAAATTCCCATCGCACAGCTTCCAACAGTGTTCCAAACCCCGCACCAGGCAAGCTGAATCCCAGAGGTTTCTTCTCGTATCGTTATATTTAAAATCCCTCCAAAACGCAAAACGCTAGACCCCCCAAAATATCGAGAAATCCAGCATTGCCAGCTTTCATATTTTGTTTCTAACAGGTCAGATGATTCTATGGTGTTCCTAGGTCCTTTTTAACTTATTTTGAATTTGTAAATATGGAAATCAAATCAATTTCAAAATCATTCAAACTCTTGAACAAGAAATATACTTTTTTGGGGAAAAACGATTGCGTAACGTGATGCCTTGAAGCTCCGCTTGATTTTACGCATAACAAATTATAACTCAATGCAGTTTCATTCTTTCCTTCGTCGCTTTCGTATACAGCTATTTCAATAAACGTTGTCGGATGAAAGCTTAAAGCCAAGACCGCAAGCTAGTATGGGTTAGGGTTAAAAGCCATTGAATAAAAATCCCATACTACCTTACGGTCTTGGCTTTTCGCCTTTTTCAACCGACAACGTTAATTGAAATAGCTGTAAACAGAAAAGGAAAATCGTCCTTCAAACAAAAAAAATTATCGCCTTTTAGTTATTTAAAATGATTGCTTTGTGGCATTTAATAATATTGTGTCCGTTTACAGACCAGTCCAGTTTTTATAGTTTCTGTTATCTCAAGTTTGCCTTTGCGATTAATGGGAAATAATTTTCTCGAGCCCTGTTAATTTTACAACATTTACTTCTCACATCTTTCATATTTTGTTTCTAACCGCTCAGATGAAAGGTTGCCTGAGTATTTTTTTGCTTTTAGGTCGGTATTTACATAAAAGCCTGGTATTAGGAAAACTGACTAAAATCTTGACTCTTCGGAGGTTAATCACCAAGATTCATCATTATTTTAAACATTTGCTTCGATTCTTATCCACAGAACCGCATTTATAGGACAATTCTACATTTCGCATTTTTCATCTTATACTGACATCATAGCAGGACTAGCAGTAGTCACATGCGCCTGTTGGGCGACTATTTTTTTTACTTTTGTGACGGTTTCGCAATCAAGACCGGATATTTACACATTGTCAAACTTATGAACCAGACACTAAGTGTCGTAACATGATTTGTCACAAAACACGGTAAATGAATTAACGCATCACCTGACTTCTAGTTTGTAGCCATCTTGAATTTCAGTCAGAGTTTTCTGGGCGAAATTTTTATCGTGAGCGGACAGCTTTACTTACGGCCGCCTTCACAAAACTGTTGTGATCTCATTTCTCGTAACAGCTGCTTTTAAGATTCCCTATTTTAGAGATTCCCTATTTTAGAGATTCCCTATTTTAGAGATTCCCTATTTTAGAGATTCCCCATTTTAGAGATTCCCCATTTTAGAGATTCTCTATTTTAGAGATTCCCCGTTCCCCGTTCCCTATTGTAGACATAGCCATATAACGGCCACCCTCGGGACTTGAGGAACTGGCCGCTTAATACAGGTGGCCGCTTAATACAGGATCACTAAAAATACTCACTGGGCGTTGTCTAATGTCAATTTTAATGGCGTATCATACAAAAACACTTCATGCAAGGAAACAACAGGACAATCAACACTCTTTCAAGCGATCACCCTAATGAAATGATGGACGATTATGAAGTGATTGCACATGTCCCTAAGTTGATGGCATTGTGTCTAACCAAATCCCGATAAACAACGGGAAAGTTACGGTAAGGGCAAGCGAGTTAATAGAGGTGAAGGTTATGTCGGTTATGGCCTGGAAATCCCTTGCGAGTATACGTTTGAAAGCGATTCATTCTCCATCACATGGCTAAAGAACAAGCTAATTAAAGAGGAATTTCTAAAGAGTGAAGCATATTCAAAACGAACATTTTTTTGCGTACGTGATTTTGTACTGTACTTCAGCACATTGCGGACATCTGGAAAGCGGTAACGATACTAAACGGCATCAGCTTACAGTAGCTTTGTACATGTTATTTCTTTATAGTGATGATGGATCGCATTTTAAACAATAAAATACTGCATAAAATGACATGTGGCTTAGTTTCCGTTCAAGGGTGGCCGCTTATAATTAATACAGCTAAAAATAACAGAAAGACTACTACAGGGTGGCCGCGGCCGCTTAATAGAGGTGGCCGCCTAATACAGGTAACAAATACAGCGTTTGTATGAGCGAAAAATCGGGACTTTGGAAACTGGCCGCTTAATAGAGGGTGGCCGCTTAATACAAGCCGTTAAATACCGGTTCAACTGTATTTATATGTCGGATAAATCTGAGACCTTTCGGAGTACAGAGCACGGCAGAATTGAAGGATTTTGCCCGATTCCACGACGATAGCGTGAATTTGTTTGGTGTCGGCCCGACGTTTTTTGCCTGCGTGACATATATCTCGCGACATAGCCCCTTTAAACAGTGGCTGAAACTGAGGTACTACAACCAAAGACAAAAGTGTTGGGAAGGTTTCTTGTTTTCCTCACCCCTGCCCCCTCCTCCCCCCTCTTTCAAAGTTGCTGTTAACGCAAATACTTAACTTACACTGTCTTTTGTATAGACGTCTTCAACATTGGATTTGGGGAGAGGGGGGCTATAAAATCGGGGGTTGAAGCGGAATAATGAATAATGAATAACGGCTTAAAAAAGAAAATGAATAATGAATAACGGCTTAGAAAAGAAAATGAATAAGGAATATTTACGGTTTGAATGTGAATAAAGAATAATGAATGTACATTGTAACAAAGTTAAATAATTATTTTTATTATCCCTATTCGGCCTGGGGGGGGGGGGGGGGGGTCACAAAGTGCCCGCGCTAACTTTCAACATTCATAACTTCTTTAATATTTGTTCAAATGCCATCAAACTTTGTGACTTTTCCTAAAATTTATCTGGAAACAATTTCATGTAACAATTTTTTGATCACGTGACTTGACGTTTCCATGGCAACAAGATTTTCACAGCCATGAAGCCTTTGAATGAAGAAAAACAATGATAATTGGTATAACTTTTGTATTTTTACGTCATTTAGCGTTTATTTATTGGTTTTGATTAATTTTGCGTCAATTTGGAGGTTTTTAAGGTCAAGCCCAAATCATACCGTCCAGAAGGACGTCGGACACCTTATTGAGACTTATATAACGGAGTAACTGGTTAGCTTTCAGTTGAGGTTGAGGGAAGTAGTTTATATAGTTAAATTTAGAACTAAGCAACACGAGAAGCTAGGTGGTACAGTGGTAGGGTAGGCTATGTAAGCCTAAGCCTAGCTGAGGTCGAGATCACAGGTTAAATCCTGAGTGGGGATTTTATATTTCTCTTTTTACACTTAAAAAATTATTGAAAATAAAATTCTAAGTGTCGACATTACGTTATTTAAGTGTCAATAAGGTGTCTGACGTCCTTCTGGACGGTATGATTTAGGCACAACCGGTTTTTAAGAGGTTTTAAAAAATTCAGAAATCCAAGATGGCGGCCGTATAACTAATTACCTAATAACTACGTCATATGACGTCATCGTTCCATTGTGCGGACCGCAAAGGAGACAGTTTTGGACGTGCTATGTACCCTGTAGGTTTCATTGTCATAGCCGTAATGTTCTTGAAGTTACGAAGGGCCCCCCCCCCCTCCCCCCCCCTCCCCCCCAGACTCAAGAACTCAAAAAAAGCCCAGGCCGAATAGGGTTAACAGAACAGAATCAGATAGAGAATTCATTTGATATAGGGATCACGCTCGAAGTTTCAGATAGTTTAACTTGCTCGAAATTAAACTTGCAATCTTTGATGTCTTTGATGGTCAAATGTTGGGTTCAGATAATAGTCTATAAGGCTACGTTTCAAATAAACGCCAGGCTGGAGTTAAATGGAGAAAATACGGTAATCAGGGGCGTAGCGAGCCCATAGGCCCTAGGCCCTAGGCCCAAGCCTACAAAATTTTCAGCCCACCTGTCGTATTTTTTTTTAAATCCATAAAAAAAAACAATTTCCTGACATTCTTTTGATGTAATTTTAAAGGCTTTGGAAGTTCTCGACACTTTGCACGACTCTAGAACAATATGCAAGCGGCTTTAGCAACACCATGCATGCTAATTGCTTGTTAATGCCTGCTACAATTTATCGTGCCTTTGACGACATGTGCAGGCCAATGTCTTAATCCAGTCACTTCGTAATAAACGCAAGGACGAGCATTTGAACAAGTTTTACCAGGCAGCGGTATCTATTTCAGAGAAACATTGTGTTGCAATACGCCAAGCCCATACTTGCTGCCGGCAATCGCATCGCTGAGACTGAAATGTTCTGTGTGATTCAGTCAGTGAGTACTACAAACGAGCAATGCACTATCCATTTTTAGACCATTTGATATCAGAACTGGATTCATCTCGTATTTTCAAACCAATTTCACTCTCGCTAGACACTATATCTGGCTTTGCAAATCAAAATAACTTTTACCTCGAATGACAGGCTTCCTCCGACATGCGAAATCTACAATGTAGCATTTAAAAAAAATGGTCACTTTTTTATGCTTTTTTAAAATAATTTCTTTCATAGCACACCACTCCTCGCTTCATCTTAAGCTTCGGCTTTTTCGATAGAATCTCTTTAACCTTATCTCTCAGTCCCTCTTTGTTGATCCAACTTGAATCTTTTCAAGTCCAAGCAGTTACTACCGGTATACGCCTGACACTTGATTTACTAGTCTCGATCTCACTCCAGTAAAACAGCGACAGTTCTTTGAGCTTTTTCATGAGTTTCATGTAAATGAAAGCTCTTCCGTTTGAAATGTTCGATATGTCTGTAGCATTGGGCTTACTCAGTGGAATATAGAACTTTTTTTTCAATTAATATCGACCGCCAGGAATCTCAGGAATGCAGGAAATGGTGTTTCAGAGGGTAAAATCCAAAAAATTTTCAGGCCGTACAAGCCCCCGGACTCCTGTCGAAGCTCGCGCCTACGGCGCTCGTTGCAGCATGCCTGCCAGGATTCAAGTAGGCCTGGTTAGGCCTACAACTAGTCAAAATATCGCTACGCACCTGGTAATTTGATTGTATATGACGTTGACGGTTTTTAAATCATATTTTAAAGGAAGTGAATATCTTCCATTTCACAAGCATTGCAAGTTAGAGTGCAAGTTATAAGCTGCTCAACAATCTCGAATTCGGAATAATGAATATCGAGCAAAATTTAAAATGAATAAGTGAGATCCAATTATTCCGCTTCCACCCCCGATATAAAAAGCGTTGCGCGCGCCTTAAATTGAGCAGAAACACAAAGGTAGTGTCATTTTTTAGCGTTTTACAAGCCTTCCCAACTAATTTTGTCTTGGGTTGTAGGTCAAGACGAGGTGCCACGGGATAAGGAGACGCACTATAATCTACGATTGCTACTAGTATATGAATATTCATCACAGAATATTACGATAAGCGAACCTTTTCGATATTCCCAAACATTTCCTCTAAATTTAAAAATACGAACGGTTACACAGTTTGTGAGGGCTCCCTGTGTTTTCCTCTGGAGCAAAATAAAACGTTGTTACGCCCTCTGTAATTGAAGAATTCTAATATGTCGTATGTTAAAAGCCGCTCGCCACATAATATTGTCCACCTCTAGCGACGTCTCTTGTCGGCTGTCTTGTTCCCTATGATTCCCGCAGCAGTTGGTAGCGGAGCTTTCGCGGGCCCGCTGCGTAGCCCCATACTCATAGAACCAAGAACCTATGCCCGTCATTTTTCATGGTCATTGCTAGCGGAATGTTTCGCGGGCGCGTCGGTCCGTGTGCCCGCCGCCGTGTTGGAAAGGGTTAGATCGCGGGCGCGTATGACGTCGAAAAACATGCGCGTGTGACGCCACACAACATCCGGGATCTTAGCAATAAGCGAGGCTTTGTTTTTTGCGCGGCTACATGGCAAAATGTAACGTCCGCTGGGAACACACTTTTGATGTTTTGCTGTGTTTAGCGGAGAAAACCGATTCTAATTAAAGTCGTTATTTCCCTGCATTATTTCGCAGTTTGCTACTCAAGACAGGGATATTAATTAAGGGATACTCAGAAGCCGCTATAGTGGAAAAAGAAGAGCTTTCAAGGATACAATCTTCGTGCTTCGAGGAACTTCGTACGTTATAATCAATGCAGAAGCAATGCGGGAAGATGTTTCTCACTGAAGAAGCGGAGATGAAAAGAATTTCTTAAAGGTAAAACAAATTACATTTTTCGATGGGACTTTATGTTGATATCAATCTGTGATTGACTTTTTCTTTTTCTTCAGTTAATTGGAGAATTGTTTATAAAACGTGCTTAAATTCAGTCGTTTCATGATTTCTTTCATCGAAGACAATCAGCTCGGCCTCGATGCGTTCTAAATGATTCGCATTTTGCATTTAAACAGAAACTTATGGAGATTTGAATAAAAATTTTCGAACACAAATTGTGTTGTCCATTTTTATGTGCTTGTTCATTCATTGCATAGATTGAAAAGCGATTTTATGTAAACAAAACAAGACTTGGATATAGTTCTATCTTCACTCGCGTCGCCTTATGCAAATATGTTTGTGTATTTTTGCAAATTTTGATTTCCAAATCGGGCAATTTTTGACAAGCAAAAAAGTTGTTTTTGTGAACTTTTGTACGGTCTAAATGTACTGTGCAGACGGTCGCGTAATACTGTTTTTGAGAATTCAGTGCCAAAATTGAAAAATAGCCCGGTCGTCAATCTTAATTCTTGTTCTTCCGACCTTTCACCTTAGTTAAGTTTCACCTTAGTTAAGCTTGTTCAGGAAGCGACGCTGTTAGGCTCAGCCTATCTATATATATTACATCTATTTACTTCACAGTGTAATATGACACTGGTTTTGGCCGCGCACAAATTGGAGCCACTTTGTAGCGCCAACAATCTAGCTTTGAGACCATAAAAAATTGTTTCGCATCGTCTGTAACACTTTAAACCTTTTATTTCAAGGTCTAAAAAGGTGAAACTTTCGATTTATCAAAACATAAATTACATTTCATTGACAGTTTAAACAAAAACCTGAGGGTCAATCTTGCGGGGTTGTTGTTTGAGTGTATCACTTGCTTTTTTCGTGTTTCAATCTTGCGTCATGTTCTTGTGATCAACCACAGGCAGCCCAAGCTCACTATCAGATAACCGGGACGTGATACTTGCTTTATGAGCGGTATTGAGTTACAATGTTGTATGGGAACGCAACGGTTTGTTTCAAAACTTAAAAATTCAAATGTTTTGAGAATAAAATTGACTTGCGCTGTTGCTGTGTTGTATTGTTTGTTTTTTTGCCTGCTCCTCAGGGCGATTTAACGTGATTTTGGCGAGTTTTTGTTATTTAGGTGTACCACTGCCAAGATAAAGACAAGGCATAACACTAATTTCCGGAGTGCCCGCCGCTCGAAGCGAATAAAGCCACCGAAAATAACCCTGCTCCGATAATTCCTCCATAGAATCAAAGTACATACGCTCAAATTCCCTTACAGTTCACTCGCTATGCATGTTATGTCAGGTAAAAATATGTAGTCTGACGGGGGGTAGTCAGCAGCCAGTTTTCGACAAGTAAATTTCCAACTGGCTGCTAACTACCCCCTTCAGGCTAGACATTCAAGTTACCAAAGGAACGGAAATGTGTCCACGCGACTCTGAAAGCGCCTATTTCGAATTTCCCGAAGCGAAGCTGACTCGAAACAAATCAGTTTCGCATGGAATGCGTTTTTGATGGAATTGCGTATATATATATTTATACCTGTATTAAAATCAACCACTTCACCTAGTTAGAATCGCAATATTATGTAATGACTTCGGAGCGATTTTAGAATACCCGGCCACTTATTTACATATCCCTGACGTTTTATAGAAGTAGTCTTATGAATATATTCTACGGTTTAGCCGAGATTTCTTAATATACCCGAGACATTTATAAATATAGTTTTGTCAGGAACAGTACAGAGCATTAACATATGCTAACAGCGGTTCACATCGCTCACCGAATGTTTTTACTGAATTATGTTTCACTAGCTGCAAGGTCGCGAATCGCGAATCGCGTGAACAAAAATATATTTCACACTTACATTTCGATGCGTTCGAGTAATTAACAAATTACATTACATGAAACAATCTTCCATTTTGTGGAAATAGACAGCTGAATGGAACCTCTTCCAAAATCCTTGGATAGCTTCACACTTTGTTTGCGTATGACAGGTCGAGAAAAGGCTGCTGCATTTCTTTACAAGTGGCTTAAAAGCTGGTAGCCTGCGAAAATAGCCGCCTCTCATCGCTCCCGGCCGCTAGGGGCGTTCGCGCGAGAGAGCGTCTGCGATTTACTTCGAGAAATTCCATAGTGATGACGTAAATCATCCGTCGCTAATCTCGTATAATTAAAATAATGTCCATGCGGTGAAATCAAATGAAATGAAAAGTGTTGACAGGCCCATCACAAATCCTACTCGCGCCTGGCATATTCGTTATGACGTTTGTTCAATCGGTTTTAAGTTGGTTTGATTTTTACAGTTTAGCCCTGATCAGTATGTCTTTTAAATATCTACCCCTTTTGTATGAAATAAGAGGAGGTTCTTTATAGATCCGTCTAAGCAAAGGTTGTAATTCATTTGTCCATGAGGATGTAGGCCGCAGGGTTGTATTGTACGGTGGCCCATAGGGACAAAACACTTCCCAGAATCCAAAACACTTCCCAGAATCCAAAACACTTCCCAGAATCCAAAACACCTCCCAGAATCCAAAACACTTCCCAGAATCCAAAAACACTTCCCAGAATCCAAAAGCACTTCCCAGAATCCAAAACACTTCCCAGAATCCAAAAACACTTCACAGAATCCAAAAGCACTTCCCAGAATCCAAAACACTTCCCAGAATCCAAAAACACTTCCCAGAATCCAAAAACACTTCCCAGAATCCAAAACACTTCCCAGAATCCAAAACACTTCCCAGAATCCAGAACACTTCCCAGAATCCAGAACACTTCCCAGAATCCAAAACACTTTCCTGAATCCAAAACACTTCCCAGAATCACGGCAGAACACCTCCCAGAATCCAGATCCAGGACAGGAGGCCTGGCTACCAAGGAAGACGAGGTTTTCGCGCGAGGATTCATTGAGCCGTAAAGCTGCAAGCAAAGCAAGGTGAGCTTTAAGGTAATATGAAGCTTAACAAACATCAATATATGTTATTTGCGGGCCGGGAGGTCCGTATAGGAAAAAACTGTGCCCGAGGTCTTAAGTACTGCCCAAGGCCGCAGGCCGAGGGCCGTACTCAAGACCGAGGGCACAGTTTTTTCCTATACGGACCGACCAAGGCCGGTAAATAACTTATTTATTTTTTTCCGACTTCAATTCTGCGATTTGCCGAGAAAATCGTGATACACTTGTACAGCTTTCCAAGAAATCATGTCTTTACGCGCCGCGTCAAGCAAAACTGACACAACGCGTGCAAAACCTAAATTAACTCGGTAATCTACCCAACTTTTTCAGTCATAAACAAAAGAACGTACAATGTACTACTTTGCAAAGTGAACTCATTTCTATTAGTTTATGTCTCTCGGTAGGCTGTTGTGTTTGCTTCTGGTGAGGATAGAGAAATGTTCTTGCCCACAGCGAAGCCGTGGCAAGCTGAAGATTAACTTTTGAAAACTTTTCAAATTTTTGTACAAAAGAAAAGTCGAGCGTAATTCATTCATAGCAGTGCGAAAGCTTAAACTGAGCTATTCTAATTTAAAAATCATATTTTCTTGAATGAAAACTTACAGAATTTAGATAAAAGAAGGTAACAACTGCGAAATAAAAGCATTCAAAGCGAGCAATGTGGTGAAAGTCCAAATTATCTCGTAAAATCCGATCGCGAAATTGCGTGTATTAAAATTTATATTGACAACAAGCTAGTACAAAACTAGAATCAAGTGAAATTTAAGCAAGACTTTTGAATGAAAATTAACAGAATCTCGATTAGAAGAAAAAAGAAACGGAAAAATAAGAACACTTGAATCAAATGGAGTCAAAAACTTTGTAAACAAGCGCAAGATTGTCTAATTACAGTATTTTTAAGCCAAAAGCCGCTTTGTAAAAAAAAAAAACAACAAACGCCGAACAAACTATGAAATCAACAAATCATAAAATCCAAACTTGTACTCGCCTTTTTGAGGAATAACATTGACCTTTAATTTTACGGATGATTTCTCCTTCCACCCAGTAGTTTAACTCTCTCTTTCTTCATTGAGTCTTTTTGATACCTCGTCTTTAGCGTGTTTGTCAGCCGACCGATCAGCCATGCATCGTGAAACTTTGCTGGTTTTCTTCATTGTCTTCTTCATTTGTGTCGTTAAATATTTTATCTGGCCAATAAAATTCACTTTCGCTTTGGTAGCTTTCGTCTGGGTCCATAATGAACGGGAAAATTCAATAAAACCAGGGCTTACAAGCTGACAGAACAACGGAGTCACATCACTCACGAAAGGCTCACGAAAGCGTTACCGTGCCCGTGGGCAGAGATAGGAAAATCCGGACCGCGCTAAGAACCAATCAGATTGCAGGATTCGTTACCGTGCCCTCTTGGAAAAAAATAAATAGTAGTATTTGAAATAAATGAGTTAACTATAAATTATATATGACGTATTTCGATCTCAAACCTAACTAAAGATCCTGACTGTTCTCGTGTTTTTGCATTCTTTAAATAAGTAAATCGTTGCAAAATTGAAATACGAACAACTGTACTGTGGTAGGTGAGGGAGTGGGGGGATTTGACTTCTTTGACAGTTTTTGGCGCCATCTTGGTTGGGGGGGGGGGGGGGGGGGCACACATGGCTACAATTACAGTAAATGTATGGGATTTTGGCGGACGTCGAGCCTCTGTAACTCTGTAATTTTTCGGATCTTGACTCAGTTAGAATACATCTTTTAAAAGGTATTTTTCATGAGATTCTTTTCGTTAAATATGGTGAACAAAACCAAATTATTACAGCCGCAAACAAAATTTTAAAACTTCACACAAACCCTTGTAATCAAAACTGCAAATTTGCTGCGAAATTACAAGTGACATGAGAAGATTTCTAATTCAGTTTTTACAAACGTTGTAGCATTTGTAATGATCTAATTTTCGTATTCTTAGTCAAGATCCGAAAAATTTGTACGGAGTTACAAAGGCTCGAAATCCGCCAAAATCCCATACATTCACTGTAATTGTGGCCATGTTTGTCCCCTCCCCCCCCCCCCCCCCCACCCCAACCAAGATGGCGCCAAAAACCATCACCGAAGTCAAATCCCCCCACTCCCTCACCTACTGCAGTACAGTTGTTCGTGTTTCAGTTTTGCAACAATTTACTTGTTTAAAGAATATATAAAAAAAACGAGAACAGTCATCTGTATTCAGTCTTAAAAAAGGCAGTCGCCTTAGTATCGGTTTTCGTTATAAAGCACAAATATGCACAATAGGTTATTATGCATGGCTCTTTGGTTGGGTTTGAAATACGTCCTCTACGCTGCTTAGCAAGGAAATAAAACTTTCTCTGGCGCGTCTAATTTCAATGGTATGGCTTCGTACTTTCTCCAGCAGTAGCAGTTTTAAGTGGTCCAATCCACACGTTCTAAAATGTCGCACTGTGGGTATATTCTTGTGACCAATTGAGATGTCTGAGCGGTGTTGGTTTGCACGTGTGCGAATGCAATTCCCTGTTTCGCCTACATATTGGTCATGGCATTTCGTGCATGTTATCAGATATATGACATTCGTTGACTGGCATGTCATGTTATCACGGAGCGTGATCTTTTCACTTGTTGTTGTACTGGTTATGGTCTGTGCGAAGTTGCCATATTCCTTGCAGCAAGCGCATCTCGTGTCAGTTTCACATGGCCAGAATCCGGGTTTTGTGACGGTGGTAGCTGGGAGGTTTCTGTGTGTATGTGTGTAGTGTATTTTGAGATTTTTATTATTCCGAAAGGTGCGGTCGCAAATCTTACATCTTGTTTCTGAAGGGGCTGGTATGTCAGAGTTTTGGAGTGTAGGTGGCCAAGGTTGGCTGCTGGGTGTGTTTCGTTGGTGTTGTTTGGCTTTAACCGTTTGCTTGTCAGAATTTGTGAAAGGTTTTTTCTTTTGAGGTAGGCAATTAAGGGAGCTTGACTAAATGCATCTTTGCATCTGGATGACGTGAATAGGATTTGCTGATGATCTCTGATGATCTTATGAAGTTTTGGCAACGCTTGGTTGTAGGTGACAACCATAGGTACCCTATCTAAATTGTTGTTAATGGTATCAGTCCGCAGTGCCTCTTCCCTTGTCATCAGTCTCGCTTTCATGATAGATTCTTTAATCAGTTTGTTTTGTATCCGCGGTCAAGAAGGATGTTGTGTAGTTATATATATATAATTATATATATATATTGGCATATTGCTTCGAAATATATATCTTATCTTAGTGCTTCGGTGAAGATCATATTGCTGATGTATATAAACTCCAACGAACCTTTAGTGTTATCAGATGGAATTTAACTGATGAGTGGATCAACGCTTTGTTGGTCTACGAAACAGTTCTGTATTAAAGTCCATATGAAACGATATTCGAGTAGAAACACTTTGTTATATATACCGAATTTACGCGGCTCAGCTCCCGAAGGACGACAAATTTAATAACCTCGCGAAGCTCGATGAAAGGGATACCATTGAAAATTTTTCAATGAGAGATATATGAAAAGGGTACCTTTTCTGTTGAAAGCGGTATATGAAAGGGCAAGGGTTTGGAGCTCGGGGCGGAGCATCCCCGCACAAAACCTTATTGAGTACACCCCCCCCCCCCCCCCCCCCCCCCTTCCCGGGGTGCAGCCGTTTTCGCTCATCGATGTTGTCAGTATTCTATTTCGTTGGGATAGGGTTGTGTTCAGCGAAACGTGGCTGCCGAAATTGCTTTTGAAACTGCGCTTTTCGTGGTCAACTTGCGGAATAGCGGAAAGAAGTATCTCTGAGTGTACACGAGGTCACATTTGTGTAGTCCGCAACTGGCTGTGCCTGGTCTGTAGCAGGAGAAAAGGTAAGCGACTTGAGATTTAATTAGTTTAACGTTCAACCTCATTTCCAACTAAACAAAGTGCTATAGACCTTTTAGGGTGATTGATTATTATTTTATATTGTGCAGTAGTGCACACCACTGGTTTATAATTATGCGAGAATGAAGCGTATTTGTTTGCAAACAGAGCATGCAAGAGTTCGCGTCTCAAGGGAAAGCTAAAATAATATCCGGGGGGGGGGGGATATGAGCATTATTTGAGTATTGGGGGTGTCGCTGAGTGTCTGAAACCATGGCCCTATTTAGGACAAAAAGGAAAAGGAAATACTTAACCTGTGTAGGACGACACAATTTTGATAAGTACATAACGCCATCTCAACACAGTTTCTCACTTATGGAAACTACTAGTGATATAGTATACAGGTTAATTCAGTCAATGCCATTGGACAAAGCGAGTGGTCTTGATGGAATATCATGTAGACTACTAAAAGAAGCAGCTCCAGTTATAACAACTTCTCTAACGTATATAATAAATTTGTCTATTAGGAGTGGAATATTTCCTGATGATTGGAAAATCGCTAGGGTATCGCCAGTGTTTAAGGAAGATATTAAGTCCGATCCAAATAATTACAGACCAATATCTGTTTTACCGATTGTAAGTAAACTAATAAAAAGGATCGTTTTTAACCAACTCTACTCCTTTCTGGTTGAAAATGATTTACTTGCAGACTCTCAACATGGGTTTAGTCCAAAACATTTAACCTTAACAGCTCTTCTTGAAGCCACAAATGAATGGTATCTAAATATTGATAACGACCTGTTAAATGGAGTCCTCTTTTTGGACTTAAAAAAAGCTTTCGATACAGTGGACCATAACATTTTACTAAAAAAGCTCGAACTCTATGGAGTAGACCCTCATGCTCTCCAATGGTTCACTTCGTATCTTTCGGGACGCCAACAAAAGACATATGTAAATAGTACTCTCTCAAATTCTCTACCTATCGCCTGTGGTGTTCCTAAAGGATCCATTCTTGGACCCTTATTATTCGTAATTTATATAAATGATCTTCAAATGTGTACATCTTCTTCTGCTACCAAAATGTACGCAGATGATACATGTCTTTTCGCCAGTGCACAAGATCCTTCTGTATTACAGAGTAACCTAAATGAAGGTCTAAAGAAAGTTCTATCATGGCTACATGCTAACAAACTTACATTAAATATTAAAAAAACTAAGTATCTCATTATAGCTAGTCACTATAACTTAAATCACATGGAACATGATTTTGAGATCAACATCAATGAAATACCACTAAAAAGAGTGAAGTCTCATAGATATCTTGGGGTTGAAATTGATGAGACTTTAAGTTGGCATGTACAAGTTGATGCCATTACCAAGAAAGTTTCCGCTGGTCTTGGAGCACTTAAACGAATTCGTGATCTCGTACCGACGTCAACACTACAAATGATGTATGAAGCACTTATACTGCCTTATCTAGATTATTGCAGCGAGGTGTGGGGCTGTATGGGTAAATGCCTGGCTGACAGACTCCAGAAATTACAAAATAGGGCAGCAAGAATAATTACCTATTCTAATTATGACATTCGGTCTGCTGATATTTTGGAAGACCTTGGCTGGGACACTCTTGAGCGTAGGCGCTCAAAGCAATTAGCGGTTAGTGTCTATAAAGCTAAAAATAATCTTTCTTCTAAGGGTCTAAAAAATCTTTTTCGACCAATAACGAATGTTCATTCTTATCAACTGAGAAACAACTTGAACAATTTGTTTGTTCATAGACCCCGAAAGGAAGCGGGAAAGTGTAGCTTTAACTATCGGGGCACTGTTCTTTGGAATGGCCTATCAAATGAAATCAAAGCTGAGCCATCTATCGCATCCTTTAAAGCCGCCTTATAGTAGTTTTAATCTTAGGTAAACATAGAAAAATTCATTAGTATTGTAATTTTAATTAGAAATTTTTAACATGTTTAGGTCTTTATAGAGAATATTTAGTATACACGGCTCTCTGGAAGAGCATTTTGTAACTAATGATGGGATACCGTGTTTTTAAATAAAGCTATGATGATGATGATGATGATGATGACCCTCAATCGCTACGTTAGTTAGCGGGAACAGATCCAGACCTTGTTTTGGACAATCATACCCTGGCCGGCGGTACGTAATCGCAAAGATCATATAAGGGAGTACCCCGCCCCGTAGTTACAAAAACAACGAATGGCCTACAATGATATACATGATCTAAAATGATCTACAATGAGTTACAATGAGCTATAATGGGCTACAATAAGCTACGATGAGCTACAATGGGCCACAAAAAATTACAATGAGCTACAATAAGCTACAATGGATTGCAATGAACTACAATGGGCTACAATAAACAATGAGTTACAATAAACTACAATGAGCTAGCTACAACAAGCTACAATGGGCTACAATAAGTTACAATAAGCTACAATGGGCTACAATGAGCCGTGCAATGGGCTACAATGAGCTACTTACAATAAATTAAACTGCAATAGGCTACAATGAGCTACAATGGGCTACAATAAGCTACAATGGGCTACAATTAGCCACAATGAGCTACAATAAGCTACAATGGGCTACAATAAGCTACAATGGGCTACAATAAACTACAATGGGCTACAATTAGCCACAATGGGCTACAAACTACAATCTACCGATCCATTCGAAACTTCAACATCCCCCGAGCATTTAAACTTTTAATGGTTGTCTCATTCAAATTTCCGTCCAGCTGTACATCTTTTTACGCATGGTCTGTACGTAATTTTTTGTTTACTATTTCTGACCGGTTAATTTGTATGCTCGATCGACATGTTTCAGGGCGCAATTCCGTTATGGTAGAATAAACGTCAAATAAACGGCTGTTGTGTTTGCCTCCGGTGAGGATGGAAAAATGTTCTTGCCTACAGCAAAGCCGTGGAAAGCTGAAAATTAACTTTAATAACTTTTCAAATTATTCTATTATAAGAAAACAGTGTGAAAGCTTAAACTGACCTAGTATTCTAATTTAAAAATCGTCTTTTCTTGAATGAAAACTTACAGAATTTAGATATAAAAAGAAGGTAAAGACTGAAAAATAAAAGCATACAAACCGAGCAATTTAGTTGGTTAAACAGTAAGACTACACTACATTCAGTAGCCGACATTTCAAATCGATCGCTAAGCAAATTGCATGTTATGTGAAACACAAAACTTGCCGGAACAAAAATCCCACAGGAATAAGCGGCGGACACAATATCAAACGGTCCTATCCATCCATGAACGCCTTATATTGTCTTGAAAACTTGCAATTGTACGCTGTGGTTCTTTCTTTTTCGATATGTATTTCATGGCTGAAAGCCATATGGTCGTCGATATAAACTAAAATATGTGTGCATAAATTTGCATGCACTAATGTGACACGGAAAAAAAGAGAACTCAGAAACACAAGTAATAACAATGGCACCGGCTTATCACGTGACCTATTGTCAAGCAAGCAAAACCGTACATAGGACATTCCTCTTGCTGCAATCTGTGTTCAGCAGAAAGACTTTGTATCATTACACTCATCTACTGACAAATATGTCCTCCTTAACAAATATCTAAATTAATTACAAAAAACTAATTCTATGAAGCCAATCAGAGTTACCATCTTTCTAACCGTAGTAAATATTAGGTTAAGCGACCACAACCACCTGTAAAGAATGTAAAGTTCAGTAGGGAGGCTTTCTGGCACTCTCAACTTTGCACTCTCAAGCCCTATAGCCTTAACAAAAAATCAGAATTTAATGCCGGGAATTAAGTTAACAACCGGGAATACCTGGCCATGAATACATTCATAAGGAAAAATTCTAGCAGGGGTATCACTTTGAAAATCGTTATATCGTGAAGGTTTTAAAGCTGATTTCGCTAAAATTTAACAGAGGTATTGGCGAATAATGGAAGTGCATAGGGATTGTCTTTCATTGTAGGGATCTCGCTTTGCGGCAATGCTGTAAGTCACTAAAGTTACTTTTTTTTAAACATGGTTTTGTGTCCAAGTTTGCTCCTCGAGAAGAACACAAAGCAAGTTGATTTCATCACTCACTGATCCGTCAAAACGTGTATTGTGTCATATCCGACTCCGATTTTTGATTTCAACTTTAATTAAAAGTTATTAACTTTTAAGGGAGTAAAATTATCCATGTTAGAATTTGAAGCCTCATATTTTCCCTTTGAAAGCCTATTCAAAAAATTTCGAGTCAGATATGACAATCTACAATACACCTACAATCAAGGACAAAAGTTCTTGGGACAAATGTTACAAAGTCCTCCCATTAACTACTAATTTAGTGTGACTGACCATTGAAGCCATGTGTTTCGTTTAAAGCCCATCTTACCAACCCCACCCCTCCCCCCGAGACAATGTTGAAATCCACAAATCATTTTGATTACACGGGCTCAACATTGTAAGGGGGTAGGGGTGAGGAAACGGACACATCGTTTGCGCGTACCGTGTTTCTGTCGCGTGTGAGGGAAACATCGTAAATGCAAATTCGTCCCAACCTTTTTGTCCTTGATTGTAGTTTATCTCCCTGCAGTGTCAACTCATGAAATTCTCTATCCGCGCTGAATTTTTGGACACAAAATTGCTCGTTTTTACGCTTCCGAAGGCTTCCCGAGCAAACACGAATGTAAAAAATATATATTTATGGTAATTTTGCTAATTTTAATCCACGGGCTATTGTCAACACTTCATGCAGAAAGACCAAAATCCGGTGCAGCCGTCGCATTGCGTGCATACTCTTTTTATAAATGCATACTGATGAGCGGAACCTGTCCCCGGCCATTCTCGTCCCCAGAGCTCCACGGTTTTTTTAAACTGCGTCTCGTGCAGCTCTGGTAACGAACAAAAATTTGAATATTTTGATTGCCCGTTTGAAAATGAATGCGCAACAAGGTAAATAATTTTACGCTTCTACGCATAAGGTTTTACTTCCGGTTGAATTTCAAATGTTGAAGTCCTATGACTACTACATCAACAAAACCAAAGTTTTAATTTCAACCCATTCAACGACTAATGTCACCCAGTTTTGTTTCGTTTAGAAGGTAAAGATACTGCTGCTAAATTTCAAAGTATAACGGGATCTGATTGTCGCTAAATATGAGCGATTCGTTTCCGTAAATAATCAGTATGTGTCTGGAAGACGAAGCAATAATTAAGCGGCCACGAATATTAAAGAAGTATGTTGCTTGCAACAAGGACGACTATTAGAAGGAGAGGCAGAAATCCTGAAGAAAGCGCAAGGGTGAAAAGAAATATTACCACTAGGTTACCCATTTTAAATAACAGCAACACAACAACGCTATCAGCCTCTCGTAAGCAAGTTATATTTTCTTTATTAGGCAGTACTCTTTGCTACAACTTGAAATACAAATCTAGGGAAACGATGGTCACTCGAAGCCCAATTATAATAACATGAAACGAATGCAAAACAAAAATTCCTCGATATTTCTTGCCACTGTTCGATGAAATAAGCATAATCAATGACCACAGCGTGTCTATCAACAAACTTAGCTGTCCCATCAACTGATTTGGTCGGATATGATAGCGTTCAGTGGCGAAATGATAAATACACAGCTCCCAAACGAAAGTAATCGGTTGATTTATTGAGGATTTTCTAAAACCAGTAGGCAAAATACAAAGACAATCTTTCTTCTAAATAACAGCAGCACGTAAAGCTTTTCTTCTTTCTTTTTCAGCGCAATGTTTTCCTGTAATTGTTAAGTCTTGTACAGTCCTTTCGAATGCCATTCCACACACACAACATTCTCGTCGGCAGAGCTCAACCAAGCGAAAAGAGAGCCTTGGGGACGAGAATGCACACACGAAAGGTTTTATTATTTCCGGTTTCTGCTATTGAGCAAGCGCAATAGTACATTAATGCATTACGCATGCGCTAACGGATGTCATGGATTTTACGACATCCGGAAGGTACTGTTCCCAGAGCCTTTGTTTTTTCCGCTGACAAAACGAAACGAAAGCTCTGGGGACGAGGATGGTCCCCCGCGACCTTAATAAGTAATTATTATTCCTTTGGCCAGCTTTGATTCAAGATCAATATCTTCAAGGGGGTACTTGATTGGGCATAAACAAACCAATATTCACTTAAACAAACTATGATAAAATGTCATTCTTACCTTTTTGCATTTCAAATTTTGGCGGCCCAGGGCCATAAATGGTATTCCATTGAATTTCACAAGATTATTTTCAAAAAATATTTTTCTCTTTCCTTGGGTCGGATCTGTAACGAATATCAGTTTAGTGTCAGTTAATTAGTCGTAAGGTAATTCCATCGAAAAAATTGTTTAAAAACTTTGCACGGTTATTTGTTACATGTAATATAAAGAGAGGATCACCATGGCTGTTATCAGTCCTTATAGAGCCGGTTTCCACATGACGTCACGGCGGCCATGTTGGTGTCCCAAAACAATAAAACGGCAGCCATATTGGTGTCCCAAGCTAATCCAGTGGGGATTGAACTCTTTTCAACACTTTGTTTTGTTCAAATAAATTAGCATAGCTGCAGACCACGTGAGTGAAAACATTCTATAGGACTGTAGGATATAACTTATTTGGCTGCGGCCGCACTTGGTGAGTTAACTGGGTTATTTTTTTAGTAACCCGGTAAAATAACTCGGTGAAAAGGTGTTTGTAATGGAATAACCGAGTTTATTTTTCTGAGCGGCCGCACTTCAGAGGGTTAACTTTGAACGTGAAATATCAGGCCGGTTCACACTAGGGCCAAAGTGCACTTGAAGTGCACTTGATACTTGATAATCAAGTAGACTTGAGGTCTACTTAGGGGGTGTTTACATGACACCGGGGCGACTTTCGCGCCGGGGCGAGTTCACTCCGGTTCCCTCTTATGGCTCTACATTTGTTTACATGATACCACTGACAAAATGTCATGCTGGCGCGAGTCGCCCCGGCGTGAGTTCACCCCGGTTGTCGCACCGGGGCGCGAATTTCACTCCGGTACGAGATTTCGCAACGGTATCATGTAAACGTGAAACGACCACTCGTGTCGGTGTGAAATCGGTTTGCAGGTACTAGAAATATGACTTTGCCGATATTTTGGGTTTATGTGAAAACTTTCCTCAGAAGTCTGCATTTACATAGACGATACTAGCTCACGCAAGATGACTTCGTCAGCTTCAACACGTTGGACGTGGGATGATGAAAAAACTGACGCGTTGCTTCTAGCAGTACGAAATTATAAACGTCAAAAACTTGGCGAAGGTATAGAATGGGATTCTGACAAAGTTCTTTTGTGGGAGCACATCCGGAAGTCTCTTGGAGAAAAATGGGAAACTGATTTTGGAAAGGTCGAACCATCGAGTCCAATGAAACCGCTTGATTCAGTTTTCATGTAAACATGGCATGAAATGACCCAGTCATCATGTAAACGCGATACGAAATCACGAAGTCATCCCGGTATGAAACTCGCGCCGGTGCGAGTTTTCCCATGTAAACACCCCCTTAGGAAAGACGAGACAATAGATTTTCTGGCATGACTACGCACAGCGTGCGTATTTAGATGCAAATTACTTGCGATCGCAAGTTGGAATGCAGTTGATTAGCCGTGATAAACAAAGTTGAAGCACTAAAGTACGATATGCATAAAACGCTAAGTCGATAGTAAAATATTTTGTTCTTATCATGTCAAGTTTTATTTGAACTTAATTCAGCAAAACATCGTCTCAGAGCCTGGTGTAATGCTATGCTCACTTTTTGTTAATATTTGGGAACTTTTTCGTGCTCGTCAGAAAAACATGTTTTTGCATCTCGTGTTGAATGCGCACATGGCTGTAGTGTTTTTGATTGGCTAAACCTAAGAATTAGACTACAACCTTTTTTCTCAATGTAGATTTTTTTACCCTAAGTCGGCTTGAAATACGCCTTGCAATACAACAGCTAAAGTAAAACTTGAGATCCTGCTTGAGAGTCTTTTAAAAGTCGTCCGTAACTGCGAATCATAAACCAAAACGCAGAGAGCTCGTTCCCTGTGGAATTCAAAGTTGCACGCACACGTGCTTTTAGCTGCACGGCTTTACTGTCATTGGTCAAGTGCGCTCCCAAGTAAGGGGTAGACCTTACTTTGAAGTGCACTTGGATTCTTTTGTTTTACGCATATCGCCAGAGCAACAAAGAATCCACTAAGTGCGGTCATTAAAACGTTCACACTCCAAGTACGCGAGCTACACTTGGGTGATTCCGCACAAACCAACAGCACGTGCCATTCAAATAGACGTTTTTGATAAAAAAGAAGGGAAATATGGAGCTTTTCGAAAACGAACCTACTGGAAATTATTTGACTTTCTAATTACATTCAGCTGATATTAATTTTTACCTCTTTGATACATTTTACAATGAGATTTAAACGTGTAAATAAATCAGACGAGTGCTTCTATTGAAACGTAAGTCTGACTTAGAAAACGCTCTCAGAAAGGAGTTCACACTACAAGCACGTACCAAGTGCACTTAAGAGCCCTAGTGAGAGCCGGCCTATCATGTTATCATTTGCTAGCAAGAGCTGCACAAAATAATACGATTAATGAGCGAAAACAATGCCTCTGCACGTGCATTTTACATATTGTTTTTCCCTGCCAAACAACATCGTCAAATGATCAAATTAAAGGTTTTGTGGAGGACATAAACACACGACGGTTTTCCTTTCTCTATTTGAAATTGAAAGGCGTCCCTACGAAGGTCTACGAATTCAACAGGAAGCCAAAAATTACCGCGTAAGCGAAGATGATTGACAGATCGGGAAAGTTAACCTGCACTAAACTACTGGCCTAGCGAGGTTGTTTAAATAAACCTAACTCAGTTAAAAAAAAATCTATTGTTCTTTAATTAATTGCCATGGGAACCGCTAACACGGTTAAAATTCGGTGAACGCCAAAAATACCCGGCCGCATCATGAATTTTGTTAAACCAGTTAATTTTAATTAATTAATTGCCAATAACCGGGTTAACTACTCTAGTGCGGCCGCAGCCAATACTTGTCAGCTTACTGGTGAAAGTTATTTCTAGCCTGCATTGTAGGTGCCGGTTTATTTATAGGGCGAAATTTCGCCCCACAATAATCCCCTTGCGCGCGCGTTCTCTAAAAGTCGCCTCATCATTAAACCGGCGCCTGTAATGCAGGCAAAGTTATTACCAGCAATGAAATTATTATTAGTATTCTAATGATAACAGAACAATGTTAAGTAAAATACCTACAAGTTAGTGAAAAAGAGAAAGCAATAACATTTTCAGGCAATTTCACACTTCCCGGCAGTGAAATGCCTAAAACAAAATTATAAAAGTGATGTCTTGATTTATTTGCATATTATACTATTAATATTTCGAGTAAAAAATGTCCGTTTGTGAGACGTTTTACCTACAATAGTCGAGAGAAAGAGACATGGAATAAATTCACTGACACAAGAAGACTGTACGGCGACGTTTGGCCAGAACCTTACCATGAGCAAATAACTGAAAACGAGTACTTTTCCTAAAGCCGTTGACAGTTTTGGTTTTCATACACATCGCCCGAATGAAAGATTTTGCACGTATAACTTAACTCACTCACAGATCTTGCCAAAATTACTTTTTGCTCGATCGCCCTTTTATGAACGAACACTGCCTACTTGGCTCAGTATTTTGTTTACTTTAGTTTCTTCTGAAAAAACTGAAGTTGCCATTGACGGATGAAACGGAATGCACAACTTCATACAGTGCTCTACATCTACATCTACATAAATAGTGAGTAATACGCAGATCGCAGTTCAAGTTTGGTTTCGTACAGATCGCCAATGAAAGATCACAAAACTAGCAAAAATGTAAGGAAAGTTAGTAGTTAGAGTAAAGAAAGTTATTTAAGTATAGAAAGTTATTTAAGTGTTAACTTTCTTTCCCTGAAATAGTGGATTTAATAATTAAAAAGTAGGAATTCGTTGTCATCCCTGCTTGAAATCAAGCCCCGCAGTTTGAATATGGCTAAAGAATTAGATAGCAAAATTTAACTTACTTACCGATCTCCCCAAAATTTTTTACTGATGATCTAGTTTTACTGTAGATACAACCTCTTTTTTCTCTAAGTTTTTTGTATACGTCTTCTAAAAAAGGATACATTTGCTTGAAGACGGCCATTTTGCAAATGAAACAGCAACCGAATGACAGTTACTCTTGAAAGGTTTTAAAAATGCTAAGTATGGTAACTTTTCTAATGGAAAACAAAGAAAAAACAAGCCATGCGGAAAAGCATTTTTTTTTAATATATTCTGGAATCTCAAAAATTGACACTACAACAAACTTAATTTAATAACAGCGTGAATTTATGCAAAAACTAAAACACCAGGTGATGGTATGGGGGCGTAACTAAAAGTAACTGACAATAAGTTCATTAGGCCTTTTAAAAATATTTTTTCCGCTCTACCTCTTTTCTGTAGCTGAAGTGTTCACAACTGGTGTTATTTACCTATTGTTCATAATAATTTATAGCGTATGATATAGTTTAATTGGTAAAGAAGCATACTAAATCGCAAATAGAACTTCTTTTTCATGTAAAAATGAAGTCGAACCTGAATAAAGCGGCCACCCTTGGGACTTTGGAAGTTGGCCGCTCTATAAGGATTGGCCGCTTATATTTAGAAGAAGGTAATAGAGGTCGAAAAGAGCGAAGTTTTAATCCTGAGTTAGCGTCGATCGCACAGCATAAAAATTCAGATTTACGAAAAATTTAAGTTTGCTCAAATCTGCGTAAATTTGATTAACAAACGTTACACCATATTTTCGTTGTCCGTAAAGGTGGACAAAGGTAGATTTACGCGATCGGGATGTAATTCAAAGTGGACAGACTTCAAATAAATGTGGCTTCTAAACATATCTGAATTTCGTAACTGTTCATGAGTAGGATGCCTAAAATGTGTACAATTCCACAATTGGTTTCGGCTCCGTTTATATTTCATAAAAATATAAAAATTTTTCAAAAAAAAAAATATTTTTTTTTATTTATTTAATTATTATTATTTTTTAATTATCATCACCATTATTTTATTTATTTTTTAAATTTTGTGTAATTTTAATTATTTATTAATATTATTATTTTTTTTTATTATTTTTTTTTTGTTAATTCCTTTTTCAATCCAACTCCTTGCATTTTTGCATGCCTCCTTGGTTGTGGCAATGGGTCCTATGATGCTGAGTTTTTGTACCTGCGCATGTCTCAGTCATGCTTCAGTTTTATGAGACTTCGTTTTCTGTGGGCTCTCTCTATGACCTTGAGATAATGTATTGATGCTTTTTCCCTTTCTTTCCCTTTTTCGTCCGTGCATTTTTTAGTTCTCCACTTCCTGGTCTTTTTGTTTTTCCAAGCTCTGTTTCCTCATCTACATTGTTCATTGGTGCTGTGGTTCTATTTATGGAATAGAGTCGGTCCAGTGGGCTTTGTTTTTGTGTGTCTTACCCTTGGTATGACTGAGGCTATGGTCTTGGGGTTCTATATCTATGCCAACTGTCAGCAAAACACGAATAGTAGTATTTATTATTTCTCCAAGGAATAACAGGTTTACAAGAATGAATAATTAACTAAAGAAATAAAGAGAAAAAAAGGGCAAAATATAGTTAAACCAATACATTACCCTCAAAGTTGGAAAATATAAAGGACATTTTGATTAAGTCGATATAAAGGAGAAAATGCTAATAACATACAATAAACAAGTAAACACACATGCACGCACGCACACACACATATGAAAGCAAAGTATATTAAGTCAATTTAGCATTTATTTAGTATTGGGATAAGTAATGACTGAAAACAGATTTCTTAAATATTTTTTAGTCAGCTTAGAACGGATGGAAAGGGGAATATCGTTCCAAAAATATCGTCCAATAATGGTGGGAGAGAACTTTCTAATGTTTGTTCTATAAAAGGGAATATATAGTTGTTCTGAAGAGGCATTACGAGTAGTATAACTTTGTTGTTCTGATAACAGTGATATGATAAAATTGGAAGGTTCAGGATCACATAAGAGATCAAAGAAAAAGAGACATGTATGAAGTTTAACAATATCAGAAAATGTCAACTGCAGAACATTTTAGGAGGAGCCACCCACAGTGTGAGCACAGTTACTGACAAGAGATATTGGTAAGGAAAACAACGCAAAATAAATGTAAAATAAACTGTCTTTGTCACAGTTTCTTTTTCGGCACTTAGTCTTGACTGAATTTCAATATTATCATGCACTGCAGACAGACTGTTGAATAGTGCAAATGTACACGCATGTGCAGTCGTTATTCAGCTGTCTGCACTGTCAAACTGGTTGTGCACGCGCGAGAAGAGCGGATATCTTTTTCAATCTCTAAAGCCCCGGCTACACGTTTTAATATTGTTATATAACACGTCCGTTAATAATGTTGGACGGATGGCTAAACGTCATTCAACTTTGCTCCAACATCGTTCAAAACTAGTTAAAATGTTTGATCGAAATCAAAGCATTCATCCAAAAGCAGATCTGGATGTCGCAGACAGATTCGGCGAGCACCTCCGCTCTGTGGAAGGCTACAATCACAGCCAACGGTATTGCCCCGTTGTCGAACATTTCAACCAACCGGGACACGATAAAATCAACATGTCAGTCAGTCGGTGATTAAGAAAGTCATGGGATCGACCACCACGTGACAGAGGGACGAAATGAAGCTAATCTTTCGATACAAGACCTTGGCGCCCCATGGAATTAACATTGACTTTAAATTCTAATTTTCCATGAGGTTATATTGGCTTCAAGTTTCATTCTCTGTCGCATTTATGCGCGCTAAGCGCGCGCTCGAATTTGCGTTTTTCCTCGCGAAGCGAGGTTAATATATTTGACGGCCGAAGGTCGAAGTCGGCCGAAGTCGGCCGAAAGCCGCTCGGGTGTTCGGGTCTCGGGAGCTGAGCCGCGCCGCGAAAAATATGTTTACGTTCTAATTCACTGCGTTCAAACGAACGTAAATGATTTACCGTTTAAATATTCGCAAATAAAACAGGCAACAACAGGATATGGTATGGTACGCAAGCGGACCCAAACACTGTTTAATTTTACACAGAGTAGTTCAAAAAAGTTCAACAATAACAGGCTCAATAATAACAGAATCAAAAAACTAGAAAACTTAAACATCTCGTAACAGCTATTCTATTGCACTCTGGTTCTAAAACGTACATGTCTTTAGCTGCGTCAGTGTTCTAAAGCCCGTGGAGCTTTAAAAGCCTTTCAGAAACGGTTTATGAAGTGTCATTGGCAACAACTGCAGTTATACCACCAGAACGTGAACTATGGAGGCCACAATCTTTGAGGTTGTATCCTAGATCCTTTAAAGCAGCTTTAAATATTTCTCGACATCTGGTGTAAGGCAATTTTCCTTCCCTCAGTGAGTATCCTGCCTTCTTCGTTGAAGACCTGAATAAAGGTAACCGGCTAGTGAGGTCTAAACCAGCTGCGTCGATATACCTTCTTAATATAGAAACTAGACAGTAATTACTTTGTGATTTGGAGATATAAACATAATTACCTTCCCTATACACATCGGTCTTACTTCTAGGTACAAAAATCTTAATAAACTCGTCATGAAAAGTTAGATTAACACGAAAAAATCCTGCGAAACCTTAACAACATAGAGCTGCTAAACGCAAGTCCTTCAGGAATGCTCCTACGTTGCCATACGTGTCGATAATCAGTTTCTTTATGAGAGCAGAATCCGCTGGTTTTCTCTTGTTTATAGGCCTGCTCCTTGTTCGTTTCGCACACTCGATTAAGTTTTTTACAGCAGGCGTTATCTAAGGGATTGTGACCGTCTTCGGGTATAAAGGAATGCAGCCATTTCAACGCCGCATGTACCAAAGTCAATGACGCTGGAGACTTGAGCTGTGGATTTAACTCAGAAAAGTAAAGCGCTAATATTAGGGGTAGAAAACGGCAATCCTCGGTAGGAAAAAAGATGGCGACTGGTACATTTACCCATAATTCTTAGCGCATAAAAACCTTAACAACGTTCATAAAAATGTAAAGAAAAGTTATAAAATCTTCAAACCTAGTCTACACATTGTCCTTAGTACTGGAACAAATATTGTAAAAATTTGGCTTTCTTTGTGCCTTGTGTGCTGTGTTAGGTCCGCAAGGTATTGTGGTAAAATGAACAGCCACCATCTTTTTTCCTACGGTGGATTGAACGCCAATATGCTTACGCTTAGTACACCAAGCAAAAAAACTTCTTATTTCGCAGACGTATTTTTTCGCAATAGAATCAGCCCTAGATTTAAGCAAAATAGAAATAACAGAATTAGAATTAGGCTAAGCGCCGTAGGGAGCGAAATCCACGATTTGCTTGCGAGTACAACCTGCAACTGAAAAATTATAAATTCAAATCTAATAAACAAAAGGCTGTGAAGCATAAATAGTTACAGCTTTCGAAAAGTCATCTAAGACTTGTGAAAAAACAGACTGCAATCCTTAATTAGTAATTATTCATAATTATTTCAGAACCTCAGAATACACTCCATCGTCGTCCACTGTTCAATGGAGCACAAGCAAAATTTTCATGGCCAGTGCCATCTCACGAAAATTCCATCGATGACATCAAAACCTCTCCAAGGTAGTGTTAATTAAACTCAGCCGTGAAGCCAAATGAATGTTAAACATATCTAAACATATCTAAACTACTTTGTCTTTACCAAAATAAAGGATCATAACCATAACCTCCGTGTCATAAACCGTTATAACAATTATCCGTCATGTGATCACAGATCTAACAATAAGTTACTTTGTCTTTACCAAAATAAAGGATCATAACCGAACAGAACACATATACGGACGCAGCCGTCCTTTAACATGGCCAGTGCCATATCTCAAGAAACTCCTTCGTGTCATAAACCGTCATACAATTATCCATCATGTGATCACAGATCTAACAATAACACATTGCTAGTGTTTTAGTGTAAGCCAAAGCTTAGAATGTCTTAAGTATCTTAAAATTCCAAATTACTTTTTACATCTGGACGTAGCCGTCTCGATGCATTGACAATAACATGAAAAGTCCATTGTCTATAAGCTCTTACTTATCCCACAAATTCGTAATACTATAGACCAGGTGACGAAGCTGAGCCAAGCTGTGAACTTATGGCCATTACCGACGTTGCTAGATAAACGCAAAATCCGTTGTTTCGACGCGTAATGAATGACCACCAAAACACTTTGACTAAAGAAACTCAGACATAATAGCGGCGACCTTGCCCTTAAAACGTTCCGAACCGAAAAGGAAATTTTGATTTCTTCCCGACTTAAGGCTTCGATCGGTTCCTTCTGTAGGAGGCAACCCTTCATAAATTGCCTATATTTGCATGTTAGAAGTGGTCAGAAATTAGAATGGCCAGAATGGCACCACGACAGTCGCCTTGGTGTTTTGGATACTCAAAAAATGCACAGCTCTAGAGATAAGGATGACTGGAGGGACGACTCAGTGAGCATGCAATTTTCGGATTCTAGACTTGAACGAAAAAGTCAATACCGGAAGCACCCGGGTTCCAGAAACGCGAAAAGAACCTGTCGAGCTTGGCATTGTAAAAATTGGCGAAACAGTCAACCCTGTGTGGCCCCCATCTAATGTCTATGATCTAAAAAAAAATTCCTGAGTTATTTGCCAATCATCGATGCCGTCAATAAGACGACTAATATAATCATCTTTCTCATTGTCGGTGCGAATCCATTGAACATCCAGCTAGGCGATGTTCGGCACAGAATCGCAAAAATGTTAATGGCTAGGCGGTGCAGATCCAGTTTCATGAGTTCCGACTTCCACGATTTTGGCTGCGGCTAGATTGTCAGTAAACCATTATACTAGCGAACCCTCCAAAACAGGGCCGAAAGACTCAATAGAGAAATCAATTAATTCTCTCCACGTGGAGCTTCTAATGCTTTCTGATGGGTTCCAAAGTTTGAGACAGACATAATCTTCATTAAATGTGATAACTGAGCCACACCCAGCGGCGCTGGCATTGGAGTAAGCAACGTATTGAGGTTTCTTTCTTCCTCAATACAATATTGATCCAGTTCAACCTCGGCATCCCAATGTTGGGCACATAGAGTCCACATAACACATGTCATGTCACTAGTCATGATCCTGGAAATATTTCCTATAACAGGACCAGTGGAAATTATCTGTCCCGTAAACGAGGCTAATTTTCTAGCGGAAATCACAAAATTCGAATCAATAACACTCTCAATAGTGCGTGATATTTTGGCAATCCTACTATAAACAATTTGAATGGTCCCTTGAGTACTATTCCATGTAATACACAACCGAACCAGTTTCTGACAAGGTTCCCAGAGCGATTTATCGTCATTTGAGATGAAACCTGCTTTAGCAAGATCGGATTTTACTGCTTTAGCTATGGTATAGCACACACCTGGTGATCGTTTTCAATGGCTCAACCATCATGGACAAAAATAGCAACATATATGCCTTGATGTCTCCAGAGTTTTTCTAAAGGCTTAAGTGTTTTGGTAAAAATGTGAGGCGCAGATGACAACCCAAAAGGCAAAACCGTAAACATGTAGAACTTTGTCTGACGGGAAATATCGTTTGTCCAAGAAAAGCCGGGGTAAACTTGGTGTTCCTCGAAAATCTCAATATGGTGGTAGCCACTTTAGTTAAATCAAACGAAAACATAAATTCTCCTACAGTGAAATATGACATGGCAATCTTCCAGTCTTCGTATTTTACACGTTTCTTCGTCAGTACTGGTTGACTTGTCTCAAATCTAAACTTAGTCTCTTTTTGCCGTTAGCTTGGACAGACACGGATAAAGGATTAACTACCAAAGGAGGCTCGGATGATTCGATCACACGACCGGACTCACAGAGTTCATATCCAATATCGCTTCTTCGACAAATTGAGCATGAGAAATAGATGAACTGTTATTCTTAAACATAGCTGGATCTGGGAGGCTTTCAAATGGAAGCATGTATCCCCTCTCAACAACATTAGAATAAATTGTGTGCCAATGACCTTCCAAAAATCTATGTTCCTTCGTAAATTGCCTTTCACGCTGACAGGTGAACAGTTGCCTAGTTCAAACTTAAATAATTCTTTAAGGTATTGTACCTGAGCGATTTCTTCGTCAAATATCTATTGCATTGAATTGGACTGGAGTTGGGGTCCGTGCACAGACCGGTTGGTACGTGCTGTATGAGTATCCTGGGATGTAGGCACTGCTGTGCTGGATGTTTCTTGGGGTTTGCAGGCCAAACTTACAGTCCTTTGCCCAGTGGCCAAGTTTGTTGCAGCGGAAACATCCGACGCGGTCGATGTTCTGAACCGAAGAACATCGGCAGTAACAAGAAAAATATAGAAATAAACTGCAAAAAGGGCGGGTGGGTGGGACATGCTCGTAAACTGCGAAAAGCTGTGGAATATGCTGTAACAGTGCTGGTCCGGAAGCGTGAGAGGACGAAAAGAGTCTCAGGTTGAACTTAAATAGTCAGTGACAACCAATCAGAAGCTGATAAGATACAAATGCAAATACATGGTGTGAAAAGTGATGTAAGGCTCGTAATAACAATGGAAGATATATAATTTCAAGTGTTGCCTACTGGATATTTTAATTTAATGCACCTTTTCATTGTTTTGAATAGGTTCTTATTTTTAATAACCATGATTCTTCTCATTGTTTTAGAACCGAGCAGGTCATTATTGTGGTCAGTGATGTGGAACAGGAGGTCATTATTAAAAATAATGACCTGATCGCAATAATGACCTGCTCGATTCTACTTAGTTGACCACAATAATTTTTAGGACAACCAAAATTGAAGAGCCTTCATTATTTCTGTCACTTAGTTTACAAAAGTTCTTGCATTTGTCAATTATAACTTAGCAATTACAAACTTTTTCTAGCTATTGTTAATGGTAATATTACAATTTCCACCTGACATATTCAAAGTAATTGACCCCAAAGCATTTGGAATCTGCGTAGCAGCAACATTTTCTCTGGTTGTGGTTTCACTGGACTGGCCTTGCATTATTTTTGAAACTTCAACTAGTTGTTCATTTGTTTCCCGTTTGTAACTTTGAAGAGCTCGTTCCGATCGATGCCCAGTAACACCCCGAATCAATTTGTCGTTTACACCTTCTTGAGACAATCTCGAGACCGCTGTTGCTCGCAAAGAGTGATTAGTGAAATAACCCTTAATTCCAGCTTCAGCCATCATCATTTTAATCATGGAATTGAGTTTATTATGACCCAAAGGGACAATAGAAAACCAAGCATTGTTACTTTCGTACTTTAGCAATGGCTTCAAGTAAAAAGCTTTATCTAGAGATCCTTCAGGACATCGCTCAATATAAGTCTTGACAATTCTTTATACAGCACATCTCTCATGACATTCAACGTTAGCATACGCTTTACAAGTTCTCGGGCATAATTTTCTATGTTTTAACCCACCCTGGTTCGTTTTACTTACTTTTTCGGAATAAAGTAAATATTCCCTGCCCTCCACATCAGTGTGAAACGAAAACCTATTTGCACTCAATTTGCGGTGTTCATCCACCGCCTGCGACAACAAATCATCTAAACCATCGCTCATCATCTCGAATGAACGTTTTTCCAAATAACTGGACATATTGGCAGTAAAAGCAATATCGACTAAAGCGTTATGGAACTCAGCTGCTGAACTGAAAGAAAAGCCTACAAACACTAAACCCCTTGAGAAAAGGCAGATATTCAAATTGTAATACATGAGGGCTGCAAATCCTAACGGGATTTCATACAGTGTTTCTCGACTCTTTAATTAGCAAACCATTCAAGCTGTTCTTGGCTTCCCTTGTTCTAAAACAATGGAAAGGTGCATTAAATCGCATAATGCCCTCGCTCCTCGGCCTTCTTAAAAATAATGACCGAGCGCTCGGTCATTATTTTTAAGAAGGCCTCGGAGCTCAGGCATTATCCTATATATAACAGCTTCTTGATGCCAACATTTGTAAAACATTTGATATGAATTGCTGTTAAAAAGTGTATAATGAAAAGAAAACAGTCAGTAAATAACAAACAGTACATAACATTTTGATGCTAACTATTCCTAATATATATTTTTCAAATATACGTAATGGTCAAAAATGGTTTTTAAGTATTACACTTTTTTTTTAAATTAGTAAATGACAAACAAAGCATTATTTGTCTGAAAAAAAACAAATTCGTGCAGAGGGTTTAACCTGCAAAAAAAAAATCCTGCAGAAGCAATGGGCGAAAAAAAAAATTCGTGCCAGCTGAAAATCCCCCAATCACTTTTCTAATGGTCCGTCCCTAAGTGCTCGCGTTAGTGATGGAAGAAAATACCGTAGAAAATGGTCAGGTATCAAGATAACGGAGATGATGAAACGCCCCTGTCATGTCTACGGTATGGTATTTTCTTCCATCTCTAACGCGAGCACTTATTTATATTATATGTTTATTATTTTTTATTTAGATT
Organism: Dendrophyllia cribrosa; assembly: GCA_024195265.1. Lineage (NCBI taxonomy): Eukaryota > Metazoa > Cnidaria > Anthozoa > Scleractinia > Dendrophylliidae > Dendrophyllia > Dendrophyllia cribrosa. The sequence continues at coordinate 12,877,202 of JAJLRJ010000003.1, forward strand.
TATATATTTATATTTTTTATATTTATTTATAGTTCCGTCTTTTAGGATCAGGGGTGATTTTCCGCCATTCCTCCTTTTAGGATTTGGGACGATTTTCCACTATTCCGTCTTTTAGGATTTGGGGCGATTTTCCGCCATTCCGTCTTTTAGGATTTGGGGTGATTTTCCGCTATTCCGTCTTTTAGGATTTGGGGTGATTTTCCGCCATTCCGTCGTTCCGCCATTCCGTCATTCCGCCGTTCCTCCATTCTAGATTTTAGGGTCGCCCGAAAACATATAATTTATCCTCACCTCTCAATCCTTTGACGATTGAATAAAGTTGCATCTTACTCCGTTCCGATGTTCAGTTACCTCGATTTTGTTATAAAAATTAGAACACCAAACAATATAATGGTCACGGTTTTACGCCAAACGTAAAGACGTTCCAAATGCAATAATGGCTGACTTGTTGTCTCTAATGTCACATAGATGAGGTCATTTTCTGTCCGATTTCCAGCGATGTTTGAAGACATATCCAAAAAGTTGCATCTGCTTTCCCCTCTCAAATCGATGTTCTTTGAGGCAAAACTAACGATATTTCGTGAAGACAAATATCCTCCACGGTTTTGAGACTTAATGTCGCTTGTATTTGCGTAGGTTCCGCCGCCTGAAAGCGTGACGCGAAGTAGAAAATCCGGCGAAGGAAGGTTTACCTCGAAGCTCTTGTCGTTGTTATTGACGGCCATATTTCTTTTCAAATAGGCTTTGCAGCCGCTACTTTTGGTTCCCAGGCTTGAAAGTAGCTCTCAATTATTGCAACCGAGTTAACCTGGGCCTTTAAAACCGCGAAATACAAAAATACACGAGAAATTAATTCATCAAGTTTGGCGTGCAGTCGTGTACAGTTCAACTTTGCCGGCTAATGATTGACACACAAGCTTTCTCTCGTTTCACATTTTTATTCGAAAACGCCATTCAAAAGCTACAACCGAACAACAGACCGTAAGCTAAAGCTATTTTAGCGTATGTAACGCATGTCAACACAAGCAACTGCCCGTAAATCGAACTTACAAATCGTCCTTTCCGGCTAGTTATGATCCTCTCCACACTAAAAAAAAATCGTCCACCTTATATTGTTTTACATCTTCGCTTCCTTTCCTGTGAAAAGTCGGCCGTGGAATGACTATTTAGAGCTCGAAAGAATCCCTCCGAGTGCTTTTACTTTTGGCCGCCATATCGAGTATAGCTTTTGCAATGACGTCATAAAATCAATCCAGCCAATGGCGAGCGAGACTATTCCTGTTTTGATTGGCAGGTTACTGAAGCGCAAAAAATAAACTCCGCCCGCCGATGTCCACAATTTCTCCACATGATGACCTAGTATTTTTCGGTTTATTTCTATTTTCTGAACTTTGGATCGAAAATTTGTTCCAAACGTAAATGAAACGAGTAAAGTGTTTTAAATCTAAAACCAAAGAACTTCATCTTTTGTTTTAATTTGTCTTGTTTTCGGAGCAACATTATCCTTGGGTGGGCTGATACACTTGCTTGTTTAATATGTTCTTGTTGGATTTTTAAATGTAGATCTCAGGAGAATCTGTTTGTTTTTGAAATCCATCTATTGTGTCATGACTGTTTTTCTTTCGTTCAAATTTGACTGTTTAACTAGAGGTGCTGAACAGGTTATTATATAAACTCGCACTCCGAAAATAAAAAGTTTAATACATTTCAAACCCGGAAATGGTCTACTACTAAAATCTGAATTCTTAGACTAGACTTACCTTAGTGTAGCAATGTTAACTTCAAACCAGCTCAAACGTTTCTTTCATATGAAACTAACATTCAGCACTAAGGCTTCCTTTATGACTGCATTGAAGACACTGATTAAAAGGATAGTTAAATGGAAATTTGTGGGTAAAGTTCACCTGCTGTACGTCAAGCGTTAATTTCGTATTTGATTGGAACTTTGACATTAGAAGGTTAGAGAGCTCTGAAAACAAAAAAAAGTATTTTTCTTTACAAGTCGAGATCTCGAGTTATAAGTCGAGATCTTAAGTTATATAATTTTATATTATTAAATAAAACCGAAAAGAGATTATTCCAAGATTGTTATCAGTTGTCAGTTAACCCTGGTACAAATGTCAGTTGTCAGTCAAATTTCAGGTTATTTGTCAGTTGTCAGTTAAAATTTCAGCCATTTGTCAGTTGTCAGTAAACCGCATCCAGACCCTCGTAGTTTTTTTTACTGCTCACGTGACTCACTCGTAAGAGTTACAGTTGTTACATGTGATAACTTGTTGTTTTTTGTTTAATTAATATGTCTCTCAAGTAAGTTGGAGTTATTTCTCCTAGTTTTCCTGTCTTCGGTACCATGTAAACGCGGTACTCGTTTCGGTATCAAATCACTATTATGGTATAAAACTGTATAAAATCACTGTATAAAATCATGTTCGCAACTCCTTGTCAGTGTTTCAGATTGTCTCCTACTTAGACAACTCACGCAGAAGCGTTGCGTGAGGAAATCCCCGGCTGCGCGCAATTCGCCGGCCGTCACATTCCATCAAGAGTTTATGAATGACGCTATTGTTGTACGGTAGAGATTACACACGTCATCTAGAGATCTCTAGGAGTGTTATTTCATAATACTATTTTGGGGAATGACAGCAAAGGTCAGCAAATCATCAGCCCGTCATATACCCAACCTCGTTCCCAGGGTCTCTCTTCTTCCCGCCCCCAAGAGCGAGAGAGAGAGCGGGACGAGAAGAAGAGAGACCCTGGGAACGAGGTTGTCATTTACCGAAATACCGCGCAAAAAAAAATGTGTTTCACCGAATACCGCAGTCCGAAATAATCAAATACCGCATACCGCAGTCTCAGACAATACCGAAATACCGCGTTCAAAAATAAATTATAACATAGCTAGCAGAGCCGCGCAATCAAATTCAGTATACGTAAGCGTGCTCAAAATCCCGATAGTGCACGCTGATAGCGTGAGCAAATCGCTTCGCCAGAATTCGCGTCGGATTTGATGCACAATTCCACCGGCTATGTTAAGCTAGAGTTGCTATCGCCTCGGGCAACTCTTACGCTTCTTTCGTGCTCTCCAAACTTCCCACGTGCTCCATAACTCGATAGTGCACGCTAAAGCATGAACCAATTGTTAAATTTACCGAAATACCGCACGAAAAATGGACCAATACCGCGATACCGCGAACCCCAATGCCCCCCTCCATTAAAAAAAATCAAATTATATGAAAGTATTTCACAATAAAAATGGAAAAATAGTTGTTCTGTTTTTATTTGTATTTTTGGCTTGCACTTATGTCATAACCTCTCGTATCAAAATTCAGAAGCATTACAAAAGCGGATTTCGATTCCAAAATGTTTATGGAATTGTAGAGAGTTTAAAACTACACATCTGGGCCAAATTTTGAAGCGTCAGATCATTTCGTTCAAGAGATATAGGCGAACGAGTTTTAGACATTTTTAGTGAAAATGTATGGAGCTGCCATCGTGGTACACCAACATGGCGGCCAAAACTTCAAAGACATAATTACGCAAAAAATCTCATCACAAAAGATTGGATTCACTATAAGTTACATTATATCGGCTTATAAGCATCTATAATGCAAAAATAACTTTCTTTCAACTGGTTCAATTTTGTTTATATTTACGGCTTATCTGAAAATAGCGTGACGAATTGCGTGAACCTTTACAAATCGAAAGCAAAACATCGTTAAAACCTGAAACGTTTTGTGAAGGACTGTAACACTGGTATTTACATACCATGTTAGAAACAGTTTTGTAGGATGTAAATGTTAGATTTTTGAATTTTTATGACGTCATGTGCAAGTCAAGAAGACATTACACATAGAGCAGTTTTTAATTGAGTGTCGAAAGTAATTTCGCCATTGCTTTTGTTTTGCATTGCTACGACCTATGATTGGCTAAGAAATCTCGCGCCACATTTTCAACCAATCAGAAGTAAAACCAAAACCAATTGGACTTTTTCGCACGTGTTTTCCCGCGCTTGGCGGCGGCTACATGTATTTGCTTTGAGTTCTGATTGGTTCATTGGATTGTCTGCGTCTGTTGTGATTGGCCAGCCGGTGATTACTTGCGTTTTGGTTTCACGACCCTCATTTGAAAACCGCTATATTCACCTTATTACTAATCGCTATATCTTGATTGGAAATGCACCTTAGTCCAAAATGACTTCCATTTTAGTATTCATTTATATGCATGTAACCTAGCCCTCTTTGCCTCGTCAGCAAACATAAGAATTTTCAAGCGAAAATGAGGCAAAGGGAGCTAATAGACCAGTTTCGATATATTAAAATTCAGACTTGGCTCCAACTCTTGGAGGAATAAAACAAAAGAAATGTATTATTCAACGCTGAACCTCAATGTGATTTCTTTTGTTTTATTCCCCCAAGCCTCGGAGCCAAGTATGAATTTTAATATATCGAAATTGGTCCGATTAACATGCATATATCTAAAAGAATAATAAATTAGCCGTCATTGTCATTGTGTATCTCCTTCCAAAACAGCATAATACCACCATCAAAATAACAGATAAACAGCGTCCAAGCTGGAACAAAACAAGCATTTAATGGCTCCAGAGGAGGGGATTAACCGCATCCTCATTTTGATAATTAATACCAGTTGCATCAGTCAATCTGACCGAGATCTAGTACCAGCTGACAAGCCTTTGATGGATAAAAATCTGATGCTGCACTCCTTCCGGAACTTGAGTGAACGTGATGTTTATAGTCTTATTCCGATTTCGGCTAAAAAGTTATGCATTCTTGATCCTTTGCCAGCTACCTTGGTTTTATTCTCCGGGTAGTCAACATGGCCGCCGCGTGATAAAGGCCTATGAAATCGCTTGATCGATGCCATACTAGGATGCTGCGGATGGCATTTAAAATAATTCCGAGCATCGCCAACATCAAACGTACCGCGATAGGGCGCGCGGATTTTCACCCAGCGTAATTTGACTAATTTCTATTTTTCTTTCTTTCTTTCTTTCTTTCTTTCTTTCTTTCTTTCTTTCTTTCTTTCTTTCTTTCTTTCTTTCTTTCTTTCTTTCTTTCTTTCTTTCTTTCTTTCTTTCTTTCTTTCTTTCTTTCTTTCTTTCTTTCTTTCTTTCTTTCTTTCTTTCATTCTTTCTTCCTTCCTTCCTTCCTTCCTTCCTTCCTTCCTTCCTTCCTTCCTTTCTTTCTTTCTTTCTTTCTTTCTTTCTTTCTTTCTTTCTTTCTTTCTTTCTTTCTTTCTTTCTTTCTTTCTTTCTTTCTTTCTTTCTTTCTTTCTTTCTTTCTTTCTTTCTTTCTTTCTTTCTTTCTTTCTTTCTTTCTTTCTTTCTTCCCAGTCCTTTCTTACTTTCTCCCTTTCTTTCTCTCTTTCTTTTTGCGAGTGACGTATTTGTAGTATTAGTATGAAACAAAAAACGCAGGTGTTCGTGTTCCTCCTGCGCGAAATCCCTCGCAATTCAGAGGCAAACACGCGAGAATCTTGTGTCGTTATTTGTATCCTTTTCACAATGCATGCCCCCTTGTATTTCGCACACAAATTCGCACGTCGGTCGTACATGACTCGTATATACTCGTATCTGACTCGTATGTACTCGTATGTCACTCGTATGTACTCGTAGGTCACCCGTGCATGTGGAGTTCTAGTCACGATCTATTCGACTCTACTTTTTTTATCTGTTCCTCACTTTTTCCTCTCACTTGCTACTCACTTTTTTCCGCCGCTAACTTTTTTCCCGCCTCTGTTTTTTTTTCGCCGCTCTCGTTTTTCCGCCGCTTTCTATTTTCCGCCGCTCACTTTTTTTTTCCGCCACTTACGTTTTTTCCGCCGCTCACTTTTTTACGGCTTACACTTTTAACCCGACAACGTTTCTTTTTTTCAATCGGCCCCAGTTGTTCAAAAGGTGGATAGCACTATCCACCCGGTAAATCACTATCCAATGGATAAGTATTCACAAAATTCATATCAGCTGGATAGTGATTTATGCGGTGGATAGCGCTATCCACTTTTTGAACAACCGGGTCCTGGTGTGAAGCTCAATAATTATGTTATTTTGTTATTTGTGTTTTCTTCAGTCATAGATATATCAGGAAAAAATAAAATCGGAAGTATTGAATTTTTTTTTAAAGGTTTCCTTATGTTTACAGACCTTTACAAAATGAATACCGTTCCGAAAGTAGCGGCCCTTGTTACTTTCAGAATTGGTAAGCTTAGGGAGCCGCAACTTTCGGGTAGCCGTTACTTTCGCGTAGGTAAAATATGCTCGAGCAATTGAAGAAAAATATGATAGTAAACACAACTAGCATAATGTGGTCACTTTAAGTCTATCTTTTTCATTGATTCTTCGGCATCATTCTTCGGCATTCTTGTACAGTAAAGCACTAAGCTGTTCCATCTGCATGGAGACATCACAATGGTATTTTCGGGGGGGGGGGGGGGGGGCTACTTTCGGAACTCAACGGTATTCCCACTCATGTCTGCTATTTGCTTCGTAAAGTAAATAACAAGACGATGATTATAAAGGCTACAATCTCGGACGGAATAAAAAGAGAAATTACACCTCCCCTCCCCCCGATTCAACGATGGATTCGTGCGAAAACTAAAACGCGCCATTTTCCCATCGCTGAACTGGGGGTGGGGGGGGGGGGTATTAATTTTTCATTTGAAATGTCCAAGATTGTAGCTTCTACTTGATCACTAACGATCGCGTCATTAAAAGGACACTGTTTCGTCAAAAGGACAAACTTCCATTTTATATTAGCCTGTATAACAGGCGCTTTTGGGGACGTTCAAGCGGGTTTTGAGGCGCGAGCGAGAATCGCGAGCAACTAGTGCGGAGGGCGAGACACGCGAGGGCAGGTTCCGCACTCGCGTCCCAAAACCCGCTCGAGCAGCCCCAAAAGCATCTGTTGTGTAGGTTTCGGGTTAGGGTTTACTAAGTACAGAAGGGTTAGGGTTTACTAAGTACAGAAGCCGTAGTTTCGGATTACAAAGGTGGAACTGAGAGTCGATTCTGAGTTCATCAAATTTGGTTTCGTGAGAGACGGTCAAGAAATCAAAATAGCCATTCATATAGAAGTGTGACCTTTTCAGGGTTTTTTTTCTCTTTGGGGGAGAGGAATTCCATATAAAAACGAGGGGGTACTCGTCAGTCGTATCTTTAAGGGGTCAAAATTTGTAGATTGGTATTGCTAAGGGTGCTAAAATCTAAAAATGACCACCGTTAGAATTATCGCGAAACCTTTTTGGGTAAAAGGGGCATTGTCGCGCAGATTTTGCTGTGTATTGGTCAAAATACACTAAATATATGACAAAGTACCTTTGCTCAAACATAAAACTGCTTTTAGAACACCAAGAAGATAATATCAAGTGATTTCTTCAAGGAAGAACAAACCATAATACGTTTTTCTGTAATTTTTCCACGGCTCTTGGGAGGAACTTTCCATCCTGGCCATCCGCAGCCAAAAATAACGAATACTAGTTTCTGTGCACTGGTAGAGTATTTGTTAACAAAACTGGACCGTTATTTTAAGGTTTCCATTGAAACAAATATGTTTTTGGGCTTTTCAAAGTGATACAAAAAATAGGTGACAGTGTCCCTTTAAGCCGAAAAAATATGACCAGGAACCCATCTGTCAGTGAACTGGTTTATTCATCCATTTGAGCCACGACTATCAAACGAGATTCTGGTACCTGGTATTCTGGTGTTTACAGTTGAAAATTTACGAAAAGCACCACCGTCATTTTTACATGGGAGTTCCCCCGGATTCATGAACGCCGAAGGAACGTCGTAGTAGGCGATCGAGTAAAATCGTAAAGAAACGAATCTTATCAACACCCAGTTGGCTATTCCTGGGAACATTGCCTCGAAATGAATAATTATAACATTTGTAAGGAAGATAAACGGTACTGGAGTTTTAATTGAGTATAAATACATTTTGTATTTTTAATGACCTCATTTAAACCTCATTTGTTGTCAATACAAGAATCAATACAAGTCAATACAAGAATCAATGTTTTGGGCACCCCCTTCCGCGGATACCATATCACTATCGATTTGGGTACGAGGTACCCAAAACACGGGAAACCACCAGGCTAACTGCATTTTATTTTAAAAACATGTGTGATATATTTATATTTTTTTCACATTTATATTATCAGGAGCACATTACCAATAGGTTCCAGTTATTATATATACTAGCAGTAATCGGAGATTATGGAGATGCGTTCGAAGGAATTTCCGGCGGAAATGAGCCCCTGAAATAAGCAATAGGGGCGGCCATTTGGAAGGCCGGACACCAAAAAAATCTCAAATTTTACTGCATGCAAGGCACAGGGAAACCAACACGAAATTAGAATTGCGTTCTTCGAACGCGATTATACTCTTCGCATTTGTAAAAATCATTCCATTTCACTCCCAGAGTTAATTATGGACATGTAGTAGTGTAGTTCTAACTTTTAAGTCTGTCGATGAAATCCTATGGTTTGATCATTCAAAAGAAACCTATTCGGCAGTACATGTACTTTTACATGGAACCATTAGTTATTCAATATTTTACAAAATAAAATTGGGATTTTTCTTGAATTTTATTTTTGGCACGCTTGAGAGTTAAATGGTTAAGACGATTCGTAAAACAACGACTCAAGGGAATAGCGTTAACAGTATTCCTATTTATTTCTTTGTTGATATATTGCGGCTAGTCTGAGTCATATTCCATACGAATATCATAAAATATTAATTTCATTCATGCTGTTTTAAATATTACTGGAATAATCTTTCCTTTGTCCGCCAACAACCTCCAAGACTCTTTTCATTTAAATCAATTTTTCATACTGTTTTAAAAACAATGAATACTGCCGTATGCAAATGTTTCAACAACCATACGGCAAACGAAAAATTTGAATTGAGTAATATAGTACGGATTCATGTGGGATTTGTCACTGATACTCAAAATCTCGGCATGGAATTTTCTAAAATACTATGTAGTTTTTCACTTTTCACCGACCTTAGGTCTGTTATTTTCGTTCAGCGAAAATAACGATCCATGCTTTTTTGCAGTAAAAGAGAAAATAAACAGTATATTTGTCTCATTAAAACATTATTATTTTTTGCCTTTTCATACTCACTCAAAGGAAAACTTCGAGTCTACAAAATGAGGTTTTTAAGTCAGTGGAAGAAATACTAAAGCATGATCATTTAAATGGCTGCTATTCACTACAGTCAAATTTCCTTTAGCAGTTAGCAAAATATCTCGTATGGAGAAGTTCGCATTGATTCAAGCCGCGCTATATTTGGACTTGAACGGCCATTTGGCGACGACCTTTCCCGAGTTTGGTCGCGTACGAAAGATTCCGACTGCTACAACTACAACTTCTTCTACAACTTCTTCTACTCGACTACTTCCCTGTCAGTGCACGTGTGATGCAGTTTGCTCAGTTGTCAACATTTTTAAAGTCATATTCCATAAATGATTTTCCATTCAGTTTTGCTCTTGAGCACTCATCTACATCTACATCTACATGATTTACTCTTGAGAATTTAAGGGTTAATCCGAATAAACTGAACTTGTGCTCAAAGCCGAATCTGTTGAGTCTAGATGATCGATGTTTGTCTCTCGTGCAAGTTGAAACTGATCGAGTAACCACTCCAGACGAATCTTATCACCGCTCAATTTTCTTTCATATTGTCCTTTTAAAATCCTCTTCAGATCTTTCTTTTCGTTTGTAAATTTGTTCTCCATTTCAAGCCTCTCTCGGTCGAATTTCAACTTCAGAGTTTGTATTTCTAGCGAGTAACACTTCTCCAGCTGTTCTTTTTGATATTTCAAAACAGAGATGTCGTGTTCGTAACCTTGTATTTCCGACTCGAATTTCAACCTCTGTTGTTGAAGTATTCTGTGAAATTCCACCTCGTATTTGCGCCTGATGTCTTCCTTTTCCTGGCGAAAGCCTTCTTCCATGTCCGACTTCTCTCTTCTAAAAATTTTCATCAAATCGTTCTTTTGCTGTTTGAATCTTTGCTCCATTTCAACGATTTCCAACGCGAACTGGTGTTCGATTTGTTTGTGTTTATTTGCGTAGTGAGAATGCATTTTGCTCTTCTCTTGGTTGAGTGATTTTAGCAACTCTTCTCTATCCACGCTTAACTCGGCATCTAAAAGTCCTTTAAAGTGCATATCGACCTCCGGCTGCTCGTGGTTATAGGCCGTCTCCAGATATGCGTTTTCCTCGAAGTAAATATTCTCCAGATCGCCCAAGCCCTGAGACAATGTTCGCTTAAGTTCGTTCTCCACTTCTTCGATTCGCTCCAGTTCTTTGCGAATCTTAGCTTGCATTTCGATCTTTTCGACTCGAAAAACTTCCTCTTTCTCCATTAGAATTTTATCAAAAGACGATTTTAATTCCTTCTTCTCCTTGCTGCAATTCTCCAGGATATTCTCCCTCTCTCGATCCCATGTTTTCATCAACGCGGATTTCTCATCTTCGAACGACAGCTTCAAAACATGTTTTGCTTCCTGAAACTCCAGGCGAATGCTGTCTTTCTCTTTTAAAAAACTCTGTCGCATTTCTTCCTTTTCACACTCGAACGCTTTTCTCATATTTTCCTTCTCCACTTCAAAAGCGAAACGCATATCATTTTTCTCGTCTTCTTGGGCGCGATCAATAATATCTCTCTCCTGAAGAAATCCGCGAACGATTTCTGCTTTCTCCTCGAGAAATCTTCTTTCTTCTTCAGATCCATCGGAAATAAAGAGATTTTCCTCCGAATTTCTCGACAAGTCGCTATCCATGGCTTTAATTTTGATCTACAAACACGAAATTCACGGCGAAATCAAAGCGTATTCCATGTTCTTGCGGAATCTTGCCGCACCAATGACCCTTGGTCGGGGCATTTTATCTCTTGTGATGAACCCGAAACCATGCGTGCGCACTTATAAAACCGCGATTCCGGTTAATAGGCTGTCACTTCTTGAACGTCAAGGGATTTTTTTTTGGCTAAAATGTCGGGGCACACGAAAATGAACGCTTCGGTTCAGTTATGCTTCACGGTAAGCTGAGTTCAAGAAATTAATGCTGTGCACCCAGCCACAAACTCCTTCAATCGCTTCAGCGGGTTTTAAACTAAACACGGGAGTCGCAAAAAGTTTAAATCTGCATACGCTTGCTGTGGACAGCTTTGATGCTATCTGACTAATTACTTCTGTTTTGACAGTGAGAAATCTTTGCCTTACACCAGCTGGCGAGCAATGGTGGATACTAATTGATTATTTACTGGCAGACACTAATTTCGATGTAATTTTGATACGCGACGAGCCTCATAAAATATTACCATTGGCGAATTATCGCTCGATTATAAACAGCTTTGTTTTGTGACTGACTACAGTGCCATGCAAATCTGATACAAATAACCTATTCGTCGCGCTTTTAAAAAATCTGACCTCCGGGTACACGTGTAACAAATGGCCAATTTCGGTGTCTCTTTTCATAAACTGAACGAATTTACTGTTAATGTTTTGAGACGTATTTTCCATTTTTCGGCCAGCCGTTAAGCCATACTAATTGGAAGAAATTAATCTATTTTTCCTTGTCACACAGGTACCCGGAATGCAGATATTTCGCGCCGTTTCATAGTCAATCAGACAGACTAAATTTATGCAAATATAGTCTTGCGAACAGGCAATGTTTTGAAAACAGAGACTAGAAAGGAAATCTATTTTTACCGCAGTGAGTGGTTCGGAAATATAAACACACCGGCGTTACTGGTATGACGTAATAACAGAGACTTCCTAGACAGTTTTATTTTTAGTAAAAAGCTTTAAAATCATTCTGAGACTGGGCGAATTAAGTTAATTTAAGGACAGATATGATGAGGCTACACAAAATGTTTGCATGGGTTGCCAGCTTACACTGACTACACAGAATTTATATCAGCTCCTTAGCGCTTTTCAGTAAAAACTAGAAAAAGAAGCAAACGCGCCATGCACACGCGCGCGTGTCGCTACTTTCCCCACTGTATATCTCGCACGCGCGCATAGTTGTTAGCTGAAGAGGAATTGTTGGCGTGTGTGTTATAGCTTTTCTGCATAAAAACGTTGATTCTCTGAAAGAGGAACCTTACGTTTCTTCCTTTCCGCAGATTTCACCATTTATCTATAGTTTCTTCACTCGAACTGTCTGTTCAATAAGGAAAATCACTTGTATATAAGTATATAAAAGGAACAAAATCAAAGTTGATTCCCGGCTGATGTATCACGTTTTCATGAGTTTATGGCCAGGAGCTTGCTTTTAGCTTGCTTTATTATCTTGAAATACAAAAAAAAATTGCCAAAAGTGATGAAAGCAAATAATTATTAACTAAAGAGGCAAAAAACGGCTAAAAAGTCAAAATTCCACAAGGATGGTTAATTTGAGTTATTGACCGTCTGTCACAAAATCAAAATCCACTTCCATCCAGTTACAATCCTGAGGCCGTATTCACGAAAACATTTTAAGTCCAAAGAGCCCCCTAAGATATAACTTAGGAGATAACTCGTCTTATTTTTTTCTCCTAAACTTAGGACCTCCTAAATTTTTAAGACATGTCTTACTGGTATTCACGAAGACCTCCTAACTTAAAGTGTATATGACATGAATTTTTTTTTTGTTGTTTTTGGTCCTTTGATATGTATAAAAAAATGTTCTGAAATTGAAATGCGTAAAAAAAATAAATTTCCCATAGTTTTGGGCGTCGGAAAACTCCAATTTTCCCAGTAAAAATGTCCCGGAGTCTGGGGACGAGTTTAGGACGAGAGCCCGGCTCGTGACGTCACATGACGTCACTTGATTTGTTTGCTGCGTACTATGATTTTACTTCTGGTATAAATGTCTACAAATGTCCAGTGATCTCATCGGCAAAATGTCCAGTGATTCAGAACTCAGCGATTTATCTGATTCTGCAGAAAGTATAGATATGAGCGAAGGTTCGGAAAGAGAATGGGGAGTCGTAGAAAGCGAACTAACTCCATATCAAGACGAACCACGAAGCCGGTGATGATGACTCCGAGGAAGAAAAAGATCTCGATGGCCTACATGTAACTCCTGCCGATTTAGAGGAGAAATAACGAAAGAACTGTAAGCGTGGATTCTTGGTTAGTAAAATTATTCAAACTGATGTCCATTCAGTTAAGTTACAGCGCGAAATGATGTCTATGACCATCTTTGTTGTGTTGTTATTTATGCCAGGTGCCACTGCGAACGATGCAATGCGGAGTAGTTGGTTGGATCACTGTAATTTCGCTGTTACAGAAAGTCACCAGTTCATCGGGAAAAATGGTGTTTGATGGCTCTATTGTTAGTTGCACCACAGAGAACATTGAGAGAAACATTGAAAATCTAACCATGGTGTTAGACATTGCACTCATACAGGACCCAACGGCTCGTTTAGGAGCCACCAAATAAATAAAAGTTATGACCAACAAAAGAATTATGTGAATGTAAGCAATTTACATCTTAGTCTAGCCTATTTGTTTAAAATAGTCTTCATTATACCAATTTGGCTGCTATGAGGCAAATTTGTGAGGGGTAGGAGGTGGCAAAACCACTAACATTCAATCTATCTCAATCAGAGAGCCCCTTTACTTATTTATTTTTTCTATTTTTGTATTCACAGCATTTAAGTAGCAATGACTTGTATGACATTCCAATTCCAATTTTGTTACCAATCCAAATTTAGAAAAGATGTACCAAGCTTAAAAATATTCATTATCTTTCTTTATTTATCAGACCCCAATAGCTATTTCTGAGTTATCTTTTGCCTCTTTTTCATAGCGAGGCCAAATACAAGACCATTCAGAATTCATATAAATATAAGTTATATTGCAATGTGAAAGATAACTGATATTCATTATCTTTGCACTTGGCCACACTCTGAAAAAGAGGTTAACCCTTTAATTCCCAATATCAAAATACAAATTCTCCTTTCTTGTCCCCATGCATTTATTGAAGCAGTAGTGAGAAGTTGTTCAAATATTAGGTGATGATATCCTTAATTCTCATGACCTCTCTAGCATTTGATATTTCAAAAGTATATTCCACTGCAAGGCAAATGGTACAATATTTACATAATCTCCAGCATTCCCAGATGCATGGAATAATTTTTTAACACTGATCCCTCTTCAGTACCCTAGAAAAGGAACACCAAGGGTAGTCCTCACTCCTGAATTTCAAAGTATAAGTGATAGTAAGGGTAGCAGCACCTACATATCTGGGCATTGACCCATAATCTTTATCTGTCCTATAGACCTATCCAGTCTGGGTTGACCTAGAGTGATTTTACTTAGACCATGAAACAGTATCCAGCAACTAATCAAAATTAGTAAAATATAAACAAAAGAAAACAATGGAATTGGTGTCTAATAGTGCCTGTTAGCTTAGTAACCATTTCACAGTTTAAAGAAAATCACTCTATTTCAGGTCGTGTGATGTCATTCGAGACAATTGATTTTCCACATTTCATCATGCATGTACATGTATGTGAATGAAAATGTTTTTGATCATTTGATATAAACAAAGCTTAAAAGGTCAGTCTCAAAAAAGGTAATGTAAACAGGGTTCTCATTAAGTGCCGGCAACCGGCTAAAAAACCGGCTACTTCGAATTTTGAGCCGCCTACTTTTCAGTGAAAAGGCTTAATATGTGTTAAACAAACCTGAATGAACAGTGAAAGTTGTACGAAAAACTAATGAACAGACAAGTTTCTCCTAAATTTGTTTTCACATTAAAGGTAATTCCTCAGTTGAGGGTTTTATGAAAAATGTCTTGCCAAAAATGCATGAAATGGCAATTCTGAGCCTCTAGAGTTTCAAATTTTCTTGGGGGGCATGCCCCCAGACCATCCTAGAGATTGGCGTGCCTTGGGCACTCAATTGCCAAGCCGCCTACTATTATATCTCAACCGTGTACTCTAAAACTTAGTGAGAACCCTGTGTAAAGGTAATTCTCAATATCAATTGAAAGAAAAAAAGTAGACCAAGTTTATTTTACAGCCCCGCACTGAGTCCTAACTCAGGGGTGGTCTACAGTCGTCAAAACTTAGGCCATGTTACTTCTTGCATTGGCCTTTATGACCACTCATTGGTTTTTTTGCATACTGAATAAGAGGGAGGTCTCCTTGAAGAGGTTTTACTTCTGGTCTGAGTATTGTTACTGCTACATGTGAGTTGAATGGAAGACTGTTCTGGTTCTGTAGAACAAAAACGTGAATCATTACATACACAACAAGCTCTTTCCTAAAATAATGTGAAATGTGAACTTAGGACATTACATGTAACAGCTAACATGTTAAATGCCCCAGCCGACTCACAGCCACCCGTCCCTGTAGGTTAACAGAAGTGCATTCTGTGGTTTGGCTACATGCAAAATAACATGCTCTTGTGGTTATCAGGATAGATGGGTATGTTTTGGATATGTAACTCGATTATATTGCTTTCCATCCTTTGATACCTGTGTATCTCTTTGTAGGTTTTCCGAGAAGAAAATTAGTAATGGTTATGGGCAAAAATCCCAAAAATGAATATAGACCTGCTAACTTAACTTTAAAAGCATTTCAACATATCAAGCATAAAAAGCACAATTATTTAGAGCCAATATTATTCATCACAGCAATGTTGTCTCATTCAGTGGCAGTCTCTATTAAACACTGATTCACCATGGAGACCGCAATTTGCCGAGAATCTCACACTTCTCTTGGATAACTTGGGCAAAAAAATAAATTTTTCTAAAGTAATAGTTATAAACAGTACAGTTATATCATAATAATGGCCAATCAATATGGGCTCTATGCTCCAGCTGTCATTTTGTAACCAATTTAATTATATTCCAGGAAATATTATTTCTTCAGCATTGTGATTAATGAAGGTATCAACCTCCAAGCATAAAAATAAATCTCTACTTTTTAATTTATAGCTTTCCATCTAGTTTGAAGCCTGAGTAAGATTTTACTCTCGTGTTGTCTCACCATGGGAGTTCTGAACAATAACGTGTGATGATATTAAAGCTGAAAAAGCTCTAAACTTAGCTGAATACTGCACATCGAAATTATGTATCGAGAATCAAAAGACCAAAAAAACAAATCGTGTCATATTCACTTTAAAATCATCAGTTATAAGCATAAATGTATACAATCCAAATACAGTTTGACTGAGTTTGACTTCACACATTCTCGCATGAAATATTCTCACGTGTAAGCTATGAAGTAAGTTATGACTAAGACTATATAATTTGTAAACAAATGGAAATCGCTTACTTGTCGCTTTCTCCGTTCGCTCAAAGCGTTGTGAAGCTTCGGGCAGGACGGTGTCTCTTGTAGGAATAGAGCCCGTGCTTAGGTTTCGTTTCCTTTTATAGCCCATTAAAAATGTCAGGATGTTTTTAAAACAGCTCGGCTCAAAATGAGCCGAACACAACCTGTTCATCGGCTCGCCGAAATCGATGCGGCGCCACCGGACGAATTTCAGCCGTTTCGCCCTCACTGAAGGCCCTTGTTGGAAAGAGATGCATCGAAATGCCTGGCGTATAGCTATTATTTGTAAAGCTTTCAATGTTTGGCGCTCCGGCCGCACAATACCTCCCGCTTTTCTTCTTATCGCCCTTCTCTCTTGCTGCCATTTTGTGTTGTGATCATTCTACGTCACATGACGTCACACAAGCAAGTCACATGACATTTTGGCCGCGCGCTCGGGAGGACACTTTTGAAGTCAACATACGCCTGTTTTGAGAGCGAAAAAGAAGGTTTTTAAAATCTTTTTGACACATTTTTATTTCAGAACATTTTTTTATACATATCAAAGAACCGAAAACAGCAAAAAACAAATTCGTGTCATATACACTTTAAGATATGTCTTAATTTTTCTCTTAAACTGAGGAGGTCAAAATTGACCTCCTAACTTCTTAAAACATGTCTTCTCGGGGGCTAAATTCGATTCAGTTGACGAGTTTTACGTCGATTTTAAGCGTGATAATTGTGTATCACAATAGCCTGAGTTACCGATTAGATAAACATTTTAAAGCATTCTATTAATTGCTTTCCTAAGAAAAATTAAATATCTTCTAGTATTGTCAAACAACACGGTTAGTTACATATAGGCCTTCGTGTCATTAACGGGTTCCACGCCTTTCTCATTGCAGAGTTATATTTCCGTTTTTCGTGAAAATAAGCCCTTGTACAAGAAATATCGAAGTAGACCCTATTATTATTCATAAGAGCGCGCCATATAAACTATCTCTGATTTGTTTATAATTACTTTTACTAATCGATAACTGCCCGCGACCATGAAACTTTAGGAGTCTGCCAAGTTACGCTTACCTTAGGAGGTCATAAGATATCGTTCGTGAATAGCACTTAGGACATATCTTAGGAAGCTGCTAAATTTTCTCTAAGTTATATCTTAAGACATATCTAAGGTAGGATTTCGTGAATACGGCCTCTGAACTTTATCTCCAAACTACTGCTTCTACTTTGCTCTATAGAATCATTCTATCCAATTGAAATGTATATTTGGTGGTATTTGGCGATATAGCATGGAGTAAAGTAAGCGAAATTTTGTTATTTCGGGAAGACGGTGTCCCTTTAAGCTGAACATCAGGAATGGCGCCAATTTTGATTTCTTGACCACCTGTCACGAAATCAAATTTGATGAACGGTCAACTGTATCGTCCCTCTTTCGAGCCAGCGGTCTTTTGATACTTCGCTTGCATTAGTAAAAACATGCCTCCGAAGCGGGCGTTTAGGCCACCAAAGTCTAAAGAAGAAGAGAAAAACGCATCGGAAGAGTGTATTCCAAAGGCCACACGTCCGTCTACAAAGTGGTCGTTTAAAGTATTTTCTGAATGGCAAATAAGTCGAGTTAACAAAGATCCTTCGAAAGAGCAGCGTTCTTTTGAGGTGGACGTGGAAAAAGTACAGTCATTAGAAACGAATATTGCCAATATGAATGCAGAATCCCTGAACTTTTGGCTGACCAAGTTTGTTGGAGAAGTGGTATATAAACTTGAAGCATTATATAATATCACATGTTGCATTATATATGAATATTGATAGATAATGCAACGTGTGTCATTATATAATGCTTCACGTTCATTTGTATGCCATTGTTTTTCTATTATACCCCATTATTCCCCTGGGCCACATTCAAAACCCTCCCCGGGCTTTTTAGTTTCAAGCATATTTTATGTGGTAAAGAGTGTTTTCCTCGTGACTAGAGAGGAGCATCGGATTGGACAAAATGGTCATGAATTATTAATGGCTTTTTTAACATTGACAAGAAAACTCTGCGAGTATTATAATCGGGCTTCCTTCTTCACTCCTTTTACCTTAAAATTTGAACAATTACGTCCCAAATACAAATTTTCAAAATACTCTACTAACTCTTCAAGAGAACTAATTTCAATCAATACACACGGCGTCCCACATAGATCATTCATTCCTGTACGATCTCTACTATGTGAATCAAACGGTCCCTTGTGTCAAAAATAGCGACTGTATAAATTATTTTTGTCAAAATAAATGACTTATAATTATCACGTAACAACGATTTAAAAGCCTCAAACAAAGGTAAACAACAACTCTCTTCTATTATACTGTCATTTAAATAATGTAAATTTCCATAATAACTTTCACTATACTCTTATTGAAAGTTAACTCTCCCATACAAACAACATCAGGAACTTCAGTTAACATAAGGCATTCTTTTTGTGTTGAATTAGAAAGATAAGTATGAAAAATTCCTGCAGAAGAAATTGTTAAGAGAAAAAAAATCGTGCACAAGTAAGCATGTGAAAAAACATTTCAGCATTTTGGTAAAAAAGAAAGTTCTTGCAAATAGAGATGCTGAAAAAAAAAATCATACTCAGAAGAAATTGCCTAACCTCCCCCCCCCCCCCCCCCCCCCCCCCCCACCCCCAACAAAAAAATTAAACGGTCCGTCCCTTAACCAATATAAATCACAAACCACATTATTAAATTCAACAAGTCACCACAACAATAACGTTACTTTTAACACTACATATTCAGTAATGAAATACGAGCCTTTTATAAACAGGTATAAAAAATGAGAAACGGCGGAAAAAACATTACCACGTGGTACCTTTTAGAGTTTCGTACATGCGATCTATTCTCGTAATAAAAGATACAAGATGACACCACATCAAACATAAATCATAGAAGATAATATTTAATAAGACTCCAACGTACATATTAAATCCGTTAGTTCTTTCAACCCTTCTTTCACAAAATACTAATAAGCTTATAACATCTTTAACAAATGCATTGCAAGTTATCTCAATAAATGCCACTTCACTTTTTCCTGTGTGTAAAATACTAATATAAGCATCCTTGACATGACCTCGGTCAAAGTGATTGTTGACATAAAGATCATGTTCTATTTCTCATTTAATTAAATTGAAGTTTTCCAGCCTGCGTCATTCAAAATTAATTTAAATGCTTTTAGCAGCAAATCTTATCACTGAGAGAACAATGAACGATAGGAGAAAACCACCGGTTTCGTTAATGTTCCATGTGCAATGTAATTGCTCACCTCTCTCTTTTCACGACTGGGAAAATTATTTGCCAATGTATTTTTCGAATTGCTTGCCGTTTTGCGTGCAGTGAATTTGGTTAGTGCTCGAGTTTAATAGCCTAAATATACGCATTCTAAAATGCTGAAAATGTCTCGCTCTGTCACGTTTAATTCTCGCCCAGAGTGCATAGCCGTGAGTTTATGTGTTTAGCTAAAACAACGCATTCTAAAACAATACAGATGTGTTGTCTCTCTCTGTCACGTTCAATTTTCGCCCAGAATACAGCCTGACAAATGGCTTGTTGCGTTTCACAAATCGGATCAAATCAGTCTCGCTCAATGCAATCATGCTGATTGCTAGCGAGATTATCACCGAGACAAGACCGAGAAGAATGGCTCGTTTTAGGCGTAAGCGAGACAAATTCGGGCTTTGTCTCGTTCAATGCACGCCGTAACAATCAAGACGATTCACCCTTCATCCTTTCCTCTCACACCGCTATAAACAAATACCCTTTACACAAACAACCTTTTAATCAATTTCTTAGCCTACCCACATCCCCATTCACTTCACCTACACCACATATTTTAACTTATCTACTCTCAAATCTCCAAAATCCGGAGGGGGGAGACTTCCATATAAAATTTACAATTAGTAGCTCTTAACGATAAAACTTCTTTTCAACCATGCCCATCTAACGAAATTCTTAAAGGACACCCCGTCATTTTCATATGGCGGACCCCCCGGCGTGTCAATAAGTGACTACGAAACAGCGTCCATTTTATATATCGGGCAGGCTTGGCAAACAAGCCAGCCCGATCAAAAAGATTGAAAACGGTTTGTGTGGGTGGGGTCAAAGTGAGAGTCAGAGAGAGATATTTCGTCGATATTTCATATTACTGACATTCGTTACTGTCAAATGATATTCGAAATGATATTCAATATCAATTATATACCAATAAATCAGTTTGACACATTAAAACATACTATATCGAAAAATGTAACATACCTGTACAATTGTTTTTGAAATTTTTATTTTAGTGTTTTAAATATCTGATTTTAAATAAAAAATGAAAATTGAGTGAAAACACTGAAAATCGACTGATAAATGAATCACGAATATTGAAGAAATTTTTAACATGAATCATGAATCATTGACTGAGATAAAAAGGTCAGGAATCATGCACATCCAAAGTCAAATCATTCCGCTTGCACCCCCGATACTTAATGTTGAAGAAGATAAGAGGGGTGGCCTTCCCAGAACCCACCAAAACGCTAAAAAAATATATTTTGCAGGCCTGCGAAGATTTTAGTTTAACTGATATATGAAGAATACTGAATCCTGATAGCAGAAGATACACATGGCGCCGAAGAAAACCAGAGATACAATGCAGGCTTAATTTCTTTTTAACAAGTTCGAGCTTAATTTGTGATACCAACCTTGGAGACATTGTGCCTGGCTACAAAATCACTCGATGATATTACTAAATTAGCTCTGCATTATAATCAAAGAGGAAAGTGTTTTTGTAAGCTCGACACCTCACTCTTGACAGACGACGAGTATATAGAAAAGATCAGAGCAACAATTCAACAAACAAAAAATGAGTACGAGTAAGATGTTTCTGTCAACCCAGCATTACTTTGGGAAATGATTAAAATGAAAGTGCGGAAAAAAAAAACGATCTCATTTGCAACAGCCAAAAATGAAAAAAGCCAAGTCACGAGAGGACGCACTTAACAACGAAATATACGATTTAGAAAAGGAAATTGAAGGAAATAACTCTTTAAAAGAGGAACAAAAATCGTATCTTCGTTTAAAGATGGAAATCCTTAACAGCGAGCTAGAAAAAATCATCGAGCATCGCACAAAAGACGGGAGCAATTTTACGATCTAGAACTCGATGGCACAATGAGGGAGGAAAAAAAAACACCAAATAGTTTTTGAATCTCGAAATCCGACATTATAAACAAAGAACAATAAATGCATTTGCTACTGCTGATAAAGAAATCCTTCACGAATGCTAGACCTTTTATAAAGACCTTTATTCTTCCAAGATAATATTAAATGACTCGTCATCCTCAGAAACTGAAGCATTTTTTTTTAAAACGATTGGCGTTTAAGTGAAGATGAAAGTGAAACAATTGAAGGTCGGCTAACAGAAGCGGATATGTTCAAATGCACTAAAAGATATGGAACCCGGGAAAACTCCCAGCACCGATGGTCTCCCTTCGGAATTTTATGAAACTTTCTGGCCACTAACACGTCTACTGAACTGCAACTATAAGATAACGGCAAAAGCCATCACACACCGCATTAAAGAGCACCTTTCGAATCTCATAAACAGCGATCAGACTGGTTGTCTTAAAGATAGGCGAAAATATACTCTTAATCATAGTGTAATTAACTATGCAGCTACAAAGAATATCCCAGACCTTCTCCTCTGCCTTGATTTCGAGAAAGCTTTTGACACACTGGAATGGCCCTTTATAGAAAAATAACTTTACTCTCCTTTGGATTTGGCCCTTCTATTTTCCAATGGTTTAAAACCTTTTATCAAAGTTGGGGAAAGCTGTGTTTTAAATAATGGTTGGGCTAGCGACTTTTTCTCGGTTCATAGGGGTGTTCGGCAGGGTTGCCCTCTCTCTCCATATATTTTCATCCTTTCAGTCGAGATTCTCGCTAAAGGCGATCCGAAAAAAACTCTGATATTAAAGGACTACGTCTCAAAGGAAACGAGATTAAACTAAGCCAATACGCCGACAATACCACCCTGATTCTTGATGGCTCCGAAAAATCTCTCCCTAAAGCCCTCGACATTTTAGAAAGTTTCACCAAAATTTCACAGGTCTCAAACTAAATAGCAAAAAAAACAAAAACAGAAGCTTTATGGATTGGTTCATGTACTGGCAAAGACGTAAAGCTCCGCCTGGAACGAAATTTCAATTGGCAATAAGACAAAGTTAAAGCACTCGGTGTATGGTTTTCAACAGACCCAGAGTTACCTATCACCCTAAACTTTTCGGAAAAGAAAATAGAAAAAATCCGAAACCGTCTAGGATGCTGGTCGGCATGTAGACATAGACTCATTAAAAAAAAAATAACAGTTCTAAAGAGCCTTTATAATTGCTTCTCAAGTAACTCATCAATCAAACAGCCTTATTATTAAAGAAATCTCATTAAACGATCTTTTCTTCGACTTGCTTTGGAACGGCAGAGAGGACAAAATAAAAAAAAACGTAATAACAAGAGATTTTCAAAATGGAGGCCTCAAAAATAATGATAGACATCTCAATATTCAGTAAAGCTCTAAAATCCACCTGGATAAAGAAATACCGCAAAGAAAATTGTAAGAGCAAATGGAAACTTTCCTTTGACTTTGAAGTAGATAACCTTGGGGGCCCTGCTCTTTTCAGCAATCTAAATATAAAGGGGACGAGGGGAAGCGCCTGCCACGTATGCTACTAAAAGTATCACTATTCTCCCCTTTTAATAACGTCAGTAGCTTCTCCTCGTATCTATTTTGCTCATCCCACACCTCCTATGATATCTTAGTTGTTACAAATATTTGCCTACTTTCGAAGTTATGAATTTAAATCAAGACTTTGTGTTAACCCAGGAGCGGCTCATAATTAACTGTATTCAGACCGGTGGGGGTGCGAAAACGTGTCCGCGCTGATATTTGATATGTTTAGAAGCATTTAACCAATACCTACCAAACTTAGTGTCTTTTTCTAAAATTTATCTGGGAATATTTTGATGTTACAGATTTTTGTTCATAAATAAAATAAATAAATAAATATCTTTATTTAATAATATAAGCGTCAAAGGTATTTAGCAGACACACTTACACTTTAAGCACACTTTCGAGATCTAATTAGCATTTGGAAGTGTTGGTTTTTGAGGAGAGGGGAAAACCGGAAAATCCGGAGAAAAATATTTCGTAGCAAGGAGAGAACCTCAACCAACAAAAAACTCAACCCACATATGACGCCGGGGCCGGGAATCGAACCCGGACCACATTGGTGGGAGGCCAGTGCTCTCGCCACTACACCTCCCCAGACTGCTACCCCATTTGGTGTTATATTACAAATAATGTTTTGACAATTGAGGATCATTTTAGCATTTTTGCTTTGATTTCATTTAAAGGGACACTGTCCCTGGTTGAAATATTATGTTTTCATGCTTATGGCCAGGAACTTACTTTAAGCTTAATTTAATATCTTAAAATTGAAAAAAAAAAAACATCGCCAAAAGTGATAGAAGCAAAGCAATATGAACTAAACAGATAAAAATTAATAACGGCTAAGAAAGTCAAAATGTCACAAGAATAGCAAGTTTGATTTCTTGACCGCCTGTCAATAAATCAAATTTCGTGAAATATAATCCTTTTCAATCCTTGCAATCCTGCACTGTATTTCCAAACTACTGCTTTCGTTTTGCAGTTCCGTTTTTATCCTTGAGACAAAAGAGCAATTGGTTGAGTATTTTCAACCCGTGAATACGCGCAAGCGTAATGAACGGGTTATCGGTAACGGTGGCTAATTCACTCACTCACTCACTCACTCACTCACTCGCTCGCTCAGGCCCGGTTCAAACGTCGAACTTCACATGTGCCGTATCTAATGCAAATGAGCAAAATCTATTGTTCTTGTTCATTTGCATAACATTCGGCACATGAGTTCAACGTTTGAACCGGGCCTCACTCGCTCACTCCTTCCGTCAGCTGTAAACTTAGTGACGTAATGCTTTGTTAGGAATGTGTTTCGTAACAAGAATGACGTGAATCCAGCCATAACAATGACTAATTTGTTATAAACGAATATAAACAACAATAAGCTTAAAGATGTTTCACATTTGGAGTCTTTAATGCAACATTAAAATCGATCTAAAATGATTTTCCAATCGAGATACGCGTTTTGATACGTATCTACTTTGATATAATAAGATTCAGTCTTAATTGAGCATGTGTACATTCTCAAATACTTCTACCGGTTTAGATCAGTTTACCCTTATTACATCAGACTCCTAAAACCATTGACACTATTGTTTTCCGGTGGGGGGTAGGGCATGGATGGTGGACAATTTGCAGATTTAAAGTAGGTGTAGCCGAGCATAATTTAGAGGGTGACACCAAAGAGCACAATATTTAATTTTACGAGCATAATGTGTCAACCCCTAGTACTGGCACAAGCGTACAATGCTAAATATGAACTGTGCATCCGAATACAACTATAAAATGGCTTCAATTTTTACAGTTTATACTCGAAATGGACAAACGACGCTATAAAATTAGCATTGTATCGGAGAAAAGCACTATTTCGCCGGCATTCCGCTTGATACCCAAACTATGTCAGTAGAGATGTGGCAATTATGGAGTGGTTTTTTTAATAAGATGATTTGAGGGAATAAGTGAAAAAAATATGACAGGAAAACATGGCCATTGTAGAGTTAATAATTATGACTTAATAAATTTATTTCACGCTCGGTACATTAATTAACAACTATTCACCGAAGTGGAGGTGGGTAGTGGTGGATATTTACCGAGCCGCGAAGCGGCGAGGTAAATATCCACCACTACCCACCTACACTGAGACTGAAACAGTGAGATAATATAACGAAAATGATGCTTTTTAACTCATTTATTCCTATCAACGATTACAATTTTCGCGCGCAAATTGCTGGGAGGTGAATAGCACTTGCTATTCCGAGTTTCAGTAGCCAATCAGAGCGCGCCAACAATGCTATCCACTGTTTCAGTATATACTAATGCTTGCTATATGCTTTGTAGACCAACACCTCAAACACAATATGCTCATTGGTTCGTGGAAAATTAATGTTTTAACCTTTAGGAGAGCTGTACGTTCTACTATTCCATTTCTGTTTAAAGTTGCACATAATGTTTCCATACTTCTTTTTAGCTAATATAACAAAACTGGAAACTGTATTCTTTTCCATAGACTTCCATTTAATAGAAAACAAACAGAAAGCGGAAGCATAGTTAATAGAACAAACTGGTTATGAAGCTCAATAAATTTCAAAAAGAGTGTACAAAGCTGCTTTGTTTTATGTTGAACGAACCGTGACCCTGCACATTGTTTTGTTTAACGTGTTAGTCCAAATTTTTCTACTGGTCAGTTGCTCATATGCATTTCAATACCTTTTGTGTTTTGTGCAGGGTCAAGGCAAACGAACAAAAGAAATGGAAAACAAAAACATATAACAAAGGACTGACTGAGTTTCATAACCAGTTTATTCTATTAACTATGGCGGAAGTTGTCCTCTTCGGACAAATAAGCTAATCTTAAACACAAAGGTTTGAAGCGGCTCAGACACTTACTTTTATTTATATTTTGAGATAAGTAAAATAATAGTTCCTCAGAATAAGTATTCAGACTAATACCTATTTTCAGCAGTTAGACTTTGCAGTGGAGATAAATTTGCATACTCTAAGCATGTACTTGAAACTCGTCTCCAGGACATGATACTATCTGTTCATTCCTTTGTAACCGTAAAATGTGTTGGGCTCGATCACATACCGGGCATAAAATCTAGATTTGGTCCTAGATTTAATGCCGAGCATGAAGTGTTAGGCACATAAGTTGTGTAAGTTGAACTGATGATAGCTAAAAATAAACAAAAATAAATAAAACTATACATTACGAGAAGTGGCAACCTGTTAAATTTGTTATAGTGCGATTGTAACTACGGACCTAGTTGGTTGTATCTTGTGGTAAGAGCGTCTCCTCTACGTCTCCTTCGCGTGGTGAGAGCTAGGAGTTTACACATTATGCTCGTAAAATTAAATATTATGCTCTGTGGTGTCACCCTCTAAATTATGCTCGGGTACACCTACACACTTAATCTGCAGATTGTCTACCACCCATGCCCTTCCCCCACCGGGAAACAATAGTGTCAATGCTTTTAGGAGTCTGGTTTTAGGTTTTAGGTTTTAGTTAAACTCTCTTTTATATGCGGACGATTTAATCATTTTATCACGTTCTAAAACAGGTCTACAAAATTGTCTCAATGCATTATCATCATACTGCAACACGTGGATGTTTAGCATAAATCCCAAGAAAACCAAGATTTTACGGCCGCCATTACTCTACCTTGTTCCAAGGCTTGGTTGCAAATGGGAGAAAGTGACGTCAAAGGCTCAAACATACCTCACGGGTTGAAATTATAATAACAATCAGCATAGAAATTTGCACGAAGAATTAGTCCAAAGTTTTTGTTGCTTTTCGCGTGATTTTCAATACTTATTGTTATTATAATTTCAACCCGTGAGGTATGTTTGAGCCTTTGACGTCACATTCTCCCATTTGCAACCAAGCCTTGGAACAAGGTAGAGTAATGGCGGCCGTAAATTCTCGGAAATAAATGTTAAAATAAAACGACTTCTGATGTTCGTAAAGAATTGAAATTTGGCAAGATGAGTAAGAATGTCTAATTGTACACGAAAATGTAAAAAAATGAAAATCAAAAATTTGATCACAGGGGCACTTTAAACACCGCTAAAGTCAAACACTTCACAAATTTAATGAAACAGAAATATATTTCTTATTGGCAACATGTACTTCAGCATTCTCAAAAACTAGAATTTTATAAGAGTTTTAAGAACGAATATACCCCCTCAAATTGTCTAGGCCTAACTAGAAGAGCATCTGATAGGAGGGTATTAACTAAATTACGTATAAGTAAGTAATCATAAACTTATGATCGAACTAAGCAGATACAACAAAATTCCCAGAGGTAAAAGGATTTGCCCAGTTTGTGGTTCAAATCAAATCGAAGACGAAATCCATTTTCTTTTCTATTGTTTAAAATACGCAACAATAGGAGATAATTTTTACAATAAAATACAGACTTTTATACCAAATATTAGCCATTTACCTGTAACTGAATTGATCATAGAATCTACAGTCATGCCGAATAAAGCTAAATGTTGTTGTTGTTGTTGTTGTTGTTGTTGGTGTAATAAGGGTAAACTGGCCTAAACCGCTAGAACTACTTGAGAATGTACTGGCACATTAGCGTACAATGCTAAATATGAACTGTGCATCCGAATAAAACTATAAAATGGCTTCAAATTTTACAGATTATACTTGAAATGGACAAACGACGCTATAAATTAGCATATTGTTTCGGAGAAAAGCACTATTTGAGGGTCTCAATGGGGTTAACCGTTAGTCGTAAAACGGCCCAAAATTTAGCCGTTAGGCGTAAAATTTGGAAAAAATTAACCGTTAGGCGTAAAAAGTCGAAAAAAAGTTAACCGTAACATTTTTATAGCCGTGGTTTGTAAGTGTCGAAATCTCTTGTTAGGACGCACTGTTGTGATTCTATACATGTGTCTTGTCTCCACGACCGCTACGCGTTCTGCCCTAGCCTGCGAATACAGCCGCCTCTCATCGCTCCCGGTCGCAAGAGGCGTTCGCGCGAGAGAGCGTCTGCGATTTACTTTGAGAAATTCCATACTGATGACGTAAATCACCCGTCGCTAATCTCGTATAATTATAATAATGTGCATGTGGTGAAACCAAATGAAATGAAAGGTGTTGACAGGCCCATCACAAATCCAACTAGCGCCTGGCGTGTTTGTTGTGACCTTTGTTCACTGGGTTTTGAGTGTAGTTTGATTTTTACAGTTTAGCCCTGATCAGTATGTCTTTTAAAGATCTACCCCTTTTGTATGAAATAAGAGGAGGTTCTTTATAGATCCGT
This sequence comes from Dendrophyllia cribrosa, assembly GCA_024195265.1. Classification (NCBI taxonomy): domain Eukaryota; kingdom Metazoa; phylum Cnidaria; class Anthozoa; order Scleractinia; family Dendrophylliidae; genus Dendrophyllia; species Dendrophyllia cribrosa. The sequence goes on from JAJLRJ010000003.1 coordinate 12,905,490, forward strand.
CTGAGCAAAAATTGTGACTCATTTGTCCATGAGGATGTAGGCACACAGAGTTGTATTGTGTTACAAAGGATAACATTTCCTTGCGCGCAGTGGTTTATTATTTCTGTTTCCATCTTTGCCGTGAAAATATTGGCGAAAGAAACTGCCATTTTCGACCCCGGCCATTGCGGTGCCATGAGTCTGAAGGTAGTCTTTCCGCTAAAAGCAGACTGATGATGATAATTACGGGATTCTTCTTCCCATGTATCGCCGATAAATGTTCATTCATCCAGACGTGCACGAGTGGCGCCGTTTGAAATATCAGTGACTTGCCATATCCGGTCGGTAAATTGACAAAAGTAGAAAAACCTCTTCACCGCAGATAAAACTATAAAAGCCTGAAACTGACTTGCTTGTAACGTCAAAACATTAAACATAGGACAAATAGATTGAACGCAGAGTCGTACAGTTTCTAACGACAGACAAGATTAATCCTCGCAACTGGCGATTGAGTTACAACACTGCATAATTTAAAGCATAATTATGTAAAATTATCAAGTTGGCCAATCAGCGCTCCTGTCTTGATGCGGGACAGATTTTCGTCATCAGTATGGAATTTCTCAAAGTAAATCGCAGACGCTCTCTCGCGCGAACGCCTCTTGCGGCCGGGAGCGATGAGAGGCGGCTGTTTTCGCAGGCTAGTTCTGCCCTGGAACCAAAAAAAAGAGAAGTTGGCCCAGGCCCCTTTAGATTCGCTACCCTCGGCAAACCGAAAGTGTCTGCTTTCCGTAGGATAAGTTGACAGCTTATTGTTTAATACACTATTTTTAGATGTTATTCAGTTTCTTCATCCAGTCTTCTACTCAGCGCCTGCTGCGACTGCTAATCCTTATGGCTGTTGTGAAAGGAATTATAAGTATGTATCGAGCTGCGGAGGAGTAGCCAAACGAAAAGTATAAAGCGCGAATCCAAGTGAAGGATGAGCACCATTCCATTGGTGCCTTAAAAAAAATCTAATCGACTTTTTAGCTATAGGGCGAAAAGAACAAGCTCAGAAGGTCGGTTTGGGGTCATTTGACCTCAAACTTTACCGCCTCGTAAAAATCGGAGGCAAAACCGAAAACTACTCCATTTCCACCCAGCAGCAGCTGGATCTGGAATTACCGCAGTACCGGTAATACTTCTACGCCAGTGACGCCAGGGCAGGTCAGTCAGATTGTAAAGAGGTACACAAGTACATCAAATCTACTGTGAGGAACGTGAAAGAAACGAACCACCTCAAGGAAGATTCAGCAACGAATGGCCCTCAAGGAACTGTGTCTCAAAAGACACAAACTTCTGTTGAGCTTCAGTCTAATGAATGGTGTGGACAACCTTATTGGAAGATAGCATTGACTGGAAAACTTTACTTACAACACAAGTAGAGAACCTACACGCGGTATCTTATTTTAAGCATGATACATTTAGTGCCCTTCAATATGCCACAGACTTCGGCACTATATCAAAGGAATCTTTAAAGCGAATAACCAAATGGAGCGCGAATTACCACACTCACCGATTTTCATACTACCCAGTGCCACAGACGGGGCCGGGATGTCATTCCGGGATGTACAGTTCATGACTCCACTTCCTTCTGAGGCGCTTTCCAAAAAGGATAAAGAGACAATGAAGGATTGGTTGGAGAATTACCGTCCGGTGAGGCAAAGAACCGTGAGGAGCGAGACGACGAAAGATAAAGCAGGAGCTTTGCCCCAGGTAGGGTATGCAAAACAACGGCCTGCTGCTGCTGCAAGGGTATGCTTTCCATCTGACCAGGTCGAACAAGCGTCCCCTGCCTCCCCTATGACACACTCTGAAGTGTCATTACGTTTCCTAAGCAATAACAACATTCCGCAAGTCACGCTCGCGTCCGCTGCTGATTTCAACCAGGTTGGGGAGTACGAAAGCGATTCGGATGACAGTGATAGCGATATGGATGAGATATCTAAGCGTAAGCCACGTCACAAATAGAAATTGAAGCATTTTACCCTCGTTTAACACTGAGACATCTTTATTAGGCACATAACCGTCATACAAGTTAATATACCTATGACGTTGTTTACTTGGAACAGAAAAAGTATAGTATACAACTTTCTATTATTTAATACAGTATTTCAAAGAATATATGCTATATCATGGCTATGATATACCTTATATTTCTCTTAGTATCAGTAATATTAGGTATAGTATACTATAGTAGTATATGGTATATTCAATATCACAATTCGTATAATAATTAGTTTTTCATTCACCCCGGAATGGTCCTAAGACATTAAATGTGTTTTACAACGATGTAAATTAATTATTAACTTTTTTAAACAATGAAAAATTAATGTTTAACTTTTAAAACAATTTAAATTAATTTTTAATCTTTCTGTTAACCGTAATGGAAAAAAAATTAACCGTTAGCCGCAGAAAAGCCAAATTTTTAACCGTTAAGCGTAAAAGCCACCACCCCATTGAGACCCTCCTATTTCGCAGGCTTTCCGCTTGATACCCCAACTATGTAGAGATGTGGCAGTTATTTGGTTTTCCATAAGATGATTTGAGGGAATGGGTGAAAAAAATAAGACAGAAAAACATGGCCATTGTAGAGACTTATTTATGACTTAAAAAAATTATTTTACGCTCGGTACATTAATGCTTGCTATATGCTTTGTAGACTAACACCTCAAACACAATTTGCTCATTGGTTCGCGGAAAATGAATGTTTTAACCTTTAGGATAGCTCTACGTACTACTATTCCAGTTCTGTTTAAAGTTACACGTAATGTTTCCATACTTCGTTTTAGCTAATATAACAACACAGGAAACGGCATAATTTTCCAAAGACTTCCATTTGTATGAATATTCTGCTTTTGTATGAAAATAACAAAACATTAATAGAAAACAAAATAAAGCGGGCATTGTCCTCTTCGGACAAATAACTGAAGCTAATCTTAAACACCAAGTTTTGAAGCGGCTCAGACACTTACTTTTAGTTTTATTTTAAGATAAGTAAAATAATAGTTCCTCAGAATAAGTATTCAGACTAATACCTATTTCCAGCTGTTAGACTTTGCAGCGGAGATAAATTTGCAAGCATGTACTTGAAAACTCGTCTCCAGGGCATAATACTATCTGTTCACTCCTTGGTAACCGTGAAATGTGTCAGGCTCGATCACATACCGGGCATAAAATCTAGATTTGGTCCTAGATTTTATGCCGAGCATGAAGTGTTAGGCACATAAGTTGTGTAAGTTGAACTGGTGATAGCTAAAAAAATCAAATAAATAAAACTATACATTACGAGAAGTGGAAACCTGTTAAATTTGTTATAGTGATTGTAACTGCAGACCTAGTTGGTTGTATCTTGTGGTGAGAGCGCCTCCTCTACGTCTCCTCTACGTGGTGAGAGTTAGGAGTTGACACATTATGCTTGGAAAATTAAATATTATGCTCTTTGGTGTCACCCTCTAAATTATGCTCGGCTACACCTACTTTATCTGCAAATTGTCTACCATCCATGCCCTACCTCTCACCTATATTATTATCATTGCCGATATTATTCCGTCCGTATGATCCGTTTTCCTTCAATCATCACGGAGTCAGTGATGCTTGAAGGAAAACGGATCATAAAGTCGTTTTATGAAGCGCAAATTTCCTAAAATGATGAATGAGATCTCTTTAACACTACAACTGACTTAGAGTTAAGTTGTTTTAATATTTTATCTTTTCTTTCGTGATATTATTGCTTATTTTTTTAGCAATGTTGCTCGGAATCCAGTCGCCGATTTAAAAGAATGTTCACGTTTTTTGATTGACGTCTATCAAAACTTAACTTCGGCCATCTAGAATGAAGTGAGATGGGTCACGTGTTTTTTTTTTAAGTGTAAACACACTTTGCTCATCTGCATCCAGACGTAGAGGAGACGATGTTGATCAAATTTGGTTCAGGACAGTGCAAGGAACGGACGTCAACAACATGGTTAGGAACATAGCTTAATTCTTCGAACGAAGAACCTTCAGGTATGAATGACAAATTAAGATAAAGCACATGTCAGTATGCTCGTAAAACTTAGAGTGCGTTCTATTGACCTTACCTGGAATAGAAATAAAATAAAATAATCAACAGTTTTAGCGCGAAAGCGAGTGCAATATCGCCCAATATCGCCCAAAATCAGATATATTATTTTACAAATATATTTCAAACGATTTGACAAAAAAAAAAACAGTTTGGTTATATTTAATATTTTGTTAATTCAATATTTTGAAAAGCATAGCCCTTCGACTCTTCAAATCAGTAGATTGACAAAGATGTGAATGGGGTTAGTTTCTAGAGAAACTGTGGTGCTGCGTCGGTGGGGGTGAAGCACAATAATTTGGTTTTATCGACTGAGTCGATAAGGTAAATTTCTTATTTATAGAGCAGAATGCTAGGAATAGATTAAGAAACTGTGTTTGTAAAGACCGCCATAACGAAATAAATACACCGGATTCTGTAGCAGGGATCTAATCAGCTATAAAATAACGAGCAAGGCAAGGCAAAGAAAGGTTGATTCACAGTATAAGGAAACTCTCTTTGTCAATCATTTTGGTTTTATCGACTGAGTCGATAAGGTAAATAAGCTACCGTAAAAAAGATTCGAGAAAGCTGACGTTTCGACCGCTAGCCCTTCGTCGGAGCGAATCAAGGGATTGTGGGTAGTGTGTGGTTTTATACAGTAATCGGTGGAGCTACGCTATTGGTGGAAATTTGGTGACGTGAAAAACAAATGTAAATTAGTTGAATGAAAAGCGTTCGTTGATGCCGTGGGGTTTGAGAGTGCCGATTTGAAAGATGATTTTTTGTTCTAAGTTTTTACGGCTTTCTGTGTTACCCTGGTGTAGAGAAAGGCCGCAGATTGTCATGTGTTGTTTAGAATGGTTAGTAAGATTGAAATGACGCGCGACTGGTTTGGATGCGTCTTTGCCATTTTTTCAACGTCTCGGAGATGTTCACGAAAACGGTCGCCCAGTCTCTTCCCTGTTTCGCCAATGTATATCTTTTTGCAAAACGTACATGTTATGCAGTAGATAACATTTACGGAGGTGTATGTGAAACGATCAGTGATTTTAATAGATCGTTTGGGTCCCGTTATTTTGTCCGCGTTGTGAATGAAAGGAACTTTTAAATGCGCACGCACACGATGCAACACTTGTCCTTTCATTCACAACGCGGATATGCATATTTAATTATTATCACTGTCAATTTTTTTTTTCTGGTTAAACGGCGCCCAACATTACATCTTTGAATTTATCGTCAGTCGAATCAGAAACAGTAATAAAACGCGAAAACATCATCACTAAAAAAGAGAGAGAACAAAAGAAACACAGGGACGTTTAAATTATAAAAAAAAAATAACGACAGGATGTCGCTGAAACAAAGTCCTTGTGGAAGCACCATACTCGGACAACTGTCGTAAAAAAATGTTTATTTTGCATGTTAAAAATTAGTTACAGCGTGTTCAGTAAAATACAAGGCTTAACTGCAAAAAACCGGCCACTCGAAAACACTTATAGAAACAGTGGCTACGCGGCTACGCGGCTGCTTAGATACCTATCCCTTGGACTTCAAATGTTCAAAATACACAAAGAAAGCGCAAATAAGTTTACATTGAGCGCTTCGTGTCGAGTAAATATAAACAGTATCAACGCACCAATTAATTGCTTAACATGGCTTAAATAGTGTAAAGCCGATTGAGTTCATTTATTAGAGCAGTTTTCAATTGACTGTCGAAAGTAATTAAACAATTGCTTTGGTTTTGCATTGCTACGCTTTGCGATTGGCTAAAAAATCTCGCGCCACTTTCTCGACCAATCAGAAGTAAAACCAAAACCAATCGTGACTTGCTCGCACGCGTTTTCCCGCGCTTGGCGCCGGCGACATGTAATTGCTTTGAGCTCTGATTGGTTCATTGGATTGTTTACTACTGCTGTGATTGGTCAGAGTAATTACTTTGGTTTTGGTTTTACGACACTCAATTGAAAACTGCTCTATTATTCATGATCACTTGTACATTTTGTTACATCAGTCGACTATGGCATTTCATTACGGACAAAATACAGTGTATTTAGAAAAGATGATCGGAAACCAGACCAAAGACTCCTGAGCCAACCCGTGAATACGAATCGATACGAAACACTCTTAAAAACTGATGGTATACAGAGGTTTGAGTACGATCCGAGGGCATTGCTTATGTTTTTATTTTGTGTATTGAAAAATGTTCTGTAAAGGAATGTTAAAGGATCCGTTACCCGAGTGTAAGTTTGTTTTAATATATCAGCGAATATTTGCATTAGTAACTCGGGGAAAAAAATCATGCCTCAGTCATTATTCACGAGTCTTGGTTAGATATTAATAAAATATGTCTTGGTTAGATATTAATAAAATATTTAAATTTATGCATAATACTTATGTGTTTTGCAGATATCAAAATGCTTCGCACAAGAAATATGACCCTTGTTATCACTCTCTTACTGTGTGCCGTTGTTTTGGGCACGATGGGATCTGAAGTTCCGGCTTCCGTTATCCTTTGCTCTCAGTTCCATTACCTTTCTTTTCGGCTCCTGCATCTTTGCACTTTTGCATCTCTATTTCTCTCGCTTTCCACTAAGGAAACGTCACAATCCTTGCGGTCGCGACCACATTACCTCAACAAGTATTCCCAAAGACCCACCTACACCGAAGATCCTGTTGTGGACAATGGTAAGTGAACAATCGCATGACTTTACGTTATCGAACACTTATGATCAGATCCAACCTCAGGGATGGGAGGGAGGACTTCCCTTTGTGTTGCCCTATCACTGACCTACCGCTGGATAGTTATAAGGTATATAGCTTTATCATGTTTTCTGTCTTGCATGGGTATACATTTTCGTTTTAAGAGCAGATTCGAGCAAGAATCAAGCAAAGTCGCAAATCTTCGGCAAAGATAGATAGATATCCTATAGTAAATAGATGAATGCCATGTAGTTTTCTCCTTGAAATATCTATTTGTTTCCGAACGAAGAAAGTCGTTTTTAACTCAGGGCACAATTTGGCGATCACAAACTCATGCAAACAGGCTTGAAATAAGTTATGATTCACCCGACTCGCGTATCAAAACTACTGCGCTAGAAAAAGCTGTCATAGTTCCAATTTGTTGTATAACTTGTCATAGTGTAAACACCATGATTTCATAAAATTAGATTAATCCTAGTATTCAAGGAAAGTCAAAAGCTTATGGCTCTCCCGTGCTCCGTAAAACAGTAGGCGAAAAACAACGATTATTTTGAGCATGTGCCATTGTTCAGAATTTCGTAATATTAAGAATAACGGGTAGCCCGTTGGGCTTCGCAACTGGCTCGTTTGGTCTCAGTTTCCACCCGGTTTTCATTTTAGAGTTTTATATTAGCAGTCCACAGTACACAATCTAATGTGCACAGTCCAGTCCACATTTACATTTACATTCTACAGTCCGCTTCAAGCACTCCTTAGGGACGGACCATTTAATTTTTGTGGGGGGAGGGGGTTTGGGCAATTACCAAAAAAAAAATTCCTGCAGAAGAAATTTAAGAGAAAAAAAATCGTGCACAAGAAAGCACGTGAAAAAAATTCAAGCATCTTGGTAAAAAAAAAAAATGCAAATAGAGATGCTGAAAAAAATTCATACTCAGAAAAAAATTCCCGCCCCCCCCCCCCCCCCCCCCCCCCCACAAAAATCAAATGGTCCGTCCCTTAGTAGGCTACAAATTCAGCTCTATATTTTTTCTCTAATGAAAAAAAAAACCATAAGTTTAGAACTTTGTATTGTTTTTCGCTTTAAAATCCTTGAAACCACCTACTACAAGGAGTTGGAGAATCGGTGATAGGATTTCGAATAAATTAAAGTGCACCTAACCCCCCCCCAATTTTTTTTTTTTTTTGCTTAATCAACTCTATGTACGTTGAAAAGTTGAATAGTTAAATGTTTCTTGTTTTTAACGTCGCGTTAGTGAGTTATAGAGATTTGAATTTACAAAATGCTAATTAGATGACGTAAATTCGGGAATTTGCCATTATTTCTACGTCGATTAACAATACGCAGTGTACAACTTAAGGAAAATCAATTTGAGAAATACCAAATATAAACTGTGGATAGTCAATTGATTCGTAAAAAATATTACTTGGAAGTAAAAACAAGTAGTTGTATAATAAATGATTCCCGAATTTACCTCATCTAATCAAAATCAAATCAATTTATTTAAGTGTCAAAGTATTTAGTACGCGAGTACTAATTGTGGACACTTTCCAGATCTAATTGGAATTTGGAAGTGTTGGTTTTTGAGGAGAGGGGAAAACCGGAGTACCCAGAGAAAAACCTCTCGGAGCAAGGAGAGAACCAACAACAAACTCAACCCACATATGACACCGGGCCGGGAATCGAACCCGGGCCACATTGGTGGGAGGCGAGTGCTCTCGCCACTGCGCCACCCCTGTTCCCCTAATTAGCGACCTTCTTCTTAAAAAACAGAAAAAGGTAATCTCAGAGCAAGGAATGAGCGGAAAGCGCGAGTCATGCATCCATCGGCTGAAGAGAAGATGTAATAAAATTCGATTTCTTTTATATTTAAAAGTTAGATAGGTTAAGGTATAACAAAAATCACCGGATCCTTGTTTCGATCAAATATCCTTTTATTTAAACGAAAAATTCAAACGATGAAATTCCGTTAAAATCGCCAATTGAGGCGGGGAATTATTGCACAACTTTGACAGTCTCGCTTGCAAAAACAAGTAACGCTACAGCATTTGAAGCATGAAAAACGTATTTTGCAACCTTTAGATATTTAGTAGAGTGATTTGTGGAATTATTGTTGTAATTTTATTTTATGGAAAAGAACGGAAAGGTTGCAACTAGGTGGTTTAACACCATTCGCATGTTTAGGCGCCTTCTTCTACTTTTACGGATGGCATTAGCGGGCAGAAATTCTTCAGAGTTGTTTCCCGCGCTATATTCCGACATCTCCGCCATGTTGAATCCTCTTGGGGTCATAACAGTAACTGCTGACCGTAATGGTTTAGTTCGAAGTCTGAATCAACTGTCGAACTTAATTATTTGGGTCGACCCAAATAGGTATTAGGTTCGGCACATGTAAAGTTCGGAGTTTGAACCGGGCCTAATATTGTCATTCTTAATCTTACGAAATTTTAAACAAAGGCACATGCTCAAATTAATTGTTATTTTTGGCCTACCGTTTCACGGAGCATAAGCTTTTGACTTCCATTGAATACTTAGATTAATCTAAGAAAAAAAACTACACAGCAATTGTATACTTACTGAAGGCTACCTGTATGCATAAGAAGAGCGAATTATAGTTTTTTAACTTTGCCGTGTAATGTTTCATTTTTGCACGAATTTGTTCTTAATCCTATTTTGCCTGGGCTTTTTTTGAGTTTCTGAGCCTGGGGGATTAGATTAATCTCAGATTAATGTATCCCCTCCCTGTCAAGTTAATCTCAGATTAATCTAAGAAAAAAAAACTACTACCGTCCCTCGATTAATCGCCTCCCTCTAATTCGCCCCCCTTCGACGGAAATATTAAAAATAATCGCCTCCCTCGAATAATCCCCCCCCCCCCCCCCCACTTCTCTCGCCATCTTCTCTTTCTTTTATCCCCTCCCTGTCAAGTTAAAAATTGACACAGAAACACAGAACACAGAAATGGAATAAAACTTTCCCCCTCAATGAGAATGATTGGTGCCAGCTTTTTAAATTTATACCGAAACTGTGTCAAGAACAAAAATTACGAGAATTTCAATTTAAATTTATTCATCGGATCGTCGTTACCAGAAAGAAACTTTTTAAATTTCGTATCAAACCAAATAGTGACTGTATTTATTGTGGCGAGGAAGATTCTATAGAACACACCTTTAAGGACTGCTCTTTCACTAAATCATTTATTGAAAAAACTCTTGAATGGTTTAATAATACAAATAAATGTAATTTCACCCCAAGTGAAAAGGATATATTATTTGGAATTTTTAACAATAACACCAAAACTGGAGAACTGGTGAGAAGACTGAATTACACCTTCCTGTTCATGCGGTATTATATATATAGTGCGAAACTCGAAGAGAAAGCTCTTTCATGCGCAAAATTCTCCTAAAATATAAAATTGAAAAACTTTGTAGTTCAAATATTGTAAGTAATAAGTGATGTATAAACGTATTATTATTGTTGTTAGTCATTGTTAAATGTTACTCCTTTTTGATTGAAATGTAATTGTACGTATTGTATATAAGTAGAGTATTGTATTATAAGTAGTGTAAGCATTGTATTGTAAGTAGTGTGAGTATTGTATTGCACGTGTTGTAAGTAGAGTATCGTTAAGTAATGTAAGCATTGTATTGTAAGTAGTGCAAATATTATATTGTAATTAAATGAGGAAATTAAAAAATAAATAAATAAATAAAAAAAAATAAAATAAAAAAAAAGTTAAAAATTGACACCTTGGATAACAAACAAGCTTTCATTTAATTGTTTACAACTAAATAGTTACAAAAGCACAGGTTTTGTTACTGTTTTTTCTATTGTAATGTTCATGTATTTCACTTTTTCCTTTATTCCTTGGAGCTCTTTATTTAGCACATCGGAAACGTTCTTGTTCCTTGTACGCAAGGAATAAACTGCTGGAACCACAAGTCCATTTTCTAGAGTCCGCTTTCCGATAACCTCGGCATCGCCTTCATTGCTATCTTCTGCATTGATGAAAGTGCAAACGAGATGAGATAGTTCAATAGGTACATGCCCAACTAGAACATCAGAGCCACCACTGCTGTCTTTGCCATCTTTATATAAACCAACCGCAAAGTCGTCATATGCTTTGCTTCTTCTCTTTTGTCCTTCTTGCACGCAAGTTTATTTTATGCGATTATTTTTTTGATTTAATGGGATAATAAAACCAAATATTTAGGACACGACTTCCAGTGAGCAATATTTGAAATAATCGCCTCCCTCGAATAATCGCCTTCCCTCGAATAATTGCCCCCTTTTGGTGCGAAAAAAAAAATCGCCCCCAGCTATTATTCGAGGAAATACGGTACTTACTAAAGGCTACCTGTATGAAAATAAAAATTAGAGGGTACATAGTACATCCATAACTGTATCCTTTGCATAATGGAAAGATGACGTCATATGACGTAGTTATTAAGTAATTAGTCATACGGCCGCCATATTGGATTTCCGAAATTTTTAAAACCTCATAAAACCGTCCAAATTGACTCAAAATTAATCAAAACCAATAAATAAATGCTAATATACGTAAAAATGTAAAAGTTATACCGGTAAACATTGTTTTTCTTCATTCAAAGGTAAAAAAAATGCAAGTTTCAAAAAACATACCTGTCAAAATATTGTTGCCGTGGAGACGTCAAGTCAAGTGATCAATAAAATGTCATATAGAATTGTTGCCAGATAAATTTTAGGAAAAGTCACAAAGTTTGATGGCGTTTGAATACATTTTAAAGAAGTTATTAATGTTGAAAGGTAGCGCGGGCACTTTGTGCCCCCCTCCCCCCCCCCCCTAGGCAAAATAGGGTTAAGGACGTTCGCGCGAAAATCTTCTACAACACAGATTTCTTCAGAACTTCTGCCACAGCTAGATAATGAATCACTCTTGTCCGAAGTGCAATAGTATAATAGGGGTCACCGTCTTCGTTTTGGAGATAAAACGCCTGTCAAAATACCCAGATTTTGACAAATCGGAACTCGTAACTCGACATAGTTCCAGTGGCTAAAACTGAAGATGAATCACGGGAGACAAAATTTCTAAGTCACATTTTACACAAGTGGGTCTATTGAGCAAATATTGTCAACTATTGTCATTCTTCCAAGGTAAAGTTACCCTCGATAGTGGGCATTAAAAACCCTGTACAGCTGCAATATTAGCGGAATTCGTTGGTGCATGGGTAGAAAAATACAAAAAAAAATCAACCTTCCAGAACTCAGATGTTATAACTTTATTAGAAAATGTAGAAAATTGGGAAGGAAACCAATCTATCAAGCAAACAATAGGAGTCTCGGACCATCCAAACGGATTAAATCTAAGCAAAGCTTAGGCAACGGCCACCAGTCCTTTATGGTCCAGTTTGGATTTCTTCCTTGGCGCGCGCGTTCTTGCTTGACGTGGCATGGCTTTATGACATAAATTGCGTGCGCAGTATTGTTTTGATACAAACGAGATCTGTTTACATCGGCCCCGTGAAATGTAACGGTACACCCTCACTGTCGCAATCTTAAGCATTCTGTCTTAGATAGAGTGAGAAAATCGAAGAGATTTGTCTTGAACATAGTAGGGTGTAAGAGACCCTGAGCGCAAGCGAACCTAAGCTTCTATCTTATAAGCATCTCCCCATCTCCCCTCTGCCCCATCCCCCTCCCACAACTTTAATTTCCATACAGAAGTCCATAAAGTATGTAATGTCTCAACCTTTTCTCTGTATTTTGTTTTCATCTATGTTAGATGGCGACCTTCCTAATGACCCTTATATGAGCTACCTTTTGTGGCCGCACTTCCATTTCAGTGGCACGTTTCGTTCCGATGTCTCAACGGTAAATAATCGATTTCATAAATACGACACGGAACATTTTGTTCCAGAAGATTTGTTACAATTCGGCCATAACTGGAACCCAAAAGGTAGCCACGAATGGAGCGTGACTGGCTTCGTGACTAACGTGTGTTACGCTAATGGTACCTGTGTGGGAGACGATGACAAAGATAAAGCTGCTGAACCACTCGTTGGTACACCGATACAGGGTATGTACACAATTACATGTAATACCACCTTTTGCACTGATGGCCCCCATGGGGGCACCTCCAGGGGGTATTTAGCAATAATTTATCTTGACGGTTAAGAAAAAATAAGAACGTCCCAAAACTATTGTCGAAGATTACAATCGTCGACAGACGTCTTTGGGACACCTCAATAAAAGCGCCCTCTTTAGTATTTCTTCAAGAATTATAAAACATTTCGGCCACCGGGTTCGTAAAAATGATGGCCCCCACCACCACCCCCACCCTCTTCGAACAATGTTGTTTTGGAGAAAACTAGTTTTAAGCGCCGAAATCAACCTTTTCATGGGGGGCAGGGGGTATTTAGCGAGAATTTGAAAATAGGAAAGGATGTCAAGGTCCCACCCACAATTTTAAGTAGTACCTCCCCATTTAAATATACTCATTTTGTACAATAACCTACGGACGTACAGGCAAACTTAACGTGGTACAACGGAGGGGAGTGGGGGGGGGGGGGGGGGGGTTGTCGCAACATCTTCCCCCCCCCCCGCCCCGCCTTAGGTTTTTGCGGTGTTGCAATATGTCAAAAATATTTTACATTTTATAGATAGCATGTGATGTGTTCTACAAGATAAGGTAAATATTTAACAGTTATAGTGCGAAAACGATCGAAGTGCTACATGTATATCGTATATCAGTTGGGAGTTTCTACGAAGAGCATTCGTCTACTTAAAAAACGGGACAGAGTAGTGACCACACGAAAATGGCATAAAATGTCTTAGTCAAAAGTGTTTAGTATCTTAAAAAGTTCAATTCAGAATGAAAACAAATTGAACAAACACACGGCTACCTAAACATAGCGGCGAAAAGTCAGAAAGAACTGCAGCGTGGACAGTATGTCTTACAAAAATTCACAGCAATAGGATACAAGAAACGGTTAAAACATCATACCTGTAGTTGATTTGGCTTTTTAGTCCCTTCCATCAGCACCAAATTTTTAAACATCGAAGTACGAGCTGAGTCGATCAATGTTGTTTGTTTGTTTGCTTGTTTTTAGCTCCTACAGCCGTAATGACGAGATCAGAAACTTTTTTGAGGAAGCATCAAGTCTATATCATATTCCAGAGGTGATTACTAAAGGAATTTTCCGAAAATTGGGCTCCTACATTCTCTCCTTGTCAAGCGGTTAAACTTTGAACCTGCTTTCTTTCAGCTACGCCAAGAAAAGAAACACTGCGACCGCGACAACGCGAAAATTTCGCGCTTTTATTGTCCAATCAAGTGACTAATAATTTTTCTCTTTTCTTCTCTTTTTTTCTTTCTTTTCCCTTTTTTAACTAATAGTTCACGCACTTTCTCGCCCCAAAACACGAAATTGCAGGCAGCAGTCATTTTCACTTTCCTACAAAATGCGAAATTTACCGCCAACGCTGGTTATACGTCAGGTAGACATAACGTATATCGATAACTTTTTGACCATATTTGGGCAGTGTATCAATGTGTTGAATTATAATATGAGTTGGAGTGCTTCTGGGGGTCTGTGACGTCATCCAAAATGGGCGACAATATGTCGCCATCTTGGATTTTCCTAAAAATTCACCTTCATCGGGAAATACGGAAATAGCAAATATTTTTTGCTAGAGTTCCAAAATAAGATACAAATTAACATTTTGCTTCTTTTGGTAGCATTTTTTTTTTCACCGAAAAAAAGGTGAAAACACGCATTTTTATTCAAAAATGGCTTGACCTCGATCAATCAATCACATTATTTAAACAAGGAATTCCATTCATAAAAATGCTCTTCCAGAGAGCCGTGCAAAAATCATGCAATAAAAACAATATAAGATAAATATGGTCATTAAAATTGTACAGAATTACAAGTGTGAGATAAATAATTTCGGGCTTGCATTGCTCGCGGGCTGAAGACCCGCTCGCGGAGCTCCATACTCATAGAACCTATGCCCGTCATTTTTCATGGTCATGGCTGGCGGAATGTTTCGCGAGTGCGTCCGTGCGTGTATCCGTCTGAGCGAGCGTTGCGCAGGGCTAGCTCTCGGGCGCGTAAGACGTCGCGAGACATGCGTGTATGACATCACGCAACAACCGGGATCTTAGCAATTTTAAAACCGAGGCTTTGTTTATCGCGCGGCTACACGGCCGATGTCACATCAGCTGCAGTAAAAGCTCTTGTTGAGTTTAGCCGAAAAAAACGTTTGCAAAGTCGGTTTTCCCTACTCAAGACGAGGATACTAATTAACGGATACTCAGAAACCGCTATAGTGGAAAAAGAAGAGCTTTCAGGGATAAAATCTTTATTCGATGAACTTCATACGTTTTTATCAATGCGGGGCAATATTTCCTATTCGGATTTCAGAACCGAAGAAGCGGAGTTTTAAAGAATTTCCAAGCAGCCGAGTGACTTAAAGGTAAAAGAAATCACATTTTTCGATGGAAATTTATGTTGATATCAATTTGTGATTGACTTTTTCTTTGTGTTCTCGTTAGTTTTGGAGAAATGTTTTTAAAATGTGCTCAAATTCAGTCGTATTGATTTATTGAATTTCATCGAGGACACCTCGGCCTCGATGCGCTATAAATGGTACGCGTTTTGCATAAACTAATAGATATTTGAATAAAAAAATTTAAAAGAAGATTTTGTTGTCCATTTTTATGTTTGTTCATTCATTACATAAGTTGAAAAGCGATTTTATGTAAACAAAACAAGACTTGGATTTTGATTTCCAAATCAGTTTCTCGGGCAGTTCTCGATATGCAACAGGTGTATCATATTCGGAAATTAGTCATACTAGTTATTCTAGCCTGTTCCAGGCGTTTAGATTGTGGGGAGCAGCGATAAGCGGCGCGCGGCGCTATAGGGTCGGCGCGAGGGAAAACTGGGAGAGAGGCGAAGAAACGCCTGTGAAAACGCTGTGGGAGCGTATACTTGGGCGTCGTTGTATTAGGCATATTGGAGAATAATTGTCTTGGGAATCTGCATGCACGTTATTTCACGGTTTGATGATTGGGAGTATTCGGATAGTGTGAGTAGTCTAACAAAGAAGCGCGTTAACCGTCTAAAACAAGAAGACACAGTACACTTAGCGTGTGAGATCGCATGTAAATTATTAAAGTAGCGTGTCCACTGTGTCAAAAGACGAGTACATACTGAAAAATACAAATCGATGCCTACTTTGTACTAACCGTTGAAAAAAAGGCCGTATGTCAGAGTTTTTACCGATGGTTGTTATTGGTTTTAGCTAAATCTTGTAACTAGCTGGTCTGTGTTTCCGACACTTTTGAAGTGAATGCAAATGTAGCCGCAAAGTCGCCTTTCGAAGCCATGATGTAATTGCCTGGTCCGGACCCGAGGTCAAAACAACTTTTCCAATTGAAGGTTTTGCTGGAATTATTCCCGCCGTTATTATAATAAAGTTTGAATGAAACTTATAAATTTAATCAAAGTTAACGACAGAAGTGATAATTTAAGAGGAGAGAAACAAATTTAGCCCTTTGAAATATATTTTTTCAGTTGAGGTAAAAATGTTGCAATTTGCATAATGTGAAAGTAATTTGAAACCTTTCCAGTAACGCATAACGCAGCTGTTTCGTAAAACATCTCGCAATCAGACACACGAAAATATATCCAGTTTTTATTCCTCTGTATCCGAAACACAGAAAAGAATATTAAATGAAAAAGTAATCGCTTTAAGGTTATTTTCGCCCGAGAAACATTCACTAGCGGAAGCAAAACTCGCAAGAAACGTCTCGCAAGACACTGCGTGCATTGTTTACATCTTCTCTCGGCGGTGAATTTTTGCACCCAAAGTTTCAGTTGTCTGTTCTGTTCTTTCAACTTCACGAAATAAAAATTAATGAAAGGCAAACAACCGAAAGATATGAAATTAATTAAGATTCCTACCACGCTTATATTTCTTCCTTCGCTGTCCACTGTTCACTTCTTATTAAATAAGCGCTATGTATGTATTCGTCTAAATTATCTTCTTCATGTTCGTTTTAACATGTTTTAGCGGGTTTCCGTCATGAAGGTATCGTAGAATTAATCGCGAGTGTCAAATACTTTCGCAGTGTCTTCTTGAGTAATTTCCTTACGCATATTGAATATGAAACTGTTAGATGCAACAGAGAAAACACAACTCGCACTTTGTGACGTTCGCCTCGCATCAACAAACAACAGGTGTACTCCACCGCGGTCAAACGAGAGAAATTTGCAAAAGTTAACCAAAGTACTTCAAAGTTAAGGTTGTCATTTTCACTGTTTATTAAAAGTTTCATATATTGACAATACACTGTCAACTCACTGCCTAAACGTTTTGAAAGTTTACTAAAAAACGTTCTAAGCGTTTGAAAAGTACGAACCGCAGAACTGTCGGCGCCATTTGCCAACACAATTTTGCTCAGGCACGAAGCGTTTTGATCAGTTTTCAACGATCGAAAAGAAGCTCGTTATTTTGAGCCGGAAAGATGAAAAGATAGTTACATAAACTAATTATTTTATACATCCTTGCCCACGTTTCCACTTAATTCTAAATGAATCCCAACAAATAAAACGAAAAACGCCTCGGACGTGTGACTGCGGTGAAGGTTTGAATAATCCCGCCGTCCCCAGAGTTGCGCAATACTGCACATTTGTGGACGACCAAACTGCATTTTAATACTTGGTCGCTACGCCCAAGTAAAAAGCTCACGCCGCCCACGTCCGAGTCTCAAATTGCCGTAGTCTAAAATTCCACTGCAATGAAATCATGAATTCTTGCAATGTTTTTTAGCTCCTTAGTTAGTTCTGTAGTAGAGTAGTGTGTCCCAGTGGAGCTTGGATAAACCTCCGTTGTTTTGTAATAGCGTTATTTGATTTGGCATCCAACAGATAATCTACAGCATGGTTGCTGTTTTGTAAATCTCACGGATGCTAGTAAATTCTTACGTTCATTCCTTAAGCAAGGAAAAGACAATTTAATGTCCTTAACTCGACAAGCGGAGTAACCGCAATTATCGTAGCAACAGCTTTTCTTTGCGATGCGATTAACCTTGAACAAAAGTTGAAAGATCAAGCTCTTTCGAAATCCTGTTGGAAGAATGGCGAAGACATCACTTCCCAGACTCTGCAACAAGTTTCGAATACAATTTTTTTGTTCTTTACGTAAACTATCCACATGCGGGAAATCTTTAAGCGCTTGCTGTAACACAGATTCAAACCGTGCGTGACTCGATGGAGGATGACCTTCGCACGCCATATCGCATTTCTTGTCTGCGTCAACAACGATGCAGTGTTGACATGCAGCAAGTGTCAAATTTGGCCAATCAGAGGGTATACCAGACTCTGGTATACCGCCACAAGCTTTTTAAAATAAATTTCACAGGCGTTCTTTCTTTTTTCTCTTGCGCCTGATTTTTCTTTCGGGCGCCACAAACTTAACGCCTGGAACAGGCTATAATTATTCTAGATCGATAAAAAGTTGTTTTTGTGAACTTTTGTACGGTCTAAATGTACTGTGCAGACGGTCGCGTAATACTGTTTTTTAGAATTGCTAAAATTGAAAATAGCCCGGTCATCAATCTTAATTATTGTGCTTTCGACCCTTCACCATGGCTAAGCTCATCATCGGCTTTCTGTTCAGAGAGCTTCGTTGTTAGGCTCAGCCTATCTATATATATATATTAGTATTTGACAGGAGCCCATAAATTGATGAGCTCCTGTATTTGACAGACTATTCCAGAGAACCTCCCCTCTATAGTGGAAGCTATTTTTTTTTACTCAGCCTCAGTATACGGTCTTGGTACAAACAAATTATGTATTGAGTTTCTTAGATTATAGGATTACATAGAGTTTGTACTATTAAAAATTTGACCCAAATGATCAGGTGCAATTCGATTTTTTAATTCATACATTATTGTGGCTAATTGCCTTGTCCTTCGTGTCTCAAGATTTTCCCACCCAAGTTCATCCAGTATCTCAACTGATCGTCTATCGTAATTAGAGGAGGTTACCACCCTGGCAGCTCTGATCTGTTTTGGAGGATCTGGAGTCTGTTACACATCCCTTTCCCACAGCTCCCCTACACTATACTACAATAATCGAAATATGGTGGTACAAGGGAGCTGTACATCGTAATTAATGTATGATAAGGTATGAGATGCCTTACATGTCTCAGAACTCCAATCCATGGAGCCGTTTTCTTAGCAATTTTGTCTACATGATCTCTCCAAGTTAATGATTGATCTATTTCAACACCAAGATGTTAATTATGACGTGATATCTTGTTGCAATAGCAACCGGTTGTCGCCAAACTTAACAAAAATGTGTCAAAAGGATAAATTAACTGCCTCTGAAGACGGCATGTGCCAACAATAAATGCTCTTAAAAAAAATCCGAGAAAAACCTTAAGGGAGGGGTGGCATCCACCCACCGCAAGCATTCCACTTAAATTTAGTGATTTTTCTTTTCACTTCATTTAGTAATTATTTTTTCACTCCACTCTCCGCTCTCCGCACTGCGCAATCCGCACTCCGCACTCCGCACGCCACACTCCGCGTTTTCGGAACAACCCTTAAATAGACATGAATAGGCCATTTCCGAGTTACGTTACGCCTCGTTGTCAAAGAGAGGCTGGGTGCACAACCTTTCAAATGAAAATGTGTTTTTATTCACATGCAAATGAAAACTCATTTTCGTATGAAAGGTTTCGCACCTAGCCTCGCTTTGATAGAGAGGCTAAAGGCAACTCGGAAATGGCCTATTATGCCCTATTCACCAGTTCATTTTCTCGCACTTTTCTGTCTGTCATATTACACAACCGCTTTCCGATCGTTGATCGGACTTTGGGTGACCCTTACCCTCAGGCTGACACCAATCATCAATCATCAGAGGAACGCGTGGTCAGAAAAAAAAATCTATGATACTCAGGGCACTTAAGTACTGGCTATTCCCATTCTTCTTAGGAGGTGGAATCAAAAGTAAAACAAGGATATTTTTGCCGCGTATATTTATTTGTTTACTATATCTTCCAGATGGTAGCAACAAAACGGCGGCGAAAATGGTTTCCTTGGATACCGCAGCACAATTATTTTCGCAGATTTATGGCTGGAGAATTCAAATTGGAAACCTGTTTTCTGCTGAGTTCACTCCAGTTCCGTACCAGTACGAGTGGGCTGAATTGAATGTGAACGATGGAATTCCACCTAACCATGGAGGTATCTATCAATCAGTGTTGACAAATATTCAGTGGATCGACACAGAAAAGAACTCGCCGTTCATCAATCAGCTTCAAAATATAATGAAAAACGACAACATCGACAGCGATAAACTATCAATACGTTTCAACATGGTAATGTATGAGAAGTATCTGTTTTCGAGTGCCAACTTTACCCTGGGACGCATTTCAGGTAGAGTATATCATATAACTAGCATAAGTTTAATTCAAGAATGAATCATCGAGCTGTCGCGAACTTTTTGTTGTTGTTGTAATGTTCTAATTTAATCAATACGATTCAGAAAGCTGTAAAACACTTGAAGACTTGTTTGAGTTTATCACACTGGTTATTATATGGCTACCATAGTACGCGCGCTCTGATTGGCTGCTGAGCGGGCAAGATTTTCTTGTAATGACCGGGCATTATGAAAATTTTTCTCGGCTCGACGACTCTTTTGAGTTGTAAGTAAAAGCTACGAGCGCGAGGGCGAAAACAACAAAAAATACCGACAAAATATTACTATCTTTTCAATAACTGAAAGAAGAATACTAGCATACCGATGCTTCTTTAGTATGAGCGACGAAGAGAGCCACAGCGAGAGCGAGTTTTATTATCAAGAGGAGGAAGAACAGGCCAAAACTGAGCAAAACATCATGACCAAAGTTACCAATCACAGAGACGAAAATTTCAGTAACAGTCAAGAGGAATTACAAACGTTTGTTCAAGAACAGAAAACTGAAAACACTGAAAAAAACGTCAAGTGATATGAAGTGTTTTTACCGTTTTCTTGGCGAGATAAACAAGACAAATGTTCAGATTTTGGACTTACCACCGGAAGAACTTGACCACCTCCTTGGAAAGTTCTTTAAAGACGTGAAATCAATGGCGAGGAAAACGAGTCAAGTATACTTTAACGGGACTACAGAGAAGTATCCAGAGGTTTCTGTCGGATTCCGGGTCCAAGATGAACATTTTGAAGGACGATGAGTTTGCCTTTTCACAAAAGGGGCTGGAAGCCAAGCGTAAAAACGAATTCGCGCGCTGTGAATAATGCAAGCGTTCCAGCAGCTTCAAATGGTGTTTTTCCTGGAGTGAATATCAGCAGTATCTCTGGATGCCAGTTTCAGATCTTCAATGGCCTAGTGAAGTTGATCCAGCAAGGGAAAAAGCGACGTTATGTTATGGAGAGCGACAACGAAGATTAACATTAATCGCAAATGTCACTGAAATCACTGCAAGTTCTTCCCAATCACAAACAAGGCCCATCTTTGCCTCAGCTTTTAAACTTTTTAAGGGTCAAACACGTGTAAACACAGATCAGTGTGTTTTGTGAAATTAAAGTGGTTGAATTTGTCCTACAACTTGACGTAATGAAAACAAAAATTATCTCATTGTCAAAGAAACTGTTTTTTGTGGTTTCACCAGGTTCGTTTTTGTTCTGTGAACACGACCTTGAATGACCTCTTGCGCGCGCAGGCGGATAGTGAAAATTAGTTCCGGTGTTTTTTTTCATTATATTATTTTTTAGAATAGCGCTAAAAAGGTCATATAATAAATAACTTATTAACCTCGTCCGTTCGGTCATTACAGGGAAATCTCAGACCTCGGCCTTGATGTATTGACCTCGCTATCACACGGTCAATACATCAAGGCCGGTTAATAAGTGGTATGTATGTCATAACTTACTTTAACTTAACTTAACGCAAACAGCTTAACATCAACCCATACATTTTTAATTAATAATTTATTGAATGGGTTATCAGCGTCCTTAGTAACAGGTAAAACTACCTGTCCATCGAGTAATATGCTGATTGAATTCGCAGATAACACTACGTTTAGCTAGCATTCCTATTACACAAAAATTATGATTCCCCCATTGCCAGACCTGGGAGATGGTTTTACCAGCATGGTCATGTTCAGTAGTTATCTTACCTTTAACAGGGATTTGGCGTAAAAGTTCATTGAAACTTAACTATGGTTTGACATTCAAGGACACTCTCTTTAACTAGGACCTATATGTTGACACCTTATTATGTAAAGCTAACGTCATTCTGTCAACATTATGATTACACTGCACTTGCTAGCGACCAAAGGATCTACAATTTCCGCGGTCATAGAGTTAAAATAATTACAACTGTTTAATTGTTATCGCCTAAATATAAAGAAAAACGCCAAAAACCTGAATAACAGCACCTCGAAAGAGCTTCCTTTTATAAATATTTCTTGTCCACCCTCCTCTCAACTCAAGTGACGAAGCGAGAAGCGACGGTAACCTGTTCCTTTCAAAATATTCTCAAACTGAGTCTCTAAAAGTAATCATCGCTTGGTCAAGCCATATCGGAAAAAAAGATCTGTAATCCATTTAAGTTCTTCACTTAAAGGGGAAGTATCACGGGAATTTTGATGTTTTTTGGTCAAAATCATTTTACGATACCTTTACTTATTTACAAAGTAATGCTAAAACACCAAGAGAGTGAAATCAACCAATGCGTGTAAGAGAGACAGATTACGGTCTGTTCTAGTCCATTTGGAGACGAAAATGTGGTAACTTGAAAAAGATTAGGCTAATTTTTTTCAAGTTGTATTTCATTGAGACCCAGTCCGTCTATGACCAGAGACACTAATCGACAGTTTTGATATATTTTGTGATAATTTATCACGCCATTGGAGCTTTATTTCTCGGTTTCAGATCATACAATAACGTTTTTTGCTTTTTGAAATGACACCAAATCCCCGTGATACTTCCCCTTTAAGTATTTTTTTTTTCAATTCTATCCGTAGCGGTCGTAGATGCTCAGTAAGACTCAGTAAACATTTTCAACAGGTGACATGCAGTTCCTCCGTTGGCTGAAGTGAACGTTCGTTTCAGAAAGCTAAAAATAAAACGACCAAAAGCGCCAAATTAAATGCCTAATGAGAATTTTATATCTGAAAATAAAAGTTTATTTTTCTCCTCCATCCTTTATTTCTTATGGTTTATTTTTTATCTACCCCCACCCTCCTCCCCTCCCCTCTCCTTCCCGTTTATAGACGTTCGCGCCCGAGCGTTAATGACTTCATGCTGAGATCATTTTTTAAAATGCAGAAAACAACCATTGTAAACGGATGCTAGGCCGATGCTGGGCCTCACAAATACGTACCACAAAATTGACCAATCATAGCGTGGTAGAAAATAGTAATTTGATCTAAACTTTTTTTTTTCTGTTTCCTATTTGTAGGTACAATTGGTTTGTTAGGCCGGAAATCCCCATGGTTTTTTACTTACGGCCGCATGATGAACTCTTTGGTAAATCACCTTCAGTCTACCCCTTTTTATGTCGACCAACGTCTCAAGAAAGTTTTTATAGACTTTGGCAACAGTTTACCATTAAACAGAGATGGAACTTTGGCTACCAGTCTCTATTATCAAAATCTCATTGTTGCGTTGTATCTTAACAAAGACGCTTCGTTGACTTGCTCTGATGATATGCTATGGCTTGGTATGGTGAATGACAAATTACACAACTGGTACCTGAATGAGGCTGGGGTGCAGGTCTTTCCAGCCCGTGGAGCACTGTCAGATGACGAGATGGAAAAGCTTAGCAACCATCCACTGATTGTTGTTGAGGTACAGTAAACATCCAGTAAACCTCCAGCTTGAAGTAAAACCCCAGCATATAAAAATCTAGCCTGCGAATACAGCCGCCTCTCATCGCTCCTGGCCGCTAGGGGCGTCCGCGTGAGAGAGCGTCACTCTGCGATCTACTTTGAGAAATTCCATACTGATGACGTAAATCACCCGTCGCTAATCACGTATAATTATAATAATGCATGCAGTGAAACCAAATGAAATGAAGGGCGTTGACAGGCCTATCACAAATCCTACTAGCGCCTGGCGAGTATGACCTTTGTTCACTCGATTTTTAGTTGGTTTGATTTTTACAGTTTAGCCCTGAACCCCCTTTTGTATGAAATAAGGGAAGGTTATTAATAGATCCGTCTAGCAAAGGTTGTGATTCATTTGTCCATGAGGATGTAGGCACACAGGGTTGTATTGTGTTAAAGAGGATAACATTTCCTTGCGCGCTTTTATTTCTTAGTGCAATGGTTTACTATTTCCGTTTCCATCTTTGCCGGGAAAATATTGGCAAAAGAAATTGCCATTTTTGTCCCCGGCCATTACGGTGCCGTGTGTCTGAAGGTAGTCTTTCCGCTAAAAACAGACTGATTATGACAATTACGGGATTCCTATGTATCGCCGATAAATGTTCATTCATCCACACGTGCACGAGTGGCCCCGTTTGAAATATCAGTGACTTGCCATATCCGGTCGGTAAATTGACAAAAACAGAAAAACCTCTTCACCACAGATAAAACTATAAAGAGCCTGAAACTGACTTGCTTGCAACACTTGTAACGTCAAAACATTAAATATAGAACAAATAGATTGAACACAGAGTCGAACATTTTCTAACGACAGACAAGATTGATCCTCGCAAATGGTGACCATATTTGTTTAGTTTTGATTTTGAGACACAACACTGCATAATTTAAAGCATAATTATTTAAAATTATCAAGTTGACCAATCAGCGCTCCTGTCTGGATTGGGACAGATTTACGTCATCAATATGGCATTTCTCAGAGTAAATCGCAGACGCTCTCACAGGGAGCAGAGGAGCCAAAATTGACCTTTACGCGTTCGATCTTCGTTCTGTTGTTTACGAGTCTGTTTTTCGCCCCAGCGGGACACCAAGCGTAATCGGAGCTTTCCGTTGTGGGTGCCACAAAATCGTTACGCAGCAAGAAGAGAGACAAGGGAGGAAACAGATTTGAGCCTAATTTTTGATCCCCGATTACTCGCTTTTGATTCAATGAAAAGTTCTGATTTTTGGCATATAGCTTTATATGGACAGTCTCTGGACAGCTTTTTAACAATTTCGATGAAGAGATCCATTAATCACTCATTTCGGTGATCGCTCTTTATGGCGTTCAAAGTTGACTTTCGTAGGATGTGGACCGCAACATACTGGTGACGGAAATACGTCATACGAGAGGTGTGCGCATAACCGGAAGTCTTTGGCATGAGTTTATTCATCTGAACATGTTAGCGTCTTTTCCACGAAAACATGCCATCTTTTCCGGAATATCTTCGATCAGTGCCATTCGGTGATTGTTTTTTTCCGCTAGGTGAATATTGTGAATAATGTGAATATTGTAAAGGTCTGCGAAGGACATAGGAAAGCTCGATAAAATGTAAGGTCGTGGTGGAATTCGAATCCTTGTGAATCAATAGGCATGTCTGATGCAAGGTGAGAAGTTTTCACGCCTCTTGTGGTCCATGCTCTTGTGGTACGTCAAAGCTTTTAATGTCAAGCTGATTGAAACTTCTGTTAAAACCCAGACGATTGTTTAGGCTAAGCTATAGATGAATTCAGAGCCACTTCTTAGCGTTGACACTTAGTAACGGTTGAATTAGTAACGGTTGGCGTAACTTCCGTTTTATTGACGGCATGTCACTTTCGGAGTTTTTACTTCCGTCACCAATATGTTGCGGTCCACATCCAACGAATCACGTGGTACTATGTTTCTTCCCTTGTCTCTTTTTCTTCTCGGCACTTCGTGCCTCGCTCGGAAAGCTTACGCTGTCCGGAAAGCGCCGATTACGCTTGGGGTCCCGCTGGGGCAAAAACTCGAAAACAACAGATCGAATAACGCAAGACACAGCGCCCGTATAAAGCTCAAAGATCGAACGCGTATTAGGTCAAATTTGGCTCCTCTGCTCCCTGTGACGCTCTCTCAGGAGACCAAAAAAAAAATGCTCGGTATGAATAGAGTTTAATAAGCTAAAACTAGTAGTAATCATAGATTATAGTGCGTCTCCGTATCCCGTGGCACCTCGTCTTAGCCTAGTACCTCAGTTTCATGAATTAATTCAGCCACTGTTGAAAAGGGCTATGTCGCGAGATATGTCACGCAGGCAAAAACGTCGGGCCGTCATCAAACAAATTCACGCTATCGCCGTGGAATCGGGCAAAATCCTGCCGTGCTGTGTACTCCGAAAGGTCTCAGATTTTTCCGACATATAAAAAGTATATTTGTCTTGATTTCATTTCGGTTATTTCTCCGATTCTGAAATCATACTCCTCAGTACATGTACCAATACCGGAACCGGAAATGAGAAATTTCGACGTTTAAGTCACGCAACATTCAACGTGAAATTTCGCAAGATTTTTCGGATAAAATTACAACTACCAATTGCAAGTAAGACACAAGACTGTTGAATATAATTCCTTTATTAGCTTGACAAATTTTAGTCACAAAACTGCGAAATCTTTAGTCGCAAATGCGCCCGATACAGGCGCAATTTCGAGCACTGTAAAGTTAAATTATCTGCGTTCGCCTGGCGCGGCCAGTCAGTGAATTATTGCTACAAGACATAAGTGAATTGCACCGTACCGTAGAACATCGCGAAGAACGACGTCGGTATTTAGGTGAAAGCTTCCCAAATCAGGCAGAGAACCACAGCAAAATCAAGATAGAACATTCAAAACATACCAGAACAGCAGCGAGGAAAATCTGTAACTTCTTGCTTGATTCCAAAGAGACCCAACAACTTACTTGGTCCGGAGAAGAACCTTCGTCCAATTTTTCCACTGCGTACTTTTACTAGGCATTGAAATATTGAGCCGTACGATTCCAAAATCGGGAAAATATCCGAAACTAAATCAAGACAAATAGATTATTCACATGTGACATTTCGAAACCCCAGCTCCCCAGGATGATGCCTAATTTCCACGCGATGCTGGATACTATTGTGACGTTTCAAAATGGCGCAGATTTGGTACCGACACATTTCTCGATTCGTTCCGCTTAGCCGTCAAGATTAGGAAGCGTCTCCTTCGTCGACGCAACAAAGATCCTGATGAACAAAGGAAGGTGATATGACTAGTAGTAATCACAGATTATAGTGCGTCTCCTTATCCCGTGGCACCTCGTCTTGACCTAGTACCTCAGTTTCATGAATTAATTTAGCCACTGTTTAAAAGGGCTATGTCGCGAGATATGTCACGCAGGCAAAAACGACGGGCCGTCATCAAACAAATTGACGCTATCGCCGTGGAATCGGGCAAAATCCTGCCGTGCTGTGTACTCCGAAAGGTCTCAGATTTTCTCGACATATAAATGTATATTTGTCTTGATTTCATTTCGGTTATTTCTCCGATTCTGAAATCATACTCCTCAGTACATGTACTAATACCGGAACCGAAAAAGGGGAAATTTCTGAGAAAGCCTGTTCTTGGACACCTCGATAATGGAGCATGAAATCTACGTTTAAGTCACGCAACATTCAACGTGAATTTCGCAGGATTTTTCGGATAAAATTACAACTACCAGTTGCAAGTAAGACACAAGACTGTTGAATATAATTCCTTTATTAGCTAGACAAATTTTAGTCACAAAACTGCGAAATCTTTAGTCGCAAATGCGCCCGATACAGGCGCAATTTCGAGCACTGTAAAGTTAATCTGCGTTCGCCTGGCGCAGCCGGTCAGTGAATTATTGCTACAAGACATAAACGAATTGCACCGTACCTTAGAACATCGCGAAGAACGACGTCGGTATTTAGGTGAAAGCTTCCCAAATCAGGCAGAGAACCACAGCAAAATCAAGATAGAACATTCAAAACATACCAGAAAGGTAGCGAGGAAAATCTGTAACTTCTTGCTTGATTCCAAAGAGACCCAACAACTTACTTGGTCCGGAGAAGAACCTTCGTCCAATTTTTCCACTGCGTACTTTTACTAGGCATTGAAATATTGAGCCGTACGATTCCAAAATCGGGAAAATATCCGAAACTAAATCAAGACAAATAGATTATTCACATGTGACATTTCGGAACCCCAGCTCCCCAGGATGATGCCTGATTTCCACGCGATGCTGGATACTATTGTGACGTTTCAAGATGGCGCAGATTTGGTACCGACACTTTTCTCGATTCGTTCCGCTTAGCCGACAAGATTAGGAAGCGTCTCCTTCGTCGACGCAATAAGATTCTACACGAATAGATTCGGTGAATAAAGGACCGTTTCAATGAGAGAAATAATGCATTCTAATTTTATTTGTTGGAAAAGTCATTTCAATTCCCCGTGTTTCGCGTTACATCGGGTTTCCAAAAACTTCGAAACAATAAAAGTAAGTTTCTCGATCTTTTGAAACCCGATGAAATACTACACTCGTTTTTCAAATATAACATAGGACACCTCGAATTTGGTCAAAAAAAATTACCGGTCCGCGTCCTTATCTTAGCTCCATTCTCGGTCTAGTGAATCTCCTCTTGTGTTTGATATATTAATTCTCAAAATGCAATTCACTTAGAGCAAACTTTGGATTACGAAGTGTTTCCAAGAAATAAAGATGACGGGTAGCCTTTGAGGCGACTGCACTTGAAAATTAAGGAACTCGAGAGGAGAGAATTCACAGGGTTGAATGTTTATGATACAAACGTCACTTTTTACCAAGAAATAACTGAAAACTCTGTCAATATTCTAGACACGCGTCATAGGATATATTCATTTGTTTCTCATAATGTTAGAAATTATGAAACTAATGACAAATGAAAAAAAAAATTTGTGGGATCGTCATTTACAAACAAGCAACTGACATTATTTTTTCCTCGAGAAAAAAATCCATCGTTTTGAAAAAAATCCACATTTTGAAAATGGAGCGAACAGGCCAGGAAGTACAGTGTAGTGTCCGTCTGAGAAAAAAACAATCCGATATCAAACAGTCTTTTTTTTTTGCTGGAATGTTGGGCACGTAGCTGAGCTACCTAGAATGTTATATCGCTGTCATTTTTCATCCCTTGAACAATCCTGACAAAGAATATTTCCTAGCCAAGTTTGCTCCATTTTTAAAGTGGCAGATTTACCGCGAGCATTCTATTTACTATCCGTTACTTATTTCGATTGCTTTTAGCTCACTGATAGATAATGATGTTGTTGATGATGTTGATGATAATAATGATGATTATGAAGATGACGATGATGCATGGTAATGATGATGATTTTTATACTGATGCTCATAATGATAGTACCAATGATGATGATCGCGGTGGTGATGTTGATGGAGATGATGATTTTTATACTGATGCTGATAATGATAGTATCAATGATGATGATCGCGGTGGTGATGTTGATGGTGATGATGATATTTATACTGATGCTCATAATGATAGTACCAATGATGATGATCGCGGTGGTGATGTTGATGGAGATGATTATGATTATGATGACATTCAGATAGTGATAATGATTATGATAAAAAAAAACTAATGATAATGATGATGAAAAAGGTGAAGGTAGTGATGATGGTGATGGTGGGGTGATGATGAAGATAACGATGATAATGATGATGATGATGATGATGATGATAAAATGATGACGGTGTGATGACGGTGATGATGGTGTTGGATAGATATGTTGTGATCATTTATCTACTCGTATGTTTCTATTTTCAGGCGAGTGGCACTTGGCCAGCGCTCAAGTGCAGCAAAATACTGCTCGCTGAAGCTCGAGATGGCATTGATATTCATCCATACAGTAACTGGGTATTTCGAAAGAACCCTGGTGAGATAGGTCGTGTTCAGCTTTTTGCCACCAAGTTTGGAAAGCCTTTTCCTGGTGCCCTTGTTAAAGTCGAGCCATGCAATTGTCACTCATTTTTCGGCGGTGGTCTTGTTGGTGCACCAATGGTTGGCCAACCTGCTTTGCATGTACCATCTCATGTAATCGCAAATGAAAATGGAATTGCAACGCTTTTCATCGAAGCAAACGATCCCAAAAATAACAGAAGTTTTGTGGACGGTCAGGTTTATCCATTTATGTACTATATCGAAAGTCAAAACAAAAGCTGTTCGAATATATGCGAAAATGATGAATTGCAGCTACTTGACACGGTTTTTGTTTTTCTCGTATTCGATCACTACAAGCCTAAAGGCTTAGAACCGACATGGCTGGATGATATCTACCCTATCTTTAAGCAATATGCAAATTTATATCCAGTCATGACTGAAAACTTCTTAGATCTTGGAAACTATTACGACGTTTCAGACAAGAAGAGGATTATCAAAATGACTATGGAGCTGCCTGTATCGCATCCAAATTATATGCCCGTTACCCGTGACCTCTCGAAGTCCAAACGTGAAGTAATTTTGAAATGGCTTTCCAACGATGAGCTCCCTATCGGTGAGCCAAAGAACTATTATTCTGTCGAAAACCTCCGAAAGGACTTACAGACTGCTCTTCAAATAGAGTATTCAACTATTCCTATATATCACACTGCTTTGGCCTCCATCAAGCAAGGCTACAACCTCAAAATTCATGCAGTTATTAAAAGTATTTTAATTCAAGAAATGATGCATTTGTCGTTAGTTGCTAATATTCTTAATGCAGTCGGAGGTGAACCATCTCTATATTCAAATGACTTTTTCACCCGTTACCCTTCGCGCCTTCCTGGTGGATTACATCCCGACCTCGTTGTCCCAATGGAAAAGCTTTCACTTAGTCTTATCAGGAACATCTTTATGAAGATAGAACAACCAGTGCTAGAGCAAGAACGAATTTCAAGCTTTCAACACGCATTTGAGTTCGTACATCAAAAAAGAGGTATGAAAGGAAACGTTTACAGCCAGAATAGTGAAAAAGGGGCACGCTACAAAAGAGGAGAGATACCCATAGTGCGTGATAGCAGTGTTACAGATCCATTGGTTGACGAAAATAGGTCGTCAGCATGTTTCAATTCATTCTCTAAGGAACAGTTTCTTAAAGGTAAGTGAATCGATCACTTATAAGTATTGATTATTTAAGTGTTCACTTGCTTAAAGAAGAAAAATATAAAGTAAAGAAAAAGTATATTTTGGTTAAATAACAGTCACAAAAGTGTCTATAAGAATTCTACATAAAGCAAATATATGTTTGTACCCTAATTACCAGGAACTATTTTACGATAGTTGAATTTATAATAAGGAATATTGCATAAGGTGATGTTAATGAACGAGAAGGTTGTACACATTTGTAAAAGGAATAATTTATTTTCACAATATACGATCATCTGTAATAATATATCGCATAGTTACAGATGACCGCGGTACAGAACGGATATATTTTAAGTATACATCAATCCTTGTCCAGCAGAGGAGGAAGGAGGTAGGTCACAAGCGTGGTGGAGTTAAGGGGGGACTCTACCTGAATTGAAGGAAATTTGAAGAGGTTTAAAGGAGGGATAGAAGAAAGAATATGATTTTCGGAACACTAACAGACAGTTGATACCCACACAAGAGCACCACAGCTTGTTAGTGGACTAACTTGGTGTCCGTCTGTTAATTATTAACTACAAATTCTAATTTTAAAACTTCACTAAATCTTCAATATTTCTTATTTCTCTAAATTTTACAAATCCTTTGAAAAAAACTATTTCCTCCCAAAAATACCCAAAAATGTACAAAACATCCCGCAACATAGATTCATAAGATGAGTGAAGGGTTTTTGGATTGTTTGAAAAGTGAACGAGATATTTCCATTAAAGCCATGTTAAGTGGCGGAAAATGGCATTCGGGAAGAGTCCTGCCTTAAACACTAAGCCTCGTCTACACGAGCAATTTTTATGTGGCAACTGTATGTGGCAATTTTTATTTGCCCGTGTAGATGATCGACAAATATTTGTTGTTAATTTGCGTCAGTAATAATTTCGCATAGCGGAGGGACTGGTTTCTATGGATGACGTCGATATAATTGTCACATTTTATGTGGCGTCTCGTCCACACGGACAATTATCGACATGTGTCAATTTTTATTTGCCACATAAAAACTAACACGCCAGATTTTCAGCAAATACAGTTGTCACATAAAAATTGGTCATTTTTCATCATCTACACGGGCAAATAAAAATTGCCACATAGAAAATTGCCACATAAAAATTGCTCGTGTAGACGGGGCTTTACTTTGGAAGAATGGAGGGGATGGGAGGGAAGGGAAGGGAAGGGAAGGGAAGGGAAGGGGAGGGAAGGAGAGGGAAGGAGAGGGAAGGAGAGGGAATAAGAGGAGAATGCAGTTACGGATCCAAAGTAATTTGCGCGAGCTGTTATGGTCTTCCTCACAAGTCTAAGTCTATTTCATTTTGAGCAGATTTCAAGCTACGTCAACTGGAAAAAATTCGTCAAAAGGTTGACCCGATAAATGACCTACCCGAGGGAGAAAACCAGGAAAAAAAGAGAAAGGTAACCATAAACTAAATAGATACGGTCGCGCCTCTGAGAAAGTATTGTGGGTGGGGGGAGGGGGAGCATTGAGGGGGTGGTTATCAGTTTTTGAGCCTTTGCAAAGAGGTGGGTTGTGTAATGTTTTTCAACGACCCATGAAGGGTGGGACATCCTATTTGATAGTGTCCGTATTATCCGGACAGGCACAGGGACAGTGTACGTATTATCAGGACAGGGAACGTCAGGGACACATGCTTTATCGCAACAAAGACTAAATCATACAATTTAAAGCAACAGAACCTTAAAATGTCTAAATAACCGTAACTAAGTCCAAACTGAAGACATCCTACGCTCATTCAAATGCACAGTAGTCTAAATGAAATTTTATCTTGTTCCAAACGTTTATATACAATAGTCAGTGACTGGTAAGATATTCTGTGACGTCCTCCAGCATTGACATTGCTTCCCGTCAACACTTTACCATCTGGATTCAAACAA
Organism: Dendrophyllia cribrosa; assembly: GCA_024195265.1. Taxonomy (NCBI): domain Eukaryota; kingdom Metazoa; phylum Cnidaria; class Anthozoa; order Scleractinia; family Dendrophylliidae; genus Dendrophyllia; species Dendrophyllia cribrosa. Next base: position 12,938,222 of record JAJLRJ010000003.1, read on the forward strand.
TGATTGCAATAAAACTTCTAAAAGGCCAAGAAAGTGAAACTTCTGTGTAAGGACACTTAAGTGATCAGAGACCTTTAAGATCTACAAGTTTCAAACACTGGAAGAAAGACAAGACAGTTGTCAAACATGTTGCGCTATTATGCTGTAGTACTATAGTACATGTACGTAAATCGCATTGACCTGTAGAATGCTTTTATCTTCTAACAGGGTACAATTAACATACTACAGTTATATACAGTGCACAGATAACCAGTGTCCATAATGCGGGGTTAACTTTGTATGAGAGCGTGTCACTCGGGTCACAGAAAAGTTTCCGTTGTCCGTATTAACCGGTGTCCGTATTAAGCGGGCTAATTTAAGAGAAAATATATCAGCGTTTCGTTGGGACATACAAAACTTTCCGTAATAAGCGGGTGTCCATATTAAGCGGGTGTCCGTAAAGCGGGGTTCCACTCTGTTTACTGATAGCTGAGAAACAGATGGTTCCAACACCCCCATCCAAGTGAAAAGAATCACTTGAACAGACTAAAGATTCGCTTTGTAAAATATTAAGAAACTACTATACGAAACACGTTTTGAATGTTTGATGTGTTTCCCTGGCCAAGTGTGTTTTTCAGAAATCACAATACCGTTTACTTTCGAAGTCAGAAAATGGGATAACCGATTTTAACCAGGTAAAATTCACCAAGGTAAATTTTCATGGTCACGTCATGAAAAACGCTACCTGGATTTTACGTAAGTGAAAGTCTAAATGGACAGTAGGATCGATTGGATATCCCAATTAACCCAATTAATGAAATGACAAGTTTTGACAGCGAGTTCCAACTTCACCGTTGGATATATTATACAGATTATTTTTATAGATATCTATATATCTTAATTCTTTTATACATGTACAGTTTCAGATTTTTTTAGCTATTTTTTTATTACTTTTTTATGTTTTAGTTAAGTGTCTCCTATTAGCTGAGGGTTTTCCCCTCTGTTAGATATTTTATTGACACGTTAATAAAGTTTTTATTATTTATTTGAATCATTCCGTTTCTAAAAACACGCACGGGAAAAATGACATATCGAAAAGCCTTGGTACGTGAAAGTGTCTTTACCCAGGTGAATGGAAAGTCTAGGTAATTTTGGTTTCCTGTGTAATCCTATTTTCCTAGACAATAGTGCTTGATGTAACCGTGTCTAGCAAAGCTCATATAACAGCAGTGATTCAACCCTATCAGCAAACAACAATTTTAATTGTTAAAATATGGCAAACAGTTTTTTATTTACTTTTTATAAAACAAAATAAAACAAATTGACCAAACTACCTAGAACACAGGCCAAAATCAACATGTAGGGGTTAAAATCAATATGGAGGTAAAAAAAACCTTACCAACCAAGCAAATCTATTCATTTTGAGACGCGATTCCTCACGCTAACATTGCCATAAATACACCAATCACAGGAAAGAAAGAGGTAATAATACAACCAAGGAATAAACCAATCACGACAGGGCGAAGGCCCGCTCCAAACGTGAGTAACTTTCGGCTTATTACGTTTGTATATTTTCGCTACTGATGTTCATGATCATTGCTTATCTCTTCAAACAACACCATCCCACGAGTACTGTTAAATACAATGTGTACACACCGATCATAAAAGAAAGAGTATTACAATATAATTGAAAAGCGCGCCTCGTTCAGTTTCTCAGACGTTGTTAAAACCTAGACGGAATGATTTTGGTGATAATTAACGACAAAAAAGAAAATCTTAACGTATAAATAATTTAAATTATAGCCATTTCATTTTTCGATGTAGATTAAAAAACTGTTTTAACTTGTTGTGACCTCTGTATCGGCTCATAACCGGCTTATTCGCTTTTGTATTATGTTTACCACTGATGTTTAATGCTTATCTCTCTCAGACCCACCGCGAGTTATGCTAGCCACGGTAACATTACTATGCCCGCCTTTTGTGGCGAACATTTTCAGCTTTCTCAATTGCAGCTAAACAAAAATTACATAAAACGAATGTGGCTTGATTAAAACTGCATTCTGTACTCAAGTATAGACGGAACTGCAACCCTTCCGAAGATATTTCGACGTTGCAAAGTACGACAGAGTCTCAATCCCAAACAATAGTTACTGATTTCCTTATCACATGTATTCTCGAGTTAACCTAGTCGCAAATCTGTAATTAAATGGTCCGGTAAACAAAGTAAAAAACGCCAACGAAATAGTCTGATTGCATGTTTCAGGAAGAACAGTATTTTCTGAGCTATCATGAATTTGGAATAAACGGTTTATTTAGATGTTTCGAGCGTTGAAGATTGATTTTGGGTTAAGGTCACGCAGCACACTATCTTGCAAATAATGTCAAATTTGTCAGCTAAAGAACCCAAGGCATTTAGCTTATTTGCAGTACTGTTTGGGGTTTCGAGGACCCCGCGTCGTCTCCTGAACATTATAATAACCATAATAAACTGTGTTTCGTGATACAAACTGGTGTTGTAGAACAGTTATATTGTGCTACCAGAATTAAAGCTCTGTATACATACAAGTATTATATTTGGAATTAACTTCTTACGTGGATCACTTTTTTTATTACAACTCTGAGTCCCTTTAGATCCAGTAGATCTTGTCGCGTGCACTTGTGTGTGACATCCTTTCTTGAAACAGCCGATTACATCATAATGTATATAGATAGGCTGAGCCTAACAGCGTAGCATTTTGAACAAGCTTAACTAAGGTGAAACTTAACTAAGGTGAAAGGTCGGAAGCACAAGAATTAAAATTGACGCCCGGGCTATTTTTCAGTTTTAGCAATTCTCAAAAACAGTAAGCTTAAGGCTTATTACCCGACAGTCTGCACAGTACATTTAGACCGTACAAAAGTTCACAAAAACAACTTTTCTCTGTCTAGAATAACTAGTACGACTACTTTCCGAATAAAATACAGTTGTTGTTTGCCAAAAATTGCTCGAGAAACTGATTTGGAAATCAAAATTGCAAAAATACACAAAAATATTTGCATAAGGCGACGCGAGTGAAGTCTAAGTCTTGTTTTGTTTCCTTAAAATCGCTTTTCAATCTATGTAATGAATGAAAAAACACATAAAAATGGACAACACAATCTTCTTTCGACAAATTTGATTCAAATCTCCATCAGTTTATGTTTAAAAGCAAAACGCGTACCATTTTAATATAGCGCATCAAGCTGCCTTCGATGAAATTCAAGAAATCGATACAACTGAAGTTAAGCTCGTTTTAATTAAAATAATTCTCTAAAACTATACAAGAACACAAAGAAAAAGTCAATCACAGATTGATATCAACATAAATTCCCATCGAAAAATGTAATCTGTTCAGTTTACCTTTGAGTCCCTCGCTTGCTTGTTAATTCTCTAAATCTCCGCTCCTTTGGTTCTGAAATCCGTAATAAAAACAAACATATCTCCCCGCATTGAAATGAAGTTCCTCGAAGCAAGATTTTATCCCAGAAAGCTCTTCTTTTTCTACTAAAGCGGCTTCTGTGTATCCCTTAATTAGTATCCCTGTCTTGAGTAGCAAACCGCGAAAAAATGCAGGGAAATAACGACTTTACTTGTCCGCTAAACACTGACCAGCGAAAGATCCAAACTTTTTAAAACATGTTTACCGAGCTGACGGCTGTGCAGCCGCGCGAAAAACAAAGCCTCGAAGATCCCGGATGTTGATGACGTCGTACGCGCATGTTTTGCGAAGTCATACGAGCCCGCGAGCTAGCCCAAAGCGTACGGCGGGCTGTACGGCGAGCGTTCGGCGGGCGGACACACAACGCGCTCGCGAGACATTCCGCTAGCCATGACCATGAAAAATGACGGCATGGGTTCTATGAGTATGGGGCTGCGCAGCCGGGCCGAAGCAAGTGCTCCGCTATTATATCATATTAATATCATCGGTAATTCCCCCCATCTGCAATTAACAAGTAACACGACAAACAGTTTTAATTATTTTTTATAAAATAATGATAAAAAAAGTGACAGAACTACCTAGCCTTATCTGTTTTATTACGTTATTTGCACAGCAGACATTTCCTGGGTGACGACATAAAAGCGATAAAGCACACCAACAACATCGGGGTTTTCTATAATCACATTTTAAATGTCCTTTGTTACTTTTATAAAGTAAGTGAGAAAAGACATAGAAATAGGTAGCTTTACCTGTTTTTGTGGAGCCACGGTGGTCTAGTGGTTAGTGCGTCGGGCTTTCAACCTGAAGGTCGATGGTTCGAAGCCTGGTCTCTGCCGTCGTGTTGTTTCCTTAGACAAGAAACTTTACTCCACACTGTCTCTCTCCACCCAGGTGTATAAATGGGTACCGGCGACAAAAAATGCTGGGGGTAACCCTGCGATGGACTAGCATCCCATCCAGGGGGGAGTAGCAATATTCCTAGTCGCTTCATGCTACAGAAACCGGGTTTAAGCTCCGGCCGTTGTGAGCCTTCTGGCTCGTGTGCGCGACTTTACTTTACCTGTTTTTACTCTGTGTGTTTTCAGCGCGGATATTTTCCAGGTGGTGATAAATTACTCGTCAAGCACCACCATACTATCGGCGGTTTCTACAATCACATTTTGAATGCTCTCGGCTACCTCACGGATTGTGGAACAGACAACAGCATATTTACCGGAGACAAGAACAGACAGGTTGAGTATAATGGATGGTCAGTGCACGGCCACACCATGAAGGTATACGACTACTATACAGCCGTAGAAGCCATCAAAAACATCATTGAGCAAGGTGAAGGAAGCTCTCCGTGTAACCCCGTTTCCTGGAATACCGGAAGCCAGGAGAGTCTATCCCACTACTTCTTGTTTTACTCCGTGGTCGAAAATCACCAGATTAATGTGGTAGAACAGGAGATGCCTACAGACGGAAATGTTGACGATAGTGTGGTAGATCACTCACAGGTACAATACTTAGAATACTATTCCGACGAGCAGCTAATTCCTTAAAATGCTGATATGATTATTGTTATACGCTTGACCAATAAGGTGCATCTTTGACATTTGTAATCACCGATATCACTTTGATTTAAACATTACTTTTTTGATGGCCATGAAGTATAGCTTGTTATACTCTCAAGACCATTATCTTTTCAAAACCCTCGGCTATCAATTTATCCAAACCGCCTGGCCGATTGCTACAAATATTAATGAACGTTTTCTAGAATTTGACGAGACTAATAAAATATGGCTTTTTTAGCTAAACCTTTAGAGGGATGGTTTCACGGTTCGGCGCATGTGCACAGATTAAAATGCTTTATTCGCTTTCGTACCAATTTTGTCGGTTAAAAAAACACTCACATTTACTTCAATAATCGCACACTATAATTTGTCCAAACAAAGCGAAGGATGACCAAAATTCACAGAAAATTTCAACGGATTACACCGACAAAGTCAACACTGAATAAAACCTTTGACCCGAAGGATTTATTCTACGCTCTGGTGGCTTTTATGGTGCACATTGGTATGTATAATCATCCATTCAATCAGTTGACTGACCGCGACATTTTCACTGGCAAATTTCCCGCCAAGCAAGCTTCCGATTGGTCAAAATAATGAAATTAAATGGGTTACGTCATAGCTTGCACATGCGCCGAACCGTGAAACCCTCCCTTTAATTGCGTCTCCCCCCTGGAGAGGCTTATTGATTTCAGCTGCTTTTGAGGGGGGGCTTATTAGAGAAGGGGGGGGGGGGGCTTATTACAATTTAGCGAAACACAAACAGTTCACCACTCATTGATTACCGTAATCATTATGATCATTTTTAGTACAACTCCCGGTTATATTTTCCCCAAAGCTCGCGAGTGCTGTGTATATGAATTCGTGCCCGGATTGGAGCGGTACAAATGTACCGGTTATACAGTCAGCCTTTATATTTTTGATTGGGGGGGGGGGGGCTTAATAGGGGATTTACGGTAAGCATATCTAACCGTCATGCTTTATACTTTATATAGTTTTGCCGTGGCACATACTACTTCAACGGTTCCAAGATACCCTTTGATCCTGAAGGTGTTTGGCCGATGGTTTCCAATCCCCAAATGTCGAATTACAAGAAGGGTTCTAAAGCCCATTATCAGGCACAATTGTTTAACAAGGTCTATACCAAGTTGATGAAATCTCTGCATAACGTGTTCAACGGCCATCCTGAAACATTAAACGATACCATTGGCCTCATGTACTCCGTAAACCTTCACTTGAAGAACCTAGTGAGCATCCCCATTGATGACAATGGAGACCCTCGTGTAGGGCCAAATGCAGGTCCGACTTTTGATTTCACACCATGATAAGAAACATATTATTTTTTTTAGAAATGCTGTGAAATATAAGAACAGGTTACTGTTCCAGTTGAAAATGTTTTGTACACCTTTTTGACGACATTTCGACATCTTTTTGAAAATTTGTTTAATGGCTGTCACTGTCAAAAAATACTCTCCAAAAATTAAATATAGGAAACCGAAGCTCACAAGAGGACTCTTCAAAGGAAAGCATGTAAGGTTTGCGCGAGCAATACCCAAATCGAATGTTGTCTGTTATTTTGCTGTTGTTTTTTTGTTTGCTTCTTGTTGTACAATGTTCAATTTGAAATGCAAGCAATTACAAGTTCAGCGTATTATAAGGGTGCTATTAAAGGACAAGAAGTTGTTTAAAGGACACTTCTTTTATTTAAATTTATAAAGCGCGACATCTGTGGCGGAACAAAATTTAGTTTTAGTTGGATTTCCACTGCCGCTTAATTTGTACGTTCCTCTGGACTTATATTGAACTGGCTTTTCTTGTGTAAATTAAATAATGTTGGATTCCCACGTCTTGTTGTAATTATTTACACTTAAAAGTCATCAAAACCAGTTACATTTTCATGTGTATGCTCTTAAAAATTACGACAGTTGAAATCCATCATAACGCTTGATTTCCAGCCTTGTTACTGGGAAGGGAATAAAAACCAAACTAACGAAACGGCTGGAATTCTAGCCTTAATTTGCTAATCAGAGGAGTCTACACCTACATGCTTTGTAAGTAGGTGGGCATTCACTGCCGACTTGAAGCGCTCCGTCGATTCCATTGTTAGGATCTCGGGTGGTAAATTGTTCCATTTGTTGTTGGTCCTCGGCCAAAAACTATATTAATTGTATTTATCGCATGACACTTGGTTGGGGATGAATTTTAGAGGGTGGGAGTGGCCGATTCGTAGGAACAATCAGCACTTAACATAATTTGGAATGGTTGTTGCCAATTGGTTGTGTAGTGCTTTGTAGAGCAGGAGCAACCACCCTGTGTTTGAGAAGTAAACAATCGTATTTGCCTTCCCGTAACTTTTGAAATCTTTAACCCTATTTAGCCTGGGCATTTTTGGAGTTCTTGAGCAAGGGAAATGTGCCTCCCTTCCTCCCTTTCATAACATCTGCAAGATGGGACGATGGCGTCATATGACGTAGGAATTACTCGTTGAGACTATTTTCTACGAAGACCTCCCTTAAAAAATAAGAAAACATACGCTTCACGGCAAAAAACAACTGGCAAAGACTTATTTCATAGATGCCCAAAAATACCCCCCCCCCCCCCCCTTTTTTTTCTGTTAACGGCTACAAAAAAATACTTGGCAAAATTGTTTCTTTATAATCAGCTTATATGTATGTTTTAACAAACGATAATTGAAACCAAGCTTCGAATGAAATATCTCGACTTGCTTTTTGTGAAGAGTTATGGTCATGTTTGCTTTTGGAGCAAGAGAGATTTCCTAAGGGTCTTTCAGGGTGGATGCCTGAGAGCGGAAAACGAAGGAGGGGAAGGTGCTGCAACGAATGGAAGGATACCATCGAAAGAGATGCTGGCTATCGGTTGGCAGGAAAGAAAGATCCGGATACTGTAGCAATATTGGATGCGATTAATTGACTGGACGTGATTGTTTTCAAGAAACGACGTACAGTTTACATTCAACATATCGAATTTACAATATTAAACTATCGCCCATTGAAGCTCTCACCACGATATGCAACCAACTACTATTTGAAATAAATGCGACCATCGTATAGTACATTTAGCACTTCCTGAAGTGTATATTTCATTTTTCTCTTTTTTTTATTTCATCTACTATCAGTTCAACGTTGTATGCGCTCCTCAGTTTTGCTTTGCTTTGCTTGAGTTGAAATACAAAATACCAGATTAATGTTCCTGTTAAATACAAATACTCTCTACTTCCTATTTTTATGAACTTTTCTCAACACGGTTTTGAACTTTACTTTAACTTAATTTAGATCTACTTCATTTTCATTACGTTTCTGGTGGTAGAGGAAATATTTCTCAAATAGCATGCAAAAGATTTGTAGAGGAAGCTGTCCAGTATTCAGGATTTTACCAAATAGTTGTTATTTCTCTCTCTTAAAGTGAGAGGTGAAATTTTCTTCATTAAAATATAACTGTAAAACTTTGTTGAAGAATTGTTTGGAATGGTTGCATTTGATGGAAGTGTGACCTAACGAGTCTGGTTGACCATAGTACCTGCAGTCTAGAGTATCAGAAATACCATGTAAATGTAGTTGTTTTTTGAAGACAAGTATTCTATGTACGAGTTTGTAATAACTTTCTCTAAGCTTGTTTCCTTGTATATATATTTGAGCTGCTTAAAGTATTCATTTAATTTTTCCTGTGGATATCATTTAATGCGAGATCTCGCTCTATTGGCCTTATCTACTCCGTACACTTTCACTTGAAGAACCTAATGAGCATGCTCATTGATGAAAATGGAGACCCTTATGTTGGGCCAAACGCAGGTCCGACTTTTGATTTCACACCATGATAAGAAACATATTCTTTTCGTTCGAAATGCTGTGGAATATAAAAACAGGTTACTGTTCTAGTTGAAAAAGATTTGTACAATTTTTGACACCTTTTTGACATCTTTTTGAAAATTTGTTTAATGGCTGTCACTGTCAAAAAACACTCTCCAAAGATTAAATATAGAGAACCGAAGCTCACAAGAGGACTCTTCGAAGGAAAGCATGTAAGGATTTGCGCGAGATGTTGTCGTTGCCTTCGCTAGAAAGTGGAAACTGTTAAAGCTTGCAATGCCCAAATCGAATGTTGCCTATTATTTTGTTTTTTTTTTGTTTGTTTCTTGTTGTACAATGTTCAATTTGAAATGCAAACAAGTTCAGCTTATTATAAGGGTGCTATTAACGGACAAGAAGTTGTTTAAAGGACAGTTCTTTTATTTAAATTTATAAAGCGCGACATCTGTGGCGGAAACAAAATTTATTTTTAGTTGGATTTCAACTGCCGCTAGCAAGTGGAAACTGTCAAGAGGCATGCATTAAACCTTGCAATACCCAAATCGAATGTTGTCTATCTATTATTTTGCTATTGTTGTTTCTTTTGTTTGCTTCTTGTTGTACAATTTTCTTTTCTACAAGAAAGGGCAAGTAAAGCCCAGAAGCACAACTGTCCCCATCTCCGAGATTTCTCAATACGAGTAATCACTGCTTGTCTCTGGCAGAGACAAGCAGTGATTACTCGTATTGAGAAACAGAATAAGGACAGGACTTACTTAGAAAATTGGAGGCCAATCTCCTTGACTAATGTTGATGCCAAAATTGCGTCGAAAGTTATAGCGACCCGTATTGTTAAAGTTTTACCGGAAATTATTCATAGCAATCAAACTGGGTATGTTTCAGGTCGTTATATAGGGGAAGCTGCAAGATCAATTTTAGACATAATGGATTACACGAAATCCTATGATATTCCTGGAATGCTACTTTTTATAGATTTCGAAAAAGCCTTTGACAGTCTGGAGCGGAATTTTATGTTTAAATGTTTAGAAGTCTTTGGATTTGGACCCAGTCTTACAAGATGGATAGAAACATTTTACAGTAAAATAAATAGTTGTATCATTAACAATGGAACACTTTCAGCGAGTTTTGAAGTAAATCGAGGAGTAAGGCAAGGCGACCCCCTCTCCCCCTACTTATTTATCATTGCCTTGGAGCTGTTGGCAGTCGCTATTCGCTCATGCTCAGAAATTAAAGGAATCAAAATAGATTCAAAAGAATTCAAAATGGTTCAATAAACCGATGACCTAACAGCTTTTATATCAGATATTAGATCTGCTCAACACCTTTTTAAGTTACTTGATCAATTTGAAAAATGTTCTGGCCTAAAGGTGAATTAATACAAAAACCGAAGCAATGTGGATAGGCTCTTCCCGTAGTAACAGTGAAACACCTCTAGCATTGAAATGGTGTAAAACTGTTAAAGCATTAGGGGTTTACTTTAGCTATAATAATGAAGAATCACTGCAGAAGAATTTCTACGATAAGCTCAAAGAAATCAAATCTCAAATACGCTTGTGGAGTTGGAGAGGCCTCTCCTTGTTTGGTAAAGTCACAATTGTTAAGTGTTTATTACTTCCTAAAGTCTCATATATTTTGTCAATTCTTCCTTCTCCTATGGAGTTCATAAAGTCTTTTTAAACAATCATATATAATTTTCTTTGGAAGGGTCCGGATAAAATTGCCAGGACGGCGGCAATAAATGATGTCCAATTTGGTGGCTTAAACGTAACTGATCTTACAACGTCAATTATGTCACTCCGACTTTCATGGATCGCAAGATTCCTAAACGACGATTTTTATCCCTGGAAAGCTTATTTTTTTACATTTATTAAAGACTTTTGGTGGAGACTTTTTTTTCTATTGTGATTATAATATTAATGATTATAACTTTTCCCCAATATTTTATAAGGAGATGTTACAATGGTGGTCAGACTTTCGTTCTAAATTTGATGTTGTCAATCCTTGCAAAGCCATCATTTGGAACAATCATAATATTAGAGTTAACGGTAAACCTATATATTATCATAATTATAATAGCGCAAATATTTTTCTCATAAGTGATTTAAGATTTGATTTGAGTAATACGGAGTCCTTTAACTTTGCAAAACGAAACGGTTTAAGTGATTCCAACTTTCTGACCTGGACTGGTGTTCGTTGCGCTGTACCAAATCATTTGAGAAATCTAAGCCGAGAAGTTAATAAAGATCATGTCAGATCTTTGCAATTTCAAATCGGTGAAAAACTTTTCAATCCAGCGCTAAGTAAGTGTAAAAACTTCTATGGTCTCGTAATATCCAATAAGGCGACAGAGTCCAGAGGCTTCTTAAAGTTGAAATCAAAATTTTCTGTTGATGATGTGGAAACAAAAAAGACTTTTTCATTAATAAAATCTTGTATCTGTGAAACATTTGTGCAATGTTTTCAGTTCAAAATACTGAATGACATTTTATTCACAAATTCACGCTTAGCTAAGATAGGTTTAATTCAAAGTGATCTTTGCACTTTTTGTAATACTTCTAGGGAAACAATTGATCATTTATTTTTTTACTGCGTTCACTCCCGTGCATTTTGGGAGGAATTTGAATCTTATTGGCTCTCAATAACTAAAGAACAAAGGAAACTCGAGTTAAAAACTATTTTAATCGGTGTCACAGATACTAAATGTCATTTGTTTAATTATTTAATTGTTTTAGGTAAGCTACATTTATGGAACTGTCGTAAAAATAATAGTCTTCCTTTTTTCTTTTCCTATAAAGAACTAGTTAAAAGAAAATACAAAACCGAACGTCTCATTGCTGCGAAACATAATAATCTGGAGATGCTTAAGGCTAAGTGGAAACCTGTTTTAAACTGTAATTTTCTAACTACATAGGTGCATAACTAAGAACCAATTGTGGAACAAAGTAGTGTAAGAATCGTATTGTAAGAAAGTATTGTATTGTAAGTAGTAAAAGTATTGTAAGTAGTGTCCGTCTTTGTTTTTGTAAGTATTGTTTCTTTTGTGTGTGTTGCAATAAAGACAAAAAGCCCAGAAGCACAAAGAATATTTTTGTGAGCGATAAAACGACCTTTCAACTGCCACCTTTAATATTTATTGACCTTATGAAAACGAAAAGCAAACATTATTATTGGCTTTTTATAAATAAAACCGCGCCTAAAATAACAGCGCTTGAAAAATGGGGGATCTCACGTTAACCCTATCCAGACCGTGGGAGGGGGAGGGGGGGAGTGCTTTTGGAGCCCGCTCGAATATTGAAGTTGCGTCGTTTCAAAACGGTCGACGCATTGACCACCAAATTTGGTGACTTTTCCTAAAATTCATCTGGAAACATTTTCACGTTAGCGTCCTTTGTTTGTACCACAAAGGGTAATAGGTCCATGATAACCGTCACGAATATAGCGCCTCCTACAAACTATCATGACCATATTGTAGTATATTTAACGGCTAATAGGTCCATAATAACCGTCACGAATATAGGGCCTCGGTAATAGGTCCATGATAACCGTCACGAATATAGCGCCTCCTATACGCTATCATGACCATATAGTTGTATATTTAACGTACTCGTAGTACCTGTAGTACTCGTAGTACCTGTAGTACCTGTAGTACTCGTAGTACCTGTAGTACCTGTAGTACCTGTAGTACCTGTAGTACCTGTAGTACCTGTAGTACCTGTAGTACCTGTAGTACCTGTAGTACCTGTAGTACCTGTAGTACCTTTAGTACCTGTAGTACTTGTAGTATTTGTAGTATCTGTAGTACTCGTAGTACGCGTAGTACCTGTAGTACCTGTAGTACTCGTAGTACCTGTAGTACTCGTAGTACCTGTAGTACTTGTAGTACCTGTAGTACCTGTAGTACTCGTAGTACCTGTAGTACTTGTAGTACTCTTAGTACCTGTAGTACTCGTAGTGCCTGTAGTACTCGTACATGTAGTACCTGTAGTACCTGTAGTACTCGTAGTACCTGTATTACCTGTATTACCTGTAGTACCTGTAGTACTCGTAATACCTGTAGTACTCGTAGTGCCTGTAGTACTCGTACATGTAGTACCTGTAGTACTCGTAGTACTCGTAGTACTCTTAGTACTGTAGTACCTGTAGTACTCATAGTACCTGTAGTACCTGTAGTACTCGTAGTACCTGTAGTACCTGTAGTTCTCGTAGTATTTGTAGTACCCGTAGTACCTGTAGTACCCTATAGTTCTTGTAGTACTTGTAGTACTCGTAGTACCTGTAGTTCTTGTAGTACTTGTAGTACTCGTTGTACCTGTAGTACCTGTAGTACTCGTAGTAGTAGTAGTAAAATTGCTTTATTTGCATGACCGCAAGATTTTACAGTAAAAAAACATATTTATAGCAATTAATAACAAAACAAGACTAATAGTACTCTAATAATATATATAGTTAGGCTTAGCCTAACAGCGGCGCCCTCTGAAGACCCTCTGAACAAGCTTAACTAAGATGAAACTTAACTAATAGGTGAAAGGTCGGAAGCACAAGAATTGAGATTAATATTGACGACCGGGCTATTTTTCAATTTTAGCAATTCTCAAAAACAGTATTACCCGACCGTCTGCAGAGTACATTTAGACCGTACAAAAGTTCACAAAAACAACTTTTTCTCCGTCGAGAATAACTATTACGACTTTTTTCCGAAAATACAGTTGTTGCTTGTCAAAAAATGCCCACGAAACTGATTTGGAAATCAAAATTGCAAAAATACACAAAAGGCATATTTGCATAAGGCGACGCGAGTATAAAATCTAAGTCTTGTTTTGTTTACATAAAATCGTTTTTCAATCTCTGTAATGAATGAACAAACACATAAAAATGGACAACACAATCTTCTTTCGAAAAATTTTATTCAAATCTCCATGAGTTTGTTTAGAAGCAAAACGCGTACCATATATAGCGCATCGAGGCCGAGCCGTGTCTTTGATGAAATTCAAGAAATTAATACAACTGAATTTAAGCTACACGTTTATAAACAATTCTCCAAAACTAACGAGAACACAAACAAAAAGTCAATCACAGATTGATATCAAGATAAATTCCCATCGAAAAATGTAATTTGTTTTACTCCAGAGACTACTGTACTTGGAAATTCTTTAAATCTCCGCTTTGTATAGGTAATCATACGGTTTCGAGTTCAATTTGGGATTAATTTGCACGAGTGAGTTTTTCAAAAAGCTCAAAATTGCACGAGCCGCTTATTACTTATTAATAATTATACATGAAAAAATTTGCATCCATTTTTGTTTGGAATTTTTTTTTTTTTGCAAAAAATGTTTTTTTGGAATTTTTTTTTTCTTTTTTTTTGGCAAAAAAAAAAAAGAAAAATTTTTTTTTTCGATTTGTAATTTGCACTGGTGTTACACTTTTTACACAGGTGTTACACGTTTTGCACTGGTGTTACACTTGAA
>JAJLRJ010000003.1:12955000-13037500 GCA_024195265.1 Dendrophyllia cribrosa
GTGATTAGTACTCGTCAAAAGTTTCTTGCAGAAAATTGTAGTGAGATTAATATCCAATTAGATGGCCATCCAATTTATAGAGTTGAGCATGCCAAATCATTAGGTTTAATTATTGATGACCGACTTTCGTGGTCTAATCACATCAAAGAACTATGCAGGAAGATATCCTCGGCAATAGGTGCTCTGAGGCGCATTAGGTCTGTCATTTCTCAGTCCACTGCAGTACAAATATATAACGCTTTAATCCAACCTCATTTCGATTACTGTGCCCCCGTTTGGGATGGATTGAGTTCTTATCTATGTGAAAAAATTGCACAACCGAGCAGCTAGGGTTATTCTGCAAGCCAACTGTGAGGTAAACTCAAGCCTGCTTCTTGAAACTTTGAAGTGGGACCACCTATCATTAAGAAGAAGAAAGCAGAAAGCTATAATGATGTTTAAATCCCTTAACGGGTTAGCCCCAGTGTACTTGCATGATTTATTCAGTGAGCGACACACAGACTATGACCTGCGTGATTCTTTCCGTAAGTTAAACTTACCCAAGCCGCGTACCGATTATTTGAAACGTAGCTTTGGCTATAGCGGTGCCTTACTGTGGAATTCTCTTCCTGAAAATATTAGGGCGATTAGATCAATTGGGCAGTTTAAGAAGGAAATCAACCGCGCACTTGAAACATTCGATTCTCACTCGGCAATCTTGTAAATCAGTTTTTATAGTTATTTTAATTTTTATAAATGATTGTAATTAAAATACTATTAGTGTAACTGAAGATTTTTAACCGAGTTTAAATAAAGATCTGCTACTACTACTAGACAGCGTGTTTTCGAATGAATACGGCAAATTGTTTATATAGAGTTTAAATAAAAGAGGACTTAAATACATCCTTGACGTACACCTCTTGAGTATGAGAAAGATCGAGTTTTGTTTTCTCCGATTCTTATGGAACATGTAGAATTGCAATAAAGGCTTTTGATCAGATTGTAGAAATGTCCTCCTATGTTGATTTTGAGCAACTTGTAAAACAATCCCTCGTGCCAAACAGCCGAGTCGAAAGCTTTACGAAAATCTACGAAACAAGCATAGACTTTTTCCTTATGGTAGTGGACATATTTATCTATTAGGGTCGACTCCTTAGAGTGAAAACATGGTCTGCAGTACGATTTTCAGGTAGAAAGCCAATTTGGGAATTGTGTAATATCTTGTTTTCTTTAAAATACAAGTATAGTCTTTGATTTAAAATGGAACAAAACAGTTTTCCAAGGCAACTAGATACACATATGCCTCTATAGTTTGTTGGATCACTCTTGTCACCTGATTTGTAGATTAGGGTTATAAGGCCTTGACACCAAATATCTGGCATTTTTCCAGATCGTAAAATGAGGTTAAAAAGTTTGATGTAAATAGGCATAAGCGAGTCAAGGCTCGCTTTGATCATTTCATTTCTTATTTTGTCAACAAATGGCGATTTCTTATTCTTCAATTTCTTCACCGCTTGACGTATTTCTTGCTCAGTTACCTCTTGATCTAAATAGTTAAGCTGTTCTTTTTCTTTTTCTAATGATAGTGGCTCATCATAGACTCCTTGATGATTTATGGAAGTTCTCGGGTCATTGGAATGTAAGGATTAAAAATGATTGAGCCATGTTTCTTCCGAGATTGGGGCAGAAACATTTTCGTCGATAGTATCGTTCATCGATTTTAGACAACTCCAAAACGACGCTTTGTCGGAATTTAATGCTAGTTCGTCGAGTTGCAGAGTTTTTTCTTCCTGATTTTTTTTCCTTTTTGAGTCAAGGAGCTTTTTATAATCATTCAGAGTTTTGTGAAATTTTTCCCGTAACTCAGAGTTAAGGGGATCGCGATGTTTTTGATTTGATAGTTTTCGTAATTCGCGTCTTTTCAGTCGGCATTCACGGTCGAACCATTTTTTGTTAGATGTTATCCTAATACGTTTTCGAGATCTTTTGGTTTTAATGACGTTTAGTGTGTGAAAAAATGTTTACTCTCGGTGAAACACAACCGATTTCTGATGCAAATGAGAAAGAACAGCAAACACAACAACGCTGGATTTAAACAAGTGGCTGGAAATCCTTGTCCGAGAAAATTAACCACCGAAACTCCGCTGAACGGTGCCTTGAAATTCAGCGCGATCGAGCAACGGAGAGACAACGAGAGCATAGATTACAAAGACTTCGAACAGCCTAGGCACTGTGACACCGTTTGAGTAGGTTCAAACGCCTTTGCAAAATGCCGCCATTAGAATTCTGAACGAAACCGATCAGGAGAGGCGACGGCACCGACTGGAAGTGTTGGACAAAATGATTCTGTTTATAGACGCAACGAGAGGCGGCAAGAATTACAAGATCAGCTAAATACTCGTGACGAATATCCCCGGGGGAGGACTCCCATATAAAAATGACGGGGGTGCTCGTCGGAAATTTTCAAAAACACCCTAAAAGGTACCAGAATCTCGTTTGATGGGCGTGGCTCAAAATAATTTTTACCCCTAAGAGGTACCAATTCTAAATCAACACATGTCATATTCTGTCATATTTTTTCGGCTCATACCCTAAAAGGTACCGCGATAATTCTAATGGTGGTCATTTTAGATTTTAGCACCCTTTGCGGTACCAATCTCCAAATTTTGACCCGTAAAAGGTACGACGAGCACCCCCGTCATTTTTATATTGGAGTCCCCCCCCCCGGCGGTAGGCAAAAACAAACACTGATTACAGGAAAGGCTCAGAGAAGAAGAGCGATTAAGTATTGTAGCTCAAATCACCGGCTTTTGCAAAAAAAAAAAGATTTTAAGTAGCTAAACTACTGAGAGGATACTCAAACACTGAAAAATAATTCTCTTAGTACACACTGTAAATAGATGTTTATTGATATTCTCACTAAAGTCACTAAGGAACTTTTTAAATGATCAAAACTACAGATAAATGATCACAACTACAGATCATACAGGTGGAAATTATTTCCCAAATATACAACATTTACATGATGTAGCATTGTTTGTGAATAAACAGTGAGTGAAATGTGCTTTGTATACGTATACGGTATCTTGAGTTTACAGCATTCTTCATAAAATAGTTCAATAAGAAATAACATTCGAATGCTTTAGTCAGAAGAATTTCTGTTTACAATTTGGATAAAAACATTTTGTTAGGAAAAAACAATTTTCTGTTAGCAATCATGACCATCTAATCTGTAACAACTGTATACATGTAGGTAAACACATGGCACATCAACATTACTGCTTCACATTTATTATTGGAACGGTGATCAGTATCTTAAATCTCCTCACAATATCAGTGTACGTGCAAGTACATAGATTATGCAAATTGGGAACCTGATCACCTTCAACATGAGTTGTCTGTGGAAACTGAATACAGATCCACTGTAGTTAATATATGGCTATGTGAAGTGTATTGGCACTAGTGTAGGGGCTAACTGGTCATGAAGGCCTAAGTTCTTCTCTTAACCTACGAATTCTCCATCCTGGTGTCTCTACATTCCTTATGGTATTTGCAGAGAATCTTTTGCTTCATCTTGAATATTCATGTTTTGTAATCAATTTTGTAATTCGCATGACCTGTATCCAAAATATAGTATTGTTACTGCTGGGAGAATCTCATGTCACTTTCACCATTGAGTTGTTATTTTTCGGACAACATCACTTTTCAGCAGCAGTAAACTCCTGTGATCTCAACCATTCAAGCGAATTGAGAATTGGTTACCAATTATTTGATATCCAGTATATAGAACAAAAATTATAGCAGTATCTAAAGGGAACAGGTTAATTTGGGAGATAGCTCTCACAAGCTTCAAAAATGGAATATAATTGAAACAATCGAAATAAACAGAACACCACTGCATATTGTCCTGGACCATGTCCACAACTGTACTTAATACATCCACTTTCAGACTTCGGACCAGTTTTTCTTCTTCTGACAAAAATTAATGAAGATAGGTGGGGGGGGGGGGGGGGGGAGGAAGTGCCTGAGGATCATTTGGTACCCAGTCCCATAGCAGTTACAGCGACCCACAGCTCAAAATCCAAAATTGACCAGTACCAGGTCCCATTTATTTTTGGAAGACAGGGCACATAGTTCAAGTTAAATGGAAGAGACTGGGAACAAAAATGTCTCAACTTTAAATTTTGGGGCTATTGCCAGAAAGCAACCCAACCTTTCCAGTCAAACCAGAAATTCCATCTCTACCTCCCACGTCGTTGAAATTTTGCAGTGCATCCTTCCCCGAGCTTCGCGAGGTTCTGCGAGACACGTATTTCTAGTTAATGATTGCATATACTATGTCGCTGTTTCCTTGAATTTCATAAAAAAACGTCAGTCTGGTAATTTGATGCCAGTATTAATGAGTTATTGTCAGTTGACCTTGCTCTGATCAACACACGTGCACCATGGAAAACGTGGCAGGCACGTCGAGTCTTGGTAAGTGATACATTGATTCATCGGAACTAAATCCCCGATTGTATCAATTTATAATTAAGCGGTCGACTGCGACGCCTTTATAGTGAACGAGTTAAAAGGTCGCTTTATTGGCATCTCACCGTTTCCCATTTCCTCTCAAAATCAGTTCCTGGAATTTTTCAAACTCATCATGTTTTATCAGTGAAAGATTATGTTCAGACAATGAGCATGTTACGCATGGATTTATAGATTTTACTTGTTTAACCTCGATCTGTATTTTTTCCCCTAAAGGATAAATTTCTTAGGTTTTTACTACGTAGAAAATGACCAGTACAAAATTCGCTTTTAACCCAGTACTTAAGTTTCACTTTTAACCCTTTAATAAGACATTTAAAAAAGTTGCTTATTACAATTGTCTTGGATGATCGTACAGAAAAGACTAAAATAGTACGATTTTGTAACTAAAATTGAATTTTGCGAAGTCCATTGATTACTAGAATCTGAATTCACAGAATTAAAAGTCTTTTTTAACATCAGGAGAGGTCGATACAAGCAAGTCGAGTAGAAAGAGAAAGATGGAATCTTCGCCAGGTACATGTATACTAGCCAATAAGAAATATTATCAACACTCAAACTGTTAAAGATTTAATAAATATTTCACTCCCAACAGTACATAATAGTATATTTTTTAAGCAATTTAGTTCAATATCATTGAAGCATGCATGATTTTAACAATTTTATTTTATTTTGAATAGAAGATTCCCCAGATTCCCCACAAAACATTCCGTGGGATTGGGATTCATAGGAACAGGAGACAGTAGTGACAGTGAAGACAGTTGCGGTGATGGTACAGGATACCATTCTCCCATCACCGCAACCATAACAGACCCGGAAGACGATATGTCGTTTTTTCTTTGGTGAGTATATAATAAGTCTGCACTTCTCTTAAAGCATTATAGGTCAATCCAAAACATTGTTGTAATATATTTGCTTGGTTGACTTGTTACATTTTTAGAAAGTGTACAATCTGGCAGGGAGGCCGAGGTGGAGGAGGAGGAGGTGTTGGAGGAGGTGGAGTAGGAGGTGGAGGAGTATGAAGTGGGGCAGATTACGAGGATGAAGGGGATGAGGGGGACGAGGATGAGGACGAGGAGGATGACGGAGAGGAGGAGGAAGAGGAAGAGGAAGAAGAAGATGAAGAAGAGAATGTCGAAGGTGACTGTTTAATATAAGCAATGTGCAGTTTCAGAAAATATCCATACCCCCATATCCCGGATGTTGTGTGGCGTCATACGCGCATGTTTTGCGACGTCATACGCGCCCGCGAATTAGCCCTGCCCAACGGACACACACGTACACATGCGCGCCCGCGAAACATACCGCTAGCCATGACCATGAAAAATGACGGGCATAGGTTCTATGAGAATCGGGCTACGCAGCGGGGCCCGCGAGTGCTCCGCTAAAATGAAGTATGGAAACATTACGTGCAACTTTAAACAGAACTGGAATAGAGCTCTCCTAAAGGTTATAACATTATATTCATTTTCCGCGAACCAACGAATATATTGTGTTTGAGGTGTTGATCTACAAAGCATATAGCAAGCATTAATGTACCAAGCATAAAACAAATTTATTTATTTGTCCCCGCGACATTTCGAAATAAACCAACTGTCAACTATTGATGGCAAATATTCAACCCAATTTTATTCAAAGGCTCTCATGTAATTTTTTCAAACTTTGCAGTCTTGAAGACCAACATCTAGACTATAAGAGGCATAGAGTCAATTCAAAAGTTGAGAAAATTACTAATATGCAAAGACCATGACGTCATAAGATCGTTTTTATGGTAAAACCGATGTCAATCAAATCTACTTTTTTGGAAATTTCATTTCATCTCCAGTACATGTCTGAAGCAGCTTGCCTAACCGAGCTCAGACAGGGAAGCGTCAACCGTTTAAAGTTGGGATGTTGTGTTACCAAAGTCCCAGTTGAGCCACCTTAATTTCGAACGAAGAACCTTCAGGTATGAATGACAAATTAAGATGAAGCACATGTTGTAGCGCAAAAGCGCGTGCAATATCGCAATATCGCAATATATTTATTTGGCCAAAACATCCCTTTTGGTAAACTAGTTTAAGCAAAAAAAGTTTTTGGTTCCAGCGATTTATTTAAAAGGCGAAATTTAAAAAAGATTGAAAAATGGAATTATGAAGGTTTTTGGCACTCAACTGAAAGCAGAATTATAACGCAACTTTGAGAAGATGGTGAACGCGTAAAAAACATCTTCTAAAAACGAAACTTGGCACAAATGTTAGTTTGCTCTTAAAAATGTGCTTGTAACTTTTTTAACGGACACATTTCGTAAGTCAACATTTGTGTCTATCAACAAAAGCGGAAATGAAGGCCAACTTCGAACGCTAAAAATGGCTTCTGGTGTATGATCTGATCATGAAACCTGTATGAGAGGAATCCTTGGTTACCGTGTTTATGCTAATTTTTGAGAGCTAGTTTCATGAAAACAGCATAAACAGACGAATTAACATGAAAGAACGACTTACTACAACTTGTTCATCGTTTCTTTAGTAGTAGACGGATATTTCAGCTTAATTTATCAGATTTATATGTCATGTTTAGTCGTAGAATTGCCAGAGTCGAATATATTTTAAATAGCGGTATTGTTAAACGAAAATTCTCGATGTCATTTTGGGGTTTATCTGTTCTCCGGAATCCGGAATCCGAAATCCGGAATACGAAATCCGGAATCCGGAATCTTGAGCGTGAAATCCTAAAAACCGGAATGAACCAAAACATGAAAAATAAATAAATACCCGTTTCATTTTTCGTACTTGACATCGCGTGGCGTAGTTTTAGTCTTCAGTCGTGCAGTTTTCCGATTCCTTCAGTTACTTTACCTTTTTACGCCAAAATTTTGACTATAGCGTGATCTGATTTTATAACGCACGCTGTGGTCTAAGGGCCTGTTTATATGTTCTCGGGTACCCGAGACAACCCTCCTTCCGAGTACCCTGGCCGAGCTAACTTTTCTCTTATTTCTTTGAAAAATTCAACTAACCGTTTACATGAGAATCGAGAACTCGTCTTGGGAGGCGAGACAACTCAGTTGGGCAAAACTTGTCTCACCTCGGCAGGTAGTAACCCTGGCAGGCGGAACAACTTTTTCTCATATAAACACTTTGGCTCGCCTACCCGGGACAACTCACGGCGTTCTGCGTGTCACGTAAAGCCAAGAACACAAATTCGCATTAAAGAAGTAAAATGTAAATCAGCAAAGCCCATAATTATCGAATGAACGAAACGAACTCAAAAGAACAGGTATACGATAGATTTGAATATTTACTCAACTTTGTGAATATTAAGTAGGGTCAACTTTTACTCGGTCAGCAGGGACAACACTTCTCGTATCAACACTCGGCAAAGTTGTCTCAGGGGGGAGGGTTGTCTCGTGTACACGAGACCATATAAACAGGTACTAAACTGAATATAGCGCGACACATCGCGTTTCGTTGCCAAGCACGTTCATAGGCTTAGCCAATCTATAAACAGGATAGATGAGAGTGAAATCGTGGCGGCACAAGCGGCCCGTTGAAACGAAGTAGTCGCGATTTTAAATTTTCCATACAGTATTATGCACTTTTGTATTCATACATTTTTACACATTTCTAAGAATTTCGCCAAGGAGATTTTTTGACAATGTCAAATCGCCGCATGGGAAAAAATCGTGTTTTATATAGTCAGCACTACACGTGCACGTACAACCTCAATTTGACATTGGATTCGAGCCAATCAGAACAAACGGTTCTCACGGGGAGTTTTTGAAACGTCAGTGTTTATATTTTTTAGCGGAGCTCTGCGGGCCGAAAGCCCGCGCGTAGCCCCATACTCATAGAACCTAGAACCTATGCCCGTCATTTTTCAGGGTTTTGGCTAGCGGAATGTTTCGCGGGCGCGTGCATGTGCGGCCCGCCGCGGCCCGCCCGTGTTGGACAGGGCTATTTCGCGGGCGCGAATGACGTCGCAAAACATGCGCGTATGAAGTCACACAACATCCGAGATGTTTGTTTTCATTACGGATTTCACAACCAAAGATCAAGCGGAGATTCATTAAAGAATTTCCAAGCAAGCGAGGGACTTAAAGGTAAAACAGATTACATTTTTCGATGGGAATTTATGTTGATATCAATCCGTGATTGACTTTTTCCTTGTGTTCTCGCTAGTTTTGGAGAATTGTTTAAAAAACGTGCTCAATTAAATTCAGTTGTCTTGATTTCATCGGAGACATCACGGCCTCGATGAGCTATAAATGGTTCGCCTTTTTGCTTTTCAACATAAACTTATGGCGATTTGAATAAAATGTTTCGAAAGAAGATTGTGTTGTCCATTTTCATGTGTTTGTTCATTCATTACATAGGTTGAATAGCGATTTTATGTAAACAAAACAAAACTTGGATTTTATAGTTCTAAACTTCACTCGCGTCCATGGTCTTATGCAAATATGTTTGTGTATTTTTGCAATTTTGATTTCCAAATCAGTTTCTCGGACATTTTTTTATAAGCAACAGGTGTATTTTATTCGGAAATTAGTCGTACTAGTTATTCTAGACGGTGAAAAAGTTGTTTTTGTGAACTTTTGTACGGTCTAAATGTACTGTGCAAACGGTCGCGTAAGTCTTTTTTTGAGAATTGCTAAAATTAAAAAAATAGCCCGGTCGTCAATTTTATTCTTGTGCTTCCGACCTTTCACCTTGGTTAAGCTAATCTTTTCATCGGCTTTAATTTCTGTTCAGAGAGCGACGCTG
This sequence comes from Dendrophyllia cribrosa, assembly GCA_024195265.1. NCBI lineage: Eukaryota > Metazoa > Cnidaria > Anthozoa > Scleractinia > Dendrophylliidae > Dendrophyllia > Dendrophyllia cribrosa. The sequence goes on from JAJLRJ010000003.1 coordinate 12,964,252, forward strand.
TTAGGCTCAGCCTATCTATATATATTAGCCGTAGTATAAATTTAATTTGTCTCCCTTTATTGATGTTGTTTGGGCCGATTTGCGGCCCAATAAATTCTCAAAACAATAGTTATAATCCTGTGGTTATTGTTTTCCGCATGGGTACCCTGTATAGAGTCACGTGACAAAAGCACATGGTTTTGCTCGGTGGAGAAACGCTCGTGTGAACAAATTGTACGGACCGTATTTGCATAGAATTGTAAGTGATATTCATTTGTAAGTGTTTATGATTACATTAAACTGGACTATTTCTTAAATGTTGACATTTTTCTCTGTTTTGGTTTAGTTTTCACCGTACCACGTACCGTACATGTAGTACGCATGTGAGCATCAGCGAACATATCGAATCGAATGCGAATGTCAGGATTCTGCAAGATTGTTACTTCATTAAATAAATAAGTATGTTGCGTCACCTGTACGCGTTGAAAGTCTGTGCTTATTTGGCCCCAACAGATGTATTTCCTTTTTATTATAACAAAAAAGCAAATTATGTTTTCTGATTATTGTAAACAAAAATGTACTGTTGGGTCTGCTCGCAAAATACCCTTTCCCCACCTGATGGTACTCAATTAGTTCTTATAAATTCTAAAACCACAAGCAAAATCACTCGCAATGCTGTGTGCATATGGTCGTAAAAAGGTAAAGTAAGGAATCGGAAAACTGCGCGACTGAAGACTAAAACTGCGCCACGCGATGTCTAGTACGAAAAATCAAACGGGTATTAAACGGGTATTTCTTTATTTTTCATGTTTTGCTTCATTCCGGCTTTTAGTATTTCACGCTCAAGATTCCGGTTTCCGGGGAATAAGTCAACCCGTCATTTTGAACTCGCCGATGCGGAATTCCTTCTAATTTCGTCGGGATCATAGCATCAATGCATTTTGCCAGCCGACCTTTACCATAGCTCACGATGGCCTTTGGTATTCATTTTCCGTTATACAGAAATCAGTTTTTGCTTTTTTTCAAAGGAAAGAATGACCTACAGAAATGCCGTTGGGGACTTCGTCCCAAGTTAATTTGATTCATTAACCTCTAGCTAAGTAACGCAAGCCACCCGCAACGTAAGTCACGTTTTGTGTCACCAACTGTAAACACATACAAATTTCTTTCGTTTGAATTATAACCAAATGTTTATTTTTAGTTCAATATGTTTGTACTTTCTAATCTGAAATGAACTGCACAAAAACGGCAATTTATAGGTTGATAGCGTTCCCCAAATTTTCAACCCCACCCCACCTTCACTGCCAGCCCTGCAATTTGTTGAAAGATCGTGTTCAACTAACCTGCGATTGGCCGGTTTTTTTTTTTTATTCGATTTTATTCCTCCGACAGACGGTCCAATCGCAGATACGTATTCACGCAGCAGCATTCGACGACTTATTTGTTCCGGAGTCCCCTCGCGCGATTCGCTCTTCGTGCTCAAAAAGGCAATGGGGCCGGGTCTATCTAGTCAACAGTTGGTTGGAGACTGACGTACTTCTCAGGCAATTATCTATCCCTTAGTTTAAGCCGAGAGACTCTTGTTTAAGCTTACACATCTTATACGCTGCACTACGAGGACCTAAAATTTGCTTGCATATCGCCGTATCCCCTCCTATTCCCTCCCTGAACTAATACAGTCCCACCTCACCATCCCCCACCCCTAGGGAGTGAACAGTCACGCCATGTTACCGGCATGTGTAATATTTTGGACAAACAGATTTAAGCTTTTGTTTCTGGTATTGTAAGTAAAATAACTGATTCGTATTTTTTTTTGATAGCGAAATGAGATAAAACAAATTATATCAAAGGCTACAAAACATTCTGCTGTTGTACAAATACTGGATAGTTTGTATAATTTTCCGTAACATATTTCTACATATTCCTTCTTATTTTTTACCAAACAGGCATCTTTTGTTCTCGGACATAAAATTTGCACGCAAGTAGTAAAAAAAAAAAAAGAATCAGACAACGGTCAACAATGAGACTGAGCGTAACAGAGTGCTTAAACCCAAAACATAAGAATAACGCCGTGCTATTTCAATAATGTAATTTGTTTCTTTCATTGGAACTGATGTTAAATCCCGAGCATAGGCATAAGAATTGGCGTAAAGTGAAAACGAACATTGACATACGATTGCGCTTACGATTACGCTTTATATGCTCAATGTCGTGCCCGTTTTCACTAGACAAAAGCGCTGCTCTGCGTCCGCTTATACTTATGCTTATATCGCTAGTGAAAACCAGGCTTTACGCACTCTTTTCTCTGCAGAGGTTCTGAGTCAGTAAAGAAACACCGAAATAGAAAATCGAAGTGCCCCTTGGGCTATCTCCTGTAAGTTTTTCCCCATCATGCAATGCTGTCATATTATGTCCGAATATTGTTTTTGATGTTGCAATTGGACATTTAGGTAAGAGTGCGTGGTTTCTTGAGTTCAATTTCTCTTTTGACAATTTTGTTTTCATGTAATTGGTAATGGTTATGCAGTCCTCTTGTCTTGTGTCTGGAGCAAGTTTCAGTACTTTCAACTCGTCTGGATTTTCACCTAGTTTATTATCAAGAGCCTCATACAAACATTATGTCATTGTTGCCTTCCCTAAACCCGCGCCACTATTTAAAAAGTATCAATTGCTTCTCGTCGTATTCAACAGAGAGTAACATATGGTAAAAAAACTCCATTTGTTCTCTGTTCAAAGATTGAACAAGTTCTCCATAACTGTTATCATCCATACGATTAATTGCCAGCTTTTCATTATCATTTGCTGTAGAAAAAATTCCAGCATTACTTTAAAGATTGTTCCCTTGGTGATTTTTATCTAAACATGGGTTAAAACAACCAAACAGTTCACTGTATTGTGTTTCTTCACTTATATCCTGTTCATCGCTATGTTGAGCAGACGGAGCTACAGTATCTAACTGATCACGTTTCTTATTTTCAGGATCTCCCATAGCTTTTTCTAAGAGTTCTCCTTTCTTTTCTTTCGAATATAACATGTTTTACTTGCTGAAATCTCTCTTGATACGTTTCACAATTTTGAATCAAATATTTGCTTTCATTTCTACATGGGATATAAAGCATCAAGTGCTCTCTGCAATTAAATTTCAAGATCCTTTTTATTTATTTTCATTATTTTATTTACTTCATTATTATGGAACGCATGGAGCACAACATTACTTCACGAGAATTACACGCTTGTTGTACAAAAGATACGTAGTGTAGTCTCGTGTACATGTATGTCTCAATGAATTCGAGATACATTGGTACTCTACAAGTGAAGCTGTTTTTCGCGTACAGAGGATATCCTATTGGATGCAGTGATCGTAATGCCATGATAAGACAACGGAAGTTCTGTCTAGCTCCAAGTCGCTACTCAACAACAGAATAAACTAAAGAGCTAAAACTAACTGCAAGAAGTCGTGATTCCAATATAGGAACATGACAGGAGCTTATTACTCCTAAACATGATCGCATTTTCATTCTTGGATCTTTAATAGACACTCACATCCGTGATCAAGAAACACTTTCTCACAAGTCTTGCACGCCGCAGACTGTGGACACTTAATCACGGCCTATTTACTGATCCTAATATTTCCACAGCGGTAACATAAACGTCAGCATTTTGCAACACGAGTCTGAGCCAAAGAAACCCTTATATATGCCAGGACGGTGCAGCGAATACATAGAGAAATAAAATAATTATAGGCTATGGCATGAAATCCTCCGGGATCCTGTCATTAGAGAAATTATCCAAAGATCAGTGCATGGGTCAATATTATCGAGCAAAGTAGATAGATAATTGCGACTTGTCACATCCTAACAGTATAAAACGTTCAAATGCAGAGGACCACTCAACACTACGATAAATAGTGGTAACTTACTTTCCGGATCTCCTTTATAAAGGGATGCGAGTACTATACGTCACCCGTAGTTTAGATAAACGTTTAAAATGCAAGGCTAGTACAACGGAAATTGATGGCAGGTTTAATGGCCAATATTTCGACTAGTAGAATTAGTCTTGTACAGGGCCAGCATAGGAGTGAAAATAATATACAACGGCTCTTAAATTTGAATATAGATAACAAGTTCATGATTGGCTAATATAATCATTTAATCTTATATTAGCCAATCATGTACTTGTTATCTATATTCAATTTTAAGAGCCGTTGTATATTATTTTCACTACTACGCTGGCCCTGTAGAAGACTAGTTCTACTAGTCGAAATATTGGCCATTTAACCTGCCATTAATTTCCGTCGTACTAGCCTTGCATTTTAAACGTTTATCCTAACAGTGATCTATAGCAAGGGACAAATACCTCGTAAACCTACTTGGGAAAGCTATTTTAAAGGCTTTTAAATACTTCTTGCGACTAGTGGGAGTCGTGATTGGCCTGTCTCTTTTTTATTACTATAATATGTATAAAGAGCTTGTGAAGCGTAAATAAGCCATTTCACAGATTCGAATACCAGATATATTAAAACCATCGATAGGAAAAATCTAAGGACTACCCTTACCACAATTATCTCTTTAAGCAAAGACTAAATCGGGCACGAATCTTCTGACCAAAATGAACCAAAATGAGGCCTAAAAACGTAAAAAACAAAAATGAATCAAAACCCCGAACCTCACTGAAACCTAACTGTTTGACACTGGTTTGTTTGACCTGGAAAATCAACCTAATGACAATATTGCAAAACTCTGCTTAATCATTAATTTTTCTAATGATATGGCTCAAGAAAATAACACAGGTTTGATTAGTAAGATTGATTTTTTTCTGTACAAATTTTTCAATATTGGCAAGACTGCGATAACTTAAGCAACCCATCTTTTTCCTTGTCAAAGGCAAACCAAAATATTTTTACAAATTTAAAAAATCACCAACTCAATCTAATTAATGCAAATAAAAAACTTAAATTTTATTTGATCTTTAAAAGTGAAACGCAATACTCCGATTTTATTAACCATATCAAAAATCCTGAACGTAAAAAAAATTACTTCTAAATTCTGGATAGGGAATCACACCTTAAGAATTGAAATTGTCGAATTACAATCCCTAAAACTCCTGAACACCTTTACTTAGAATTTGCACCCACTGTACACTTAATTCAGTTGAAGATGAAATGCACTTTTTATTTCACTGTATGTTATATATGTTGTAGTTAATTTTTTGTCTCAGGTAATTTTTTTTATTTTTCCATTGTTTTTGGGTATGGTAATATATACTAATGAATGAATTTGAAACAAAGAAAAAACAAATATTACCTGAAATAAAAAATTAACTGCAACATATACACCTTATTCCAAAATGGCGGCCAATTTATTATTCTTTTATACGCATGTTAATTAGCCCTCTTGGCCTCATTTGCGCTTGAAAATTCTTTTGTATTTTGCACATGCTGACGAGGCTAAGAGAGCAAATTTACATGGATATAAAAGAATAATAAACTGGCCACCATTTTGGAATAAGGTGTATGATGAACAACGAAATACCCTTTTTGACAAAATTATTAAACAAAATAGATTATTTAAAAATTTGGATTATCATGAGAAGGTTTTATTTCTTTTTAATAATACTGATCAACATATTAGCAGGCTAACTGCTGCTTTTGTCACTCAAACAATGAAAACAAGAACAAAACATAGTCTATGGTACTCGTGATTGTTTTACAATTAATACATACAGTTAATTTAATTTAATTAATTAATTAATTAATGTCATCAGCAAACTGACTCAACTTGGCCTCAACCGAACCCGGAAGTACAATTCCTTGGATATTGGGACTTTGACGAATTTTTTGTGCAAGTATTTCGGCAGTTAGAATAAAGAGGAGGGGACTCATAGGGCAGCCCTGACGGACTCCCCTTGATACTTTAAAGTAATTTGTCATATAGCCTCCATTTAGTACTCCACTTTCCACATCACAGTAAAGCGTAGATATCCATTGTCTAATGTTAGGTCCAAAGTTGAAAAATCTTAATGTATTTTGGATAAAATGCCATTCTAATGAATCAAAAGCCTTCTCAAAATCTACAAATACCATAATACCAGGGATTTTATTCATCTCTGTGTACTCCATAATATCATTTAAAAGGCGGACATTTTGGCCGATGAATCTTCCTTTAACAAAACCTGTCTGATCGGTATGAATTAAGGTGGGTAGTTTAGGCTCAATTCGTTTGGCAATTAATCTTGCAAGTATTCTGTAATCCACGTTTAGCAGCGTTATAGGACGCCAGTTGGTTAAAACAACAAGATAATTTTCATCTTTTGGTATTAAAGAAATAACCCCTCTCCTTTGAGATATTGACAACTTCCCCTTACCGAAAGCTTCCTTAAAAGAATTGAGCATCCTATCGCCTAAGAACTCATAAAAGGCTTCACAAAATTCTTTGGTAAAGCCATCGTCACCTGGAGTTTTGTTGTCGTTGAGACCTTTTAAAGCATTTAACAGTTCTTCCTTTGAAATATCGTATTCCAGGTCTTGATGCTCCTCATCCGATAACTTAGGAAAATTTAAATTTTTGACAAAATCCTGAAATAATTTATCATTGTTGTCGTCATCACCAGGTTCCACTTTGGTAGATAAGAGCGTTTTGTAAAACTCCTCAATTTCCTGATTCACTCTTCGGAAATCCGTGATGATCTCGCCTCCGTTAACTTTTAATTTCGTTATAACTTTCCTTTCATAGTTCCTTTTTTCTATATTAAAGAAGTATTTCGTTGGCTTTTCACCATCTTCTATCCACCTCACCTTCGATCTAAACATCGCTTCTTTCCCTCTTATTGTATATAGGTCATTTAATTCACTTTTGAGCCGATCGTATTCCATTAAAACCACGTCGTCTAAACACCCTTCGTTGCATATTTTGCCATCTATTTCTTGAATTTTTTGTTGAACAATTTCTGCACGGTCCCTTAATCTTTTCCTTCTTCTTTTTGAATAATCAATTGTTTTAGATCGTATTTCCATTTTAGTAAGTTCCCAGAGCAACTGATCACTCTCAACATCCTTATATTTCTGTTCAATGAAGGGTAAATATCCTTTTATCAGCTCTAAATAATCTTCATCTTCCAACAAAGAATTATTGAATTTCCAGTTCCCAGGCCCCCGTCTAAAAGCGTTATCAATTTTTAAGCTAAGGAAAATTGTTTTATGATCAGGCGCAATCGATGAGCGGGTTTCCGTTTTACGACGTGGTCAGTAAAATACTTTGCTATAAAAAAAAAAGTCAATTCGCGATTTAATTTTTAAACTTTTTGATTCATAGGTATAAGATCGTGTATTCGGATGCATTGTGCGATAAATATCTACCAAGTCAAGCTCTTTCATGAGACTTAAAAGAGCATTTCTATAATTCGTCTCCTTCCACGGTAGTCCCCCACACTTATCTAGACGACTAAGTCCTGTATTCCAGTCACCGGAGATGATAGTTTTGGATGTATTGGCCTTTGAGACTAAGAGATCACTCAGTGTTCTTATAAATATAGGTTGTTGACGGTAATCAGTAGGTGCATAAATATTTACAATTGATATACTCTCTTCCATTTTCAAATTAGCCAAGATCAACCTGCCTTCAGTATCAGTACAAACATTATCTAATATGAAAGTACTATTTGGACTCACCAAGATACATACGCCTCTGGAGTGCTCTGTGCCACGGGAAAAGATGATCTGACCACCCCATTCTGAGCGCCAAAATCTTTCGTCTTCTCTCTTAGAAAAGGTTTCTTGTAGACAATAAAGTGAAGCTCTTTGATTTTTCAAGTACGAAAAGATTTCCCTGCGTTTTGTAGGATTACGCAAACCCCTTACATTCAGTGACAAAACTTTTAGCGAAGCCATATTCACGCATACAAAAAGACAACAGTTTTAAAAGAAAAAAAAACACCAGAAAGTCAAACGGGCAATAAACACGATCACTTACAATTACAGCTACAACCTACCTCTCCTGGGATCTACAGCTATACTAAAAAAAAACAAAGAGGTCCGCATATTGAGAGGTGTAATTAAGTCACATTGTTGCTTTTATATAGGATCGATACAAATTAGACTATTTGGCGTGTTAATTGGTGGAAAAAAAGAAAAAAAACTGAATCAATGCTGAAAAATTAAGATCCGGTCAAGATAAACTATAATTTTTTTAAGTCTTCTTCCGTATCGATTTTAATTGTAGCCTTGGTCGCTGGATTTCGTTTAATAAAAATTTTCCCATCTGTTGTCCAAACTCTCCATTCTTTGTGCTGTCGCTTTTTATCACGTACTTTTTTGAATAATCCGGCTCTTTGGGCTGTACGATTTTCATTTATGTAGATTTTTTCTGCGCCCGAAAGGTGTTGGACGTTTGCTCTGCGTAGTTTCCTGCGGTCCCGATACATTTCATCTTTGCTGTGATAGTTACTGAAACGCACAATTATTGGTTTTGGTTGAGTTTCCCCCTTCTTAAAACGATGGACTATGTCTATATCTTCCGGATACAAGTCTATGTTCATACTCTCTGCCAATTTAATAATTGTCTCTTCAAGATCTTCATCTTCCACTTCGGGAATCCCAAATATTTCTAAATTCACCTTTCTCGTATATTGTTCGAGATCATCCAGTTTTTTCTCCAAAGACTCAATTTGCGCAATCTTTTCCTGTAGCTTAGTGCTCATCTCTTCCTTATTAGTATCGATTTTTTCATTCAAACCAGAGTTCTTCTTTTCCAAGTTCTTCACTTTCTTGTGTAGATCCGAGTTACTTTTAGTAAGTTCACCTATTTTGGCTTGTGAAAAGTCGACAGATTCGCGCAGCTCTTTATAGTTGTTCTGTAATACTTTAAGATCGTTAATCAAGCTGTTGGTGTTATTTTCAATTCGCATTAAAGCCTTCCACATGTCTGACAAAGAAGGGGTCTCTTCGTCGTGTTCGACAGAATCCGCCATTGTTGACGAACTGAATTCTTCGTCTGAATTACCACTTTTCGCTTCTTGTTTGGGCGACGTACCAGTGCCTGAACCGCCACTGAGCCTCTTTCTCTTTTTTCTTCCCATATTCAAAGCATTTGTCGGTTTTCATCTTTAAATTGCCTCTCACATAACGGAGCTCAACAAAACATGTCCGACTCTTGTCAGCCTCTCTCTTGACACAACCCTTATATGCAAGGACGTTAACTCATTAAGGGAGAACATATCTGTTTTGAATGAGTTTGGAAAAATCTCAGGTCTTAAACTAAATAAGAAGAAGACAAAAGCCATGTGGATTGGTTCGCTGAAAGAAAACAAAACTTGTCCTATTGGAATAAGCACAACCAAAGATCCAATTAAAATTTTAGGCACCTTCGTATCCTATAATAGTGATAAGAATGACTATCAAAACTTTTTCATCAAAATTCAAAAGATGGAAACTAAGCTAAACATTTGGTTATCCCGTGACCTGACGCTTATGGGAAGAACTCTCCTCGCAAAATCTTTGGGCGTTTCCAAATTGGTTTATGCGGCCTCAATGCTAACTGTCCCTGAGGAAGTCATAAACATTGTTCAAAGAAAACTTTTTAGCTTTCTATGGAAGAATAAAAATGATAAGATTAAGAGAATTGTTTTATATCAGGCCCAGAGTAAAGGAGGCCTTAACTTTCCAAATTTCAGAACAACGGTCAAATCGTTACGTCTAAGTTGGATAAGTAGATTTTTAAGTGGTTCCAATGATGCGTGGAAAGCAATACCAAATGCATTCTTTAATAGATATGGAGGGCTGTCTTTTTTACTTAAATGTAATTACAATACAAAGAAACTTAACAGGAATATTCCTCTCTTCTACATTGAACTTTTAGACTATTTTAAGGAGTTAAAGAGTCTTTGCAATGATTGCTACAGCAGCATTCTACTTTTATGGAACAACGAAAACATAACAATTGAAGGGAGATCTCTGTATTGGAAGAAATTGGTCGACAAAGGAGTTCTTTTTGTGCAAGATCTATTAAATAATAATGGCAATTACCTTACTTATGAAGACTTCAAGCAGAAATACGAAATAGACATTAATTTTATTTACTATTTTCAATTACTTGCTTCTATACCATCAAGCCTAAAAACTGAGGGTGCATTAACTGTAAGACCGCTCGACTCTTACCTTGATGATTCCAATGTATTTCAGCTTTCTGAAGAAAAAAATATCTCACTCTCAAAGACGCGATGTAAGGACTACTATTCATTGTTTCGTAGTAATTTGAAAGATGAGCCTACCTCGGTTAAAACCTGGGCTAGGTATTACCCTCCTTTTGCTAACAAATGGGAAGAATTTTTCAAGGTCGTTTATTGCCTCTCAAGGGACAACAAGCTAAAACAGTTTTCCTTTAAACTACTTCATCGAATTTTAGTAACTAATAAAGAGCTTAAAAAGTACAAAATTAAGACGGATGACAAGTGTTTCTTCTGTAAACTCCCTGACTCCCTTGAACATACATTTCTGGAGTGCTCAGTCATGAATGATTTTAGTAATTACGCAATACTACATTTCAACGAAGACAACAAAATACATCTCAACTTGTCGAAGTTTCAATTTTTGTTCAATGATTTTACTTTGCCTTCGAATCTGCGCTCACTACTCAAACGTAAATTTAATATATTAGTTGTACTCGCTAAAAAATATGTTTATTCCTGTAAAATAACCGAAAAGATACCCAGCCAATCAGAATTCCAAGAAAAACTAAAATTGCAATGGAAAATAGAGAAATGTGAAAATTAAAATGATCTTCTTTTCTTATAGATCATGTAAACCCTATATTTCATAATTTTATTTTCTCTTTTGTGTACTCTTTTCATGTTATATTTATTTATATTTACATTTTATTACCTGTTACACTTTGTTACCTGTTATTTTGTATTTTTATGTGTGCAAATAATTAAATAAAAAAAATAAAAAATAAAAAATTAATTAATTAATTATTTTTTTTATTCTAGATTTCTTTATTGTAATTTAAGTAATTTTAATTTCCTTACTTATTGTAATTGGTTCGGCAATACCATGTATTTAGAAATGGGAATACTGAAATGAAGTTGTTGTTGTTGTATCGTTCGACATTTTGAGCCTATTTGACAAGCGTAGGTGAAACAGTCCCCTTGATAAAATAAAATTCTTTTATTCACATCTTGCAAACAGCGTTCGTGAAATTGTTTCTGATCACTTTTACAAGCACGCTTATTGAAAAATTCTATATTCGTTTGTCAACCTACAAGGAAATTGAAAGCACTAGTTCGTAAAACCTTCTGTTGTTTGGTCAGTCTTTTATATAACTTGCAAATGGGGTAAATTAACCGAGGACATTTTTAACTGAAAGGGACACTGTCCCGACAGAAATATCGTGTTTTCATGATTATGGCCAGGAGCTTGCTTTAGCTTGCTTTAGCTTGCTTTAGCTTGCTTTAGCTTGCTTTAGCTTGCTTTAGCTTGCTTTAGCTTGCTTTAGCTTGCTTTAGCTTGCTTTAGCTTGCTTTAGCTTGCTTTAGCTTGCTTTAGCTTGCTTTAGCTTGCTTTAGCTTGCTTTAGCTTGCTTTAGCTTGCTTTAGCTTGCTTTAGCTTGCTTTAGCTTGCTTTAGCTTGCTTTAGCTTGCTTTAGCTTGCTTTAGCTTGCTTTAGCTTGCTTTAGCTTGCTTTAGCTTGCTTTAGCTTGCTTTAGCTTGCTTTAGCTTGCTTTAGCTTGCTTTAGCTTGCTTTAGCTTGCTTTAGCTTGCTTTAGCTTGCTTTAGCTTGCTTTAGCTTGCTTTAGCTTGCTTTAGCTTGCTTTAGCTTGCTTTAGCTTGCTTTAGCTTGCTTTAGCTTGCTTTAGCTTGCTTTAGCTTGCTTTAGCTTGCTTTAGCTTGCTTTAGCTTGCTTTAGCTTGCTTTAGCTTGCTTTAGCTTGCTTTAGCTTGCTTTAGCTTGCTTTAGCTTGCTTTAGCTTGCTTTAGCTTGCTTTAGCTTGCTTTAGCTTGCTTTAGCATCTGAAAATAAGAAGAAAAAAAATAGCCAAAAGTGATGAATGCAGACAAATACAAATTAAAAAGACAAAATAACGACTAAAAAACTCAAAATTCCACCAGAATGGAAGCTTTGAATATTTCTTGACCGCCTGTCACGAAATCAAAATTGATGAACCGTAATCAACTTCCATTCTTCTAATCCCGCACTTTTTCTCCAAACTACTGCTTCTGTTTTTCTCCTTATAATCATTTATCTAATTTAGTTGTATATTTGGTGGCATTTGGCGATATAACATGGAAATTTATAAACATGTTATTTCGCCGCAGAATTGTATTGTAAACAAAACTTCATTGTATACAACGATTATTTCAGCAACAATGTCATTGCTTATCTCAAACTCTCTTTTCCCTTTCTTTAGAACGTAGTGCTATAAATAATACCAAATGTCCTGAAGCAGCCAGTTCATTTTTACAACAGACTGGGCAAACATTAAAACACATCGTAAAGGATATTAGCGAAGCACGCTTCCAGCGTGCCAAATATCTGACCAAAGTCTACATTAGGTTACGATAAGATTACATTATGTTACACTTTTTGACGCTTGATACAATGACCTACATGCTACAACATGTTCCCAAAAAACATGAGAATTCATAATCGTACGCCTTAAAAATCATTGCAGCTTGCTTTTGCTATGAAGGAGAGACATTAAACAGTAGGAATGTTACCTAACTGAAAAAATATATGCCGAGGCATTTTTTAAAACAGCGTACCAGATATTATATGAAATTTAACACGCATATTTCTTCAGATGAACGATGAACGTCATCAGATGAACGTTCATCAGATGAACGTCAAGAAACCACTTATTGAAATAGCGAGAGCTTGAATTTTTGATAAAATACAGCCAAATAAATTGCTCTCCCTTCTAACGTTCTCTAAAATCTCAGTTAACTAAATCAAGCTATGAATATATGACTTTGTCAGGCCACAAACGTGCGCTCGCTTAACCGCTTTCAAAAAATATGCTACTTGACTCTTGTGTTCTATTGATAGTACATGTACCTAACAAAAATGCGAAAAATTTTGCTAACAAAAATCCGAAAAATGCAACAAGAATGTCTCCACAGATTCACTAAAAAGTCTATTAATAGTGGGTAACAAAAATGCGAAAAATCCTGCTAACACAAATGCGAAAAATGCAAGAAACATGCACCCATGGTCGACAAAGAATTCAGGTTAGCCCCCAATATACTCCTGTAAGTTAAATATTAACTTTCAGGAGATAAAAATCAATACTAACCAGGAGGGAGGGTGCGTCTCTAGGCAATTGGTCAAGTCCCCACTGCCAGTAATATATAGTAATATAGTATAGTAATATATAGTAATATATATATATATATATATATATATACAGCAGTTTGCAAAAATTTTGAACCCCCGCCCCCCCCCCCCCCCCCCCCCCCCCCCCCCCAAAATATATCATTATATCCCTGCTCTCTAACAATGCTATATATCTGGATATAATGATATATTTTAGGGGGTTCAAATTTTTTGCAAACTGATGTATATATAGTCTGTCGTTTGTGATCGTCCGGGTGAGTGTAGTTCTGAAAAGAACTGTTGTTGTTGACAATGACTGACGTTTCGACAACCTGAGCGGAAGTCATCTTCAGAGTCATGTGAATTGTGAATGGTCAGTTGATGTTATATACGTCTGGTTATAGCTGTCATTGGTCAGTTTAGCCGTGATGTTATTGGCTGTAGAGACTCAAGTCAGTGATAGGTGCGTTTCGATCCGTGTATTGTTAGTGTAATTTCTGTAGTCGTATTGTTAGTCAAATTCGTCAGTGAGTTCAGTCTATTGTTCGTCTGTTTTGTTGACAAGTCGTTTGTAAGCCGCTGTTAGCTGTTGGCATCTGTTCAGTGGTGTCTAAGTTAGTAAACCAACTTTCTAGAGTGAGTCGTTTGTAGTAGTCCGTACTGTAGGTAACGCATTCGGCAGAGTCCCAGTCAATTATGTGATTCGTGCGTAAATGGTGTTCAGCAATATGATTGTTGATGTCACCATTTTTTGTCGCCCGTTTGTGTTCAGTCAGTCGTATGTTCAGATTCCTGCCAGTCTCACCGATGTAAGAGGCCTGGCAGTCGCAGCATTTGATCTTGTATACTGCTCCTTGTCTGTCGTTAGGTTCGTCCTTGTCTTTAACGACAGGCACTTAAAAGACTGAAAACCGACAAAGACATTGTCATACTACCTGCAGACAAAGGACGAGTGACTGTTGTTATGGACAAAACAGACTACTATAACGCTGAGCCTAACAGCGTCGCTCTCTGAACAGAAAGCCGATGATAAGCTTAACTAAGGTGAAAGGTCGGAAGCACAATAATTAAGATTGACGACCGGGCTATTTTTTCAATTTTAGCAATTCTCAAAAACAGTAAGCTAATTACGTGACCGTCTGCACAGTACATTTAGACCGCACAAAAGTTCACGAAACAACTTTTTCTCGGTCTGGAATAACTAGTTTGACTAATTTCCGAATAAAATTCACCTGTTGCGAATCAAAAAAAGCCCGAGAAACTGATATGGAAATCAAAATTGCAAAAAATACACAAACATATTTGCATAAGGCGACGCGAGTAAATTGAAGGTAGATCTATAAAATTCAAGTCTTGTTTTGTTTACATAAAATCGTTTTTCAACCTATGTAATGAATGAACAAACACAGAAAAATGGACAACACAATCTTCTTTCGAAACATTTTATTCAAATATCCATAAGTTTATGTTTAAAAGCAAAACACGCACCATTTACAGCGCATCGAGGCCGAGCCGTGTCTTCGATGAAATTCAAGAAATTAATACAACTGAATTTAAGCTTTATAAACTATTCTCCAAAACTAACGAGAACACAAACAAAAAGTCAATCACAGATTGATATCAACACAAATTCCCATCGAAAAATGTAAAAAAAAAATCGAAAAATGAGTCCGTAGAATGGCTTTTAAATGACATTGTCAATTATTTTAAGTTTATGGCCTTTAAAAATAATCTGAAAATTAGTCTGAGTAGTGTAGGAAAGATGTATGTCGTTTGTGCAATTCTCAGGAATGCTCCTACATGCCTATATCCAAATTAGACATCGCAATACTTTAACTTAGACCCGCCAACACTACAAGATTACTTTGCTTGAAAGTAATTCAAGTGATATAACCAAAGAGGAATGAAATGTCAGTGTAATAATGAAAGTTGTTTGTGAATAGCAATGCATTGTTTCCTTGACTACTTTTTTCTGTCAAGGTGTATCAAGAGAAGGCAGGTTAATTTGATACAGGGATGTATTAATAAATGGCAAAACTGCTCTATATGATTATTTTGTTTAAACTTGAGTTCCAGCCAAGAAACCACAAAATTAGGAGTTAATTATTTACCAGAGGAAGGGGAGGGGGAGTGGGAGAGGAGTTGCTAAAACAAAAATGTTGCCCCCACCCCTTTCGAATTCTGGTACATTTTTTTTTTCATATTTCCTGACCCTCCCACCTTTGACAGACAACCCCTCAATTCCAGCCACATAAGATTCCCACAAGAGACTTCATTTTGTAGCCAGTCAGACAAGATGGGCATATAACCATAAAATAAACTTAAAACTTTGACACACAAACCTTGAATTTAATCAATATATAATGTTGTAGCTTCAAATACAACACTGCAGTTCGTAGCCAGTCAGACAAGATGGACAGAAATGCCCATAGAATACACTTAAAACTTTGAAACATGAACCTTGGATTTAATCAATTTAAGGATTTGCAACAATAGTAATCAAATAGAACTTTGCAGTCTTAAAATGTACCTTCAAATGCAAACAGTGCATTATTGCATGTCCGGAAAATATGTATGCTACCTCAGCACCTTTTCACGGTAAAACCTTTAGTAACAACAACATTGGAAAATTAAACACTTGCACGGATAAAATAGCGGATACTTAACTGTTCTTATTTTGGCCCTTTGCAAGCAAACAAAGCATGAGCTGAGTCTGCTGCTGCTGTTGCTATAGTAACAGTTTCATTATATCCTCCTTTTGACTCAGCTCCTTTCGTCTCAACTCCAAATCCTCCTTTCTCAGAGCACTCTCTCTTTTTTACTTTTCTTTCATAAATTGAAACCACTTCCGATGTCGATCTTCTTCCTTTCTTCGCCGTCTGGGCTTATTCGTCTTGTTTCTCAGCATTCCTTTTCTTGGTAATTCACCCAAACGCTCAACCGCTCAGTTGCGGTGTCCTCCGCTGCTGCCTTTTCAGCTTTCTTGTTATCATCTTGCAAGCTTCTCGCATCCATGGCCGCCTTCTCTTTTTTCTATGATTTCCTCTAATGCTTGGTCTAGCTTTGTTTCCTCACAGTCTATCCCAGAGGCAGCTTCCTCCATTCTCATTTTTGCTTTGTACTTTTGTTGAAGTAATGTCAGCCTGTCTCTGACACTTCTCTTTGATACTTTAAACTTTGGATGATCAGAGGCATTTGAATTGGCTGCTATTTCGTTCCATAAATCTCCTTTTTCCTTACTACGGTAATGATGTTTCCAAGGTTCAACCACTAAAACTTCTTCGCAAAGTCGTGGAGTTCTGTTCACTCCATTCTGAGGGTATTTACATCAAAATATAAGTTAATTTTTCGGAAAATTACACTCTAAAATGACCTAAACGGCATGAAAATTTACGGCTTAAAACAAATGTAAAGGATTACATATAGGTCAGAATTAAGGAAAAACGAAACAGGTAATCGCTTTGTAAGTTCTTGATTTCACCTTCTTAACTTAAATGTTTTGCTGACAAGATGCAAATCCCACAAAGCCCGAATTTTAACTGTTTGCAAAGTTTTTATATTTCAAAATCGCACTAAGATGCAATATTGTGCAAAGATTAGAGGCTATATATATAGAGAGAGAATATCTAACTTTTCATTCCAATAGCCAAAAATAAATTTTCTTATTATATAAACACCAATGAAATACCAGGTGAGCTTTCGCGCGAAAACATCATATCTACACACGTGAGAATAACATGTTATCTTCATACGTGAAAAGATCAAATCGTGCCTTTCGCAGCGGCATCTTTGTCAAAGTTGTCTCGACACAATTTCAGAATGGCGGACGAACCCAACTGGAATATAAATATTCTCGATTTAATCCCTTTAATTCCATTTAGATTCAAGCCCTTTATTAAATTGTATAAGAAAGGAATTTGTACTTCGTTTACACATTAAAGGCCGTGTGCTTCCATTTTTTAGTTTTGATACGTTGTTCTACTTTAGGTTTTCAACACTTGAAGAGAAATTTCGTATCTCCGCGCGGCCATGTCATATCCTCTATTTCCTAAACACGATGAAAGTACATAAATTTATTCTCACGCTCTGTCGACGTTCGGCCAGGACAGCAAAGATGGCGTTTTCACGTTCTGAACTTCACGTGAAAGACGAGTGAAGCATGCGCCGTAGCGCGCTAATCGGCATTTTCATTTCCGATCGTCGTCCTCAGGGCTTGTCGTCGACCTTGCTTAAGGTCCCTACTCTTAAAGTGTATATGACTGATATTTTTTTTATTTGGTTGATGGAATCTACATGGCGTTCTGATAAGAAAGTCGAAAAAAGCTTTTCGATATCCATTTTTCTTGTCCGTGATTTCGCCGTCTAAAAATGTGAATTCACTTCCGGTGGGTTACAAAACCGCGCAAGAAGAAAGACTGGAAATAGTCCGCTGTAACGTCAATACAAGAATGTAAATGTCGCGGTTTCTCAGTTCCTCCGTTTTTTGGTGCGTGTTGCTACAACCATAGACAACACACCTCAATAAAACCATGTTTCTTCCTCAGGGCACACCAAAAAATGCGAGGAACCGAGGAACCGCGACACCGGCATTCCCGCATTGACGTCACAGCGGACTATTTCCAGTCTTTCTTCTTGCGCGGTTTTGGAACCAACCGGAAGTGAAATTCCACGTTTTAGACGGCTGGAACACGGAAAAGAAAATCGATATCGAAAAAAACTCTTTTCGATTTTCTTATCCGAACGCCATTCAGATTCCATCAAGCAAATAAAAAAATAACTGTCATATACACTTTAAAAAATATTCATGGTATGCAGAGGTATTGAGTACGATCAGAGGACATTACTTATGTATCTATTTTGTGTATAGAAAAATGTCCTGTAAAGGAATGTTAAAGGATTTTACATTACCCGAGTGTAAGTTTTTTAAAACTTGCAAAATATTAAAATATTTCAGCGAATATTTGCATTAGTAACTCGGGTCTCTGTCGGGAAAAAGGGCCTCAGCTATTATTCACGAGTCTTGGTTAGATATTAATAAAATATTTAATATTTATGCATAATACTTATATTTTTTGCAGATATCAAAATGCTTCGCACAAGAAATATGACCCTTGTTATCACTCTCTTACTGTGTGCCGTTGTTTTGGGGGAAGGCACGATGGGGTCTGAAGTTCCGGCTTCCGTTATCCTTTACTCTCAGTTCCATCACCTTTCTTTGCGGCTGCTGCATCTTTGCACTTTTGCTTCTCTATTTCTCTCGCTTCCCACTACGGAAACGTCACAATCCTTGCGGTCGCAACCACAGTACCTCAACAAGTATTCCCAAAGCCCCACCTATACCAAAGATCCTGTTGTGGATAATGGTAAGTGAACAATCGCATGACTGTGAGTTATCGAACACTTATGATCAGATCCAACCTCAGGGATGGGAGGGAGGACTTCCCTTTATGTTGCCATATGACTGACCTACCGCTGGATAGCTATAGGGTATAGCTTTATCGTGTTTTCTGTCTTGCATGGGTATACATTTTCGTTTTAACAGCAGATCCGTGCGAGAATCAAACTAAATCGCAAATCTTCAGCAAAGTCGAAAAAATCAAATTCGCTCCTCTTTTCCATGTACATATGGATAGCGTATCGTATGAGATGAATGCCATGTAGTTTTTTCCTTGAAATATCTATGTTTTCAAGAAAAAAACAAAGAAAGTCGTTTTTTACTCAGGGCACAATTTGGCGATCCCAAACACATGCAAACAAGGTTGAAATAAGTCATGATTCACTCGACTTCCGTATCAAAACTACTGCGTTAGAAAAATCTGCCATAGTTCCAATTTGTTGTATAACTTGTCATAGTCTAAATACCATGATTTCATAAAAATTAGATTAATCTGAGTATTGAAGGGAAGTCAAAATCTTATGGCTCTCCAGTGCTCCTTAAAACGGTAGGCGAAACACATCGATTATTTTGAACATGTGCCATTGTTTAGAATATCGTAATGTTAAAAATGACAATACCAGAATTAAAGATCTTTCAAAATATGTAAAGTTTAGTTTGGGGAAATGAAAATCGCGAACGAAGGATATAAAATCACGCCATCTTGTGTATGCGTGACCAACAACAAAAATAAAACCGTTATACTTTTAGAAATCTTGGCAACTCAGACGCAAAAAAAGGACTAACTTTTTAACGCTAACCTCACCTATTTTTAGTATCACTTTGAAAAGCCAAAAAACATATTTGTTTCAATGGAAACCTTAAAATAATGATCCAGTTTTGTTAACAAATACTCTGCCAGTGCACAAAAACTAATATTTGTTATCTTTGGCTGCGGATGGCCAGGATGGAAATGGATTGCAACTTGAAAAGATTGGCCAATTTTTTCAAGTTCCTCCCAAGAGTCGTGGAAAAATCGTAGAAAAACTTAATAGGGTTTGTTCTTCCTTGAAGAAATCACTTGATACAAAATGACACATGCATAAATGTAAACTAGAATAAAGGTTTTACATCTGGTGAAAGTCTTCATTTGTACAGTATTGATGGGCTGGAGAAACGATGTCTTACATTTTGCACTTTTTAAGTAAGTTTTTGAGGTGCAAGGAAAACTGTAATGATATCATAGAGTGATCCGTTTTATATTCTGGTATAATGTCGACTTCATTAGTGCTACAAAAAGTGCTCTGATTAACGAGAAAAAAAAAATCAAGCCTGCTATGAATTTCAGGCTTCCTTTGTCGCCACGTGAATTTGGAGAGATCGGGGTTTAGCACTCTCCATGCATCAATCAAGTCTAGATCTTCACAAAAGGCGTTAATGACCTCGAGCGATTTTTGATGTGTTCTGGCAAGGCCGCCCTTTTTGTCTTTTTTAACGTCAAGTACTAGGTTAAAATCGCCACCGATTATTATCTCTTCGCATTTAAAATCTAGCAAATGCTCAAAGAAACTTGTAAAAAAACTAGCATCGTCTTCGTTTGGAGCATACAAATTTGCCAAGGTCAAATATTTTCCATTTGTTATTAAATCACATATTATAAAGCGTCCCGCGGGATCGGTAAAAATTTTCAAAATTTGAAAGCTGAAATTATTGTTGAAAAGCATTGCAACACCTGCCTTGTTGCTGGAGCAACAGCTAAATAAGGCTTGATAGCCCCATTCAGCCCGCCAATCATGCATATTTTGTTCGGTGCAGTGGGCTTCTTGAACAAAATATACAGACATGTTTTTAGCTCGTAGCCAGTTAAAAACTTCTCGTCGCTTTAACCGGTCCCCTAAACCCCGCACATTAATAGATGCTATTTTTAGATCCATTGCTAGTTACTATGTGAAATTGATAAGATTGGCCACTCACCCAATAACGCTTTCTGAAAATTCAAAGAGGTGCAAACTAAATGAAAAGAAACAACTAACAATAATAATAACAAAGCGTACAAAGAAAAACCAAGGAATACGAAAAAGTCACATAAAGTTACATTTCTTAAAAACGAAAATGAGACTTTGTGAGGCAAATAGTGCGGCGATGCCATTTCGATTAAGCCTGTGTGTGGAAAAATATCTACTAGACTGTTTCAGTCTAAAGTCCGCCATAAGCGAAGATTAAAATAAAGTGGTCTTTTGTTCATTACATATCATCTCTTAAAGATAAATACTAACGGCTTTCAGGAATAAAAAGTTCCTTACCAACAGGCCAGAAGGCGCCTCTAATATACAACTTGTCCGGCTGAGCAGCACTGAAAGACGCTGGAATTCCATGTCTACGAGCCATTTTCATCGTTTCAATTTGAGGCTTACGTCGGTCAATTATTTCTTTCGGTAAATCTTTGAACATTTGATAATTAGTCCCCTGTAAACGGCGGCCCAACGCGAAAATACTTTCACAATCCTTATATCTTAGGAAACGACAAAGAATAGGTCGCGGGCCGCCATTCTTTCCTTTCCCGATCCGATGTACTCGTTAGATCTCGACGTTACTTGATTTCGCAAAGCCAAGCTCTTGTTCTAAAAACTGTCGCAGTATTTCCTCCGAGTTCTCCTTTTGGTTACTTGATGTTGACTCCTCTACAACATTCATAAATTTTATATTTTCCCGTCTTGAGTATGCTTCCATGTACAAATTCTTAGTGTGCAGTTCCTTCGTCTCATTCTCCAACTGGGTTACCTTTTGAGTCAATGTTACCAGTTCAGACACACAAGTTTCTTGCTTTTCATCCAGCTTCTTGACCGTCGCGTCTATTTGGGTGTTACTGTCTTCGAGACGTTTTATGTCGTGTTCAGCCGTAGTTTGGAAATCTTCAAGTCCCTTCATTCTGGTTTCTAGATTTTCTAGTTTCGCATTAATGCTTTGCAACGAGTTCTCTATAATATCTAGCTTTTGAAGCTTCTCTAATATTAACGACAGCTTGTCGCTCACGGCAACAGTTTGGTTCTCCGCCATTGTTAGTGCTGTTAACACCTCGTCTTCGAAGTCTTTTTCTACTTCAGAATCTTGATTCTTTGGCTTTTTCTTTTCCGGAGAGTCAGTATAACCATCAGATGAGTTTGAGGAGCGATTTCGGCGTTTGGTTATATATTTTTCGATAATATTAGCCATTTACCACTGTAAGAAGAGAAAGGAATTGGCGGACAGTTGGACTTTAGCTCCTCACGTCGCCATTGCTCAGCGGTCTCTCGTTTGTACAGATAAAGAGATTTTAAACCAATGCGAAACTTTCTATAAGAAGCTGTATACCTCTAAAACAGAAGACGAGGTCATAATGGATTTTACATTTCCGCCGCAACAAAATGAAAAGTTTCTAAATGACCAAGAACGATTTTTCTGCGAGGGGCTACTCAGCAAAGAGGAATGTCTGGAAGCTCTTAAAAGCATGGCTTCTGACAAAACGCCCGGAACAGATGGATTGCCCTGTGAATTTTATAAAGTTTTTTGGAATGATATAGGAGAAACTTTGGTTAATTCCTTAAACTACTCTTACGAATTAGGAAGGCTTTCAATCTCACAAAGACGAGGAATTATCAAGTTGATACCAAAAAAAGACTAGGAACTTAATTTAATAAATAATTGGCGACCACTGACGCTTTTAAACTGTGACTACAAGATCGCAACCAAAGCTATAGCAAGCCGAGTTAAGACAACACTCCCTAAGCTTATGTCAGACGACCAAACAGGCTTCATCAAGGACAGATTCATAGGAGAGAATATTCGTTTAATAGACAGTGTTATTAACTATGCAGCCGCAAAGGAGATTCCGGGGCTTCTCCCTTTTCTTGATTTTGAGAAAGCCTTCGACACTCTGGAATGGTCTTTTATATGTGAAGCCCTTCAGCGTTTTGGTTTTGGCCCATCTTTGATCAAATAGATAAATGTCCTATATTGCAATATTGAAAGTTGCATCCTTAACAATGGATGGACGAGCAATTTTTTTTAACTCAGCAGGGAAGTGAGACAGGGCTGCCCTCTGTCGCCCTATTTATTTATTCTTGCAGTAGAGATAATGGCTGAAGCCTTTCGCAAAAGCAAGGAAATTGGGGGTATAGTTGTAAATGGTTCTGAAATTAAATTGAGTCAATATGCAGATGACACAACACTAGTCTTAGACGGTTCCGAAGAATCACTGAAAGAGTCCTTAAAGTTGTTGGATCAGGCTTTGGCAAGATTTCTGGCCTCAGACTCAATAGTAGAAAAACAGGGGCTTAATGGATCGGTTCAAAAACAAATTCAGTGCTTAGGCTCTGCCCTGAATGGAATTTTAAATGGCCAAAAGAAAAGGTCAAGACTCTTGGGGTGTGGTTGTCAACAAATCCAATAATAACAGTGTCCCAAAACTACAATGAAAAGTTAGAAAAAGTAAGAGCGATCTTACGCTGCTGGAAATTTCGAAGGCTCAGCCTTTTGGGGAAAGTCACGGTGCTGAAAAACCTTGTAGCGTCGCAACTAGTATACATTCTTTCTCCTCTAAAATCAAACCATAGTGTTTTGAAAGAAATAAACTTGATGTTTTATGACTTTCTTTGGAGTGGCAACGGTGACAGAATAAAGCGAAATGTTGTGATAAACGATTACTCAAAGGGAGGAATCAAAATGATCGATATTTTTTCTTTCAACGAATCGTTAAAAGCCACTTGGATTCAAAAGCACCTTGATATTGAAAACCGCGGCAGCTGGAAATTCTTCTTTGATTTGGATATTCACCAATATAGAGGAGATGTAATACTAAGGGATAATTTGCATAAAAAGGACGCAAGCTTAACCAATATATCTTGCCCTTTTGTTAAGGAAATCCTTGAAATCTGGAGCGAAGTTTTTTTTGAAGGTACGGTAACATCGGATGATCACCTTTTGTCGTCGCCTTTGTGGTATAATTCATTGATACGAATTGAAAATAGACCCGTTTTCTACAAAGATTGGTATGCAAAAGGGGTAACAAAGGTTAAGCATCTAATGGATAGCTCCTCGAATCTGCTTACCTGGATTGACTTTCAAAACAAGTATAATCTCCAAGTACGACCTCTTACTTACTTTGGAATAGTGACTGCAATCAATCGCCTTCGTAATAAGGGGAATCAACATAAACACGAATGTCTGTTTACGATATTTATTGATTGTGCAAAGCCATCTAGACTTGTTTATAAGAAGTTAATTTCATCCAAATGTGAGCAACCTCACTCGTCACAAGAGAAATGGCACAATGACATTAACCTTCCTCCAAATCAAACGATCAACTGGAGAGCAGCTTACCAATTGTCCTTACAATGCACAAAGAGCTCAAAAATTGTAACCTTTAATTTCAAATTTTTACATCGACGCTTGTCAACCAACAGTTTCCTTAAAAAAATAGGAGTTGTCGACAATGAAAAATGCACTTTCTGCCAATCCGAAGCAGAAAACTTGTTGCACCTCTTTTGGAAATGCGAGAAGATTCAAGGTTTTTGGAATAGTGTTTTCTCGTGGCTACAGTCTTGTCAAATTACTAATGAATGTTTTCAAGTGGATATCGCGCTGGGTCTGAGGCCAGATAAATCTCAGAATAACCTCCAAATCAATTTTTGCCTTTTAACTGCCAAATATTTTATTTGGGTTTGTAGACTTAAAGACTGTACCCCAAAACTGAATGACTTCCTCCGTTATCCGCATATCTATAAAATTGAGAACACCCAAACAACCAATTCAAAAAAATGGGAGTTGTTTGCGTCCTTTTTATGAATTTTAACGGACGAACCGAGCCCCCCATCCCCCAAAGGAAAGAAACAACGACATATTTTCTCAATTGCAATATTTTTAATATAAATTTTTTTTGGCCCAAGGCTTTCCACCCAGGAGCGCTTCTGTTAAGTTATTTCGAGTTGTTAGTGTATTTTTTCCTTCTTGCTAACGGAGTATTGTAAGTAACATTATTGTAAAGTAACTAGTGTAAGTAGTTTCTTTATTGTATGACTTGTTGTTGTAAACCTGTAAATAAATAAATAAAAAAAAAAGTTAGGTGTTGTACTTCGTTTACAAATTTGGCTCGTTGCTCGTTGAACTGGAAAAATGGCCGCCACAAAACGAAGCAGCTTTGGGACTCGACTCTGGATGAATTTCTCGCCCTACCACGGCATATTTTGGAAGTTGCGACCACTGAAACACACAACAAGCGTGAAATTTGGGTGGTAGGTCGGAGTGGCTGTGGACTTAGTATAAATATGAAATATGTGGGGAGTGGAACGAACCCTGTCAAAAATTCTCGATATTTCCCAGCATGCAGTGGGGTCGTGATGTTGAAAATCGAGGCAAGGCCAGGATGCACCAGAACGAGAGGCTGCAGCTCGGCCCGGCAACGAATAAGAGCAAAAAAAAATCACTTCTAAGGTAGGACTAGGACTGAATTTTGCTGTGAATGTTGACTTTTGGGTTTGCAACGATGATTTCAATAAAAAAACTGAAGGCAATAACGTGATTTTTGTTGTTTTTCTATGACGTTAAAAACGGTCATTCTCCAAATTCAAACGCTGATATTCTGCGAAAATCGCTGACTTTTTTGTGTTTATTGGGTGTCTCAATTTGAAGGACTTTCTAGTCAATGCACACAACTGCAATGTTCGCGCGATTGAGAAAGTTGCAATTTTTTAAAGCAGTGGAGTCTTATCGTTCCATTAAGAACGATTTTGGCCGGGACCGTCCTCAAAGGGTTAAAGGGGGAGGAATGAAGTTATGTATGTGTGATAGATGGGAGGTACTGTTGTAATTGGAAGGTTTGAAATAAAATTGTTGTTGTTTGTTGTTGTTGTTGTTGTTGTTGTTGTTGTAAAAACGCCTAAGAATTCAGAACGCGGAAGATTCTTTGTTCCATGGTTTCCTAATTTTCTTTCAAGGACAAGTAGTCCATAAGAGTGTTTTAGAGTTAGATGCCTTATAGCACTCCTACATACACTAAAAAGTATCACATCAGTTTGTTTTATTTTCATTATATCAGCATTAATTAATTAGTTAATCTATTGTATTTCTTAATGCTGTGCATGAAATGTGCCGTGCATTGATTCTTTTCCGCTAGTTTTTAACTTCATGTTATTGTGTTTATTTGAAGGAGGAATGTTCCTCTCACAACTGAAGCATTGTTGATTGTCGCACTGTAGAAATGAAACTAGATCTGGCCTGTCTTTGTTGTTGTTTTACTATAGCAGTGTTAATGAATCGAAGTAAACGTGCTCGTTGATGATTGTATATACTCGTTTATTGGGGCCTATCCTATTCTAAACTTATCAATGCTACACACCTCGTATATTTACATGTAATTCGATAACGATAAACCGGTCAATCAAGTTACGATCACATGTTCTGTACAAACGAAACCAATAGCGCGTGACTAAACTTATTGCATAACAAATGCGCGGGACTGTTTCGTGACAAGAAGTCCAATCAGATACCAGAAGCGGAAGTAGAAGACTTTATAAAACTCTAAAAATAAAAACAATGGCAAGTAAATGGATCAAAATTTCTTAATCTTCGTACCTGCTTTAGAAATCCAGGCTGACAAGATCTACCCCAACCCAACCCCACCCATGTAATAAATATTGGTTTTCTGTCAATACTGTATTTCAAAACCCACGAGATCTCTTTCTTGCTTTGAACTGTATTAATTGAAGACTTCCGAACAACAATCATCATACTTCAAGAAAAAAAATATATGGAATTTTGGCCACTGTGAATACCTTATCCACCCTGTGTACCAAGCGTGACTGTCACGAACGCTTGTTCAGCCTGATATGCAAATTTTAGACGTAATTTGCATATAGTCTCAAAATGTTCACGATTATGCAAGAATGGAAAACTGGGAACATGTGCTCGAACAAGTTCGCTTTATTGTCAGCCCTTTTACAGTTTCCGCCAGAAATCTGGGGAAAAAATTGTATCAACAGTATAAAGAGTTCGAAAGTGCAAAGTGAGCTAGGAAAAATTCAGCGAAAAGTAAAGCGTTTTTTGATCGTAGCTACGGGCTTCACTGTTCATGAACTTCATATTGAAATTGAACAGACGGCAAAATGAAAAACTTTGGACATTCAAGAATGTCATATCCACGTAAAGGTTTGTATACAGCTGTTTCGAGAAAGGTTGTCGGAAAAAAGCGTAAAAGTGCACGCGACAATCCAGAAAGGTATTGTGGGTAGTCATCCAAGCTATATCCTAAAAACTCATTTATCCCAATGCCCGCCATCTAAGATCGTCCCTTTACGGACGAGGCATCGCGGGTTTCATGTATTTATTTGACTTATTAAAATTCATTCGTCATATCCCATATTATTTTTCGGGATTGTCGCGTGCACTTTTTCGCTTTTTTTTCCGACAACCTTTCTCGAAACAGCTGTATTTCCATTGCTTTTTGGCGTAAGAGTTGCCAAGATTTCTCAAGGACCTCAAGGAAAAACGTTTTTTTTTGTTGGTCACGCACACACAAGGTGGCGTGATTTTATGTCTTTCGTTCGCGATTTTCAACAAATTCTTAAAAATCCCAAATTCATTTCCCCAAACTAAACTTTACATATTTTGAAAGATCGTCAACTCTAGTATTGTCGTTCATAATATTACGAATTCTGAACAAAGGCACATGCTCAAAATCATCGTTGTTTTTCGCTTACCGTTTTACGGATCACGGGAGAGCCATAAGCTTTTGACTTCCCTTGAATACTTAGATTAATCTAATTTTTATGAAATCACGGTGTTTAGACTATGACAAGTTGTACAACAAATTGGAACTATGACAGCTTTTTCTAGCGCAGTAGTTTTGATACGCGAGTCGAGTGAATCATGACTTATTTCAACCCTGTTTGCGTGTGTTTGTGATCGGTAAATTGTGCTCTGAGTTGATAACTACTTTCGTCGTTTGTCTCGGAAACAAATAGATTTTTTCAAGAAAAAAAAATACGTGGCATTTATATACTTACTATAGACTATCTATATGCAAAAGAGGAGCAAATTTGATTTTTTTCAGCTTTGCCGAAGATTTGCGATTTTGTTTGATTCTTGCACGGATCTGCTGTCAAGCATTCTGTATTAGAGAAAATCCAAGAGATTTGTCTTGAACACAGTAGGGTTTAAGAGACCCTGAGCGCTAGCGAACCTAAGCTTCTATCTTATAAACAGCTCCCCATCTCCCCTCTGCCCCATCCCCCTCCCACACCTTCCATTTCCATACAGAAGTCCGTAAAGTGTGTAATGTCTTAACCTTTTTTCTGTATTTTGCTTTCATCTATAGATGGTGTACTTCCAAATGACCCTTACATGAGCTACCTTTTGTGGCCGCACTTCCATTTTAGTGGCACGTTTCGTTCCGATGTCTCAACGGTAAATAATAAGTTTCATAACTACGACACGGAACATTTTGTCCCAGAAAATCTGTTACAAACTGACTTTAACTGGAACCCAAAAGGTAGCCACGAATGGAGCGTGACTGGCCTCGTGACTAGCGTGTGTTACGCTAATGGTACCTGCGTAGGAGACGATGTCAAAGATAAAGCTGCTGAACCACTCGTGGGTACACCGATACAGGGTATGTACACAATAACATGTAATACCACCTTTCACACTGATAGCCCCCATTGGGGCACCTCCCTATATGAGCTACATATTTAGGTATACGAGGCCTTAATAAAAGGCTGTCGTTTCGAGTCTGAAAAGGTCTTAAAATTGACATTTTTGGTGTAGTCTGGTTAGTATACCTTTCGGTCATACGTTTACTTTGATATACTTGTCTTTGGCGTAAATGGTTAATTTGAAAATGGGTAGGTAATATAGCATTTATTAGGCAATATATGCAATATTTTTAGGCATAGACAGATTCTGCTCGGCAACGTTTGAGCAACTTTTCGGAGAGTGACAAGGAAAAGGGATTAACTCTGTGTGTAAATTATAGTGTTAAGGTCAACCCATAAATTTCCCTGTACCGAGCATTAGCCCAAGTAAGGAAATGAGGGACCACACGAGGGAAAGAAAAAAATATTTGACCTCTGTGGGATTCGAACCGTCACTCTACCTCTTGAGCCACGAGGCCGTATGGGAGCAGATCCTGGGTAATAAGGTGGCAATTCGTGGCAATGAGAATGTGAAGGGTACAAATAAATGTTGAGCCACGTTCATGTAGCACTGGTGATACAAAAAAGGAATCAGAGAATTAACACTGTGTGTAAATTATAGTGCTAAGGTCGGAGAATAAGCAACTTCCCAGCATCATTTCAAAAAGTTCGCATATTTGTGCATTATTTTTACCATCTTTTAATCAAATTCATAAGTAATTGATATATTAACACGTTTTCTTTGTAATTTCACATGAATTTCACTAGAAAATCTCTGATTTTCTGATCGGTTGGGTATCATGTGTTGATAGATTCCAAATATGGCTGTGCCGGATGTGACTGCATTACATATCTTGTTACCATAGCAACCGGTTGTCGCCAAACTTTAAAAAAAAAATGTGTCAAAAGGATAATTGAACAGCTACTGAAGACGGCATGTGCCAACAGTAAATGCTCTTGAACAGATCCACCCCCCTCCTCCTTGTACGTCCGAGGATTAAAGGGGCATTTCACAGAACACAGAACACATCTTTTGTCAAAGGAACAATGAGCCAGTCACAAAGACTGGCGGTTTTTACACTCATCGCGAAAAAAAAAAACAAGATCGCTGTGATCTTAAAAACCTGGAGGCCAATTTCCCTATTGAACGTCGATGCGAAGATAGCTTCAAAAGTTATCGCCGAAAGAATGAAGCGGCTTTTACCTGGATTAATTCATAAGAATCAATCAGGATATATCCCAGGCAGAAATATCAGTGAAAATATACGTTCAATTCTGGATATTTAACAACTATTCACCGAAGTGGAGGTGGGTAGTGGTGGATATGCGAGGTAAATATCCACCACTACCCACCTACACTGAGGTGAATAGTTGTTTTAGTATATACTGAAACAGTGAGATAATATAACGAAAATGATGCTTTTTAACTTATTCCTGTCAGCGATTACAATTTTCGCGCGCAAATTGCTGGGAGGTGAATAGCACTTGCTATTCCGAGTTTCAGTAGCCAATCAGAGCGCGCCAACAATGCTATCCACTGTTTCAGTATATTCTAAAATGGAATATACGAAAGTTAAGAAACTACCCGGTCTGTTATTATTTATTGATTTCGAAATAGCTTTTGATAGTTCAGAATGGGATTTTCTTGAAAAATGCTTAGAAAAATTTAATTTTGGACCAGATTTTAGAAGATGGGTGAATATTTTTTTACAACGACATTCAAAGTTGCGTTACAAACAACGGCTTATGCTCTCTCGCTATTTCAATATAGAACGTGGGGTGAGGCAGGGAGATCCCCTCTCCCCTTACCTTTTTGTCACTGCAGTTGAAATCCTGGCGATTGCTATAAGGAATCAAGAAAACATTAAATGAATAACTATAGACGATTTAGAAACTAAATTTTCGCAGTTTGCCGACGACACAACTTTTGTCCTATCAGACTTGGATTCAGCGCGAGCCTTGTTTCGATTACTTGAACGTTTTGAGAAAGCCTCTGGCCTTAAACTTAATGTAACAAAAACAGAAGCAATGTGGATTGGGTCACTTCAGAATGAACCACTAGGGGTTATGTGGAAAACATGTGTCAATTTTTATATATTACATATGACGTACAAATATTAGTAGAGAAAAACTTTAAGCAGAGGTTGAAAAAAATTAAAAATACAATAAATCTATGGAAGTCAAGAGGATCACGGCAGAGTAAATATTATCAAAACACTTTTACTCCCAATAATGATTTATCCTAGTTCGGTGTTATGTACTCCGCCCGAAGTCATAAAACAATTTAAGTCTGGTTTTTCGATTTTTGTGGAACGGTAACGACAAATGTTAGCCGACTCTCTACATATGCACCCCATGACTAAGGTGGCCTCAAAATGTTAGATTATGATAACATGGTTAAAGTTTTAAGGCTAAGCTAGTTAAAACGAATAGTCGACCCAGATTACTCTGGTTTCTGGAAGCCATATCTTGATCATCTTTTGGTGAACGAAGGGGGGTTATTTTTAATTCAGTGTAATGGCGACGTCAACCGATTAACAATCTCAGCAACCTTACGTTCTTTTCAGTATAAAGTATTAAATTCTATTCCATATACAAATGAATTACTTTGTAAGATCGGCTGTGTTTCTAACACCAACTAACCCCAACTACTCCTTCGGTATCTCATATTTTCTTTGACTGTTCTTTTTCGATTTCCTTTTGGAATGAAGTTTGCGACAAAATTTTAAACAAACTTAAGAGTTGCGTAAGCCTCTCGTTAGAATATCGTGAGATTATTTTAAAGTTTTTAAAGAGGGAGATGGATTTGCAAAAATATATACTCATTTTAGGAAAAACATACTTGTGGGCTTGCCGGTGTAAAGAAACGAAACCATCTTTTAGCCACTTTGAAAGAATTTTATTAAATAAATATCAAACCGAAGAGTATATTTCTTTTAAATTGAAAAACATTGAATTTCTTTAGGAATAAATGGAGAATGTTTGAGGAAATGGATCTTTTAAATAATTAAGTCCACAATTATGTTAAACAATGTGCTTTATAAACTATAACTGTTATCGCTGTAGTTATTTAATTAGTTACATTTTTTAACTACTAGCCTTAAATTAAAATATAGCTGGTTGTAAATACATGAACACAACTTTGATGGAAGATAATCTGAGATTTGTAGAAAGTTGTAACCCAAAGTATAGACTAGAGTCTCCTTACCGTAAAAACAGAATAATACAAAAATGACCAACATGACCAACACCAACTGTTGCCCCACTCCCTGAACCAATTCAACCACCGGTTGGAACCATTCTCCTACCAAATTTCAGACTTAAATAGGCATGAATTCTGCCGCTTTCCGGTCGTTGATCGGATTTTGGGCGACCCTTACCCTCAGGCCGACACCAATCATCAGAGGAACGCGTGGCCAGAAAAAAAATAATCTATGGTACTCAGGACACATAAGTGCTAACTATTCCCATTCTTCTTAGGAGGAGGAATCAAAAGTAAAACAAGAATATTTTTGCCGCATGTATTTATTTGTTTACTATATCCTCTAGATGGTGGCAACAAAACGGCGGCGAAAATGGTTGACTTGGATACCACAGCATTCTTTTCGGAGCTTTATGGCTGGAGAATTAAAATTGGAAACCTGTTTTCTGCTGAGTTTACTCCAGTTCCGCCCCAGTACCTGTGGGTAAACCCGAATAATGTTAAAGATGGAACTCTGCTTAACTTTGTAGGTGTCTATCAATCAGTGTTGACAAATATTCGGTGGATAGACACAGAAAAGAACTCACCGTTCATCAAACAGCTTCAAAAAATAATGAAAAACGACAACATCTACAGAGATAAATTATCAATACGTCTCAACATGGCAATGTATGAGAGAAAACTGTTTTCGAGTGCCAACTTTACCATGGGACGCATTTCAGGTGGAGTATATTTTATAACTACAATAAGCTTAACTTAAGAATGAATCATCGAACTGTCGCGAACGTTTTGTTGTTGTTGTTGTTCTAATTAAATCAATACGAATCAGAAAGCTGTAAAACACTTGAAAACTTGTTTGAGTTTATAACATGGTATGTCATAACTTAACTTAACTTAACGCAAACAGCTTAACATCAACCCATACATTTTTAATTAATAATTAATTACCTGGGTTATCAGCGTCCTGAACCTTCCAGCTCCTGTGAAAACACTAAAAATTGTTCGGGAGGCCCGTGAGCCATAAAGCCTTAAGTTCGGCTGCGTTGTTGCATGGTCGTCCTGATGGTGTAGTATATATATACAAATTAGCGTGGGAAGGGAGATATATATATATTTATATATGTATATATATATATATATATATATATATATATATATCACATTTTTACAGCAGTTTGCAAAAATTTTGAACCCCCCAAAATATATCATTATATCCAAATATATATAGCATTGTTAGGGAGCAGGGATATAATGATATATTTTGGGGGGTTCAAAATTTTTGCAAACTGCTGTATATATTTCGCTCGAATTATATATATATATATATATAACTTAGCACAAGCATGTAAAAAAGTTCCACGATTGGAAATTTCTCGGTAAATTATACTCTAACACAAGAGAAAACACTTTTTTCTTAGGTGTTTTAAGAAAAAAGTGTTTTCTCTTGTGTTAGAGTATATATATATATATATATATATATATATATTTGTCGTGTCGTGCAGTTGTGTGGCAACAAAACTCGCGACCGCTGACAATGGCGCACTCTCGTGTTTATTCATGGCGGCCAGTGAAACAC
This sequence comes from Dendrophyllia cribrosa, assembly GCA_024195265.1. Lineage (NCBI taxonomy): Eukaryota > Metazoa > Cnidaria > Anthozoa > Scleractinia > Dendrophylliidae > Dendrophyllia > Dendrophyllia cribrosa. Next base: position 12,997,350 of record JAJLRJ010000003.1, read on the forward strand.
GACCAATTTCTGATGCAAATGAGAAAGAACAACAACGCTGGATTCAACAAGTGGCTGAAAATCCTTGCCCGAGACAATTAACCACCGAAACTCCGCTGGAGCGAGAACGGCGACTTGAAATTCAGCGCGATCGAGCAACGAAGAAACAACGGGAGCATCGATTACAGACTTCGAACAGCCTAGGCACACCGTTTCAGTAGGTTCAAACGCCTTGACAAAATGCTGTCATTAGAATTCTAAACGAAACCGATCAGGAGAGGCGACACCGACTGGAAGTGTTGGACAAAATAATTCTGTTTATAGACGCAACGAGAGGCGGCAAGAATTACACAATCAGCTAAATACTCGTGACGAATATCTTTCAAACGGTAGGGTAAAGCAAACACGGATTACAGGAAAGGCTCAGAGAAGAAGAACGATTAAGAAATCTAGCTCAAATCACCGCACTTTAATCCGCTCTCCATTGCTCTTGTCCCATAGCAGTTACAGCGACCCACAGCTAAAACCCAAAACTGACCAGTACCAGCTCCCATTTATTTTATTTTAGGAAGACAGGGTACTAAGTACAAGTTAAATGGAAGCGGCTAGGAACGAAAATGTCTCAACTTTAAATTTCGGGGCCATTGTTGGCATGCAATTCAACCTCTCCAGTCAAATCAGAAATTCCATCTCTCCCTCCCACATTGCTAAAATTTTGCAGTGCATCCTTCCCCGAGCTTCAGTTCGCGAGGTTCTGCGAGACACGTATTTCTAGTATAACTTGTAAAAACGCACGGTGACCCCTACTTTTTATCTTATAAGATGGAAGTGGTAAGTCTTTTAAGCACACAATTAATTTTTGGTTGTGGGCAAACGTTATTATGACCGTATTTTTGGCGAACGTGGGAAAGCTGTCAGCGCCGATGATAGCTCCCTTTGCGATAAGTTTGTAATAAAAAACACATAAACAGTATTTGTTATGTTACCATTCGTTATGTGTTTTGGAATTAATTAGAGTTATGTGTTTTTAGAATTATTATTGCTTTTGTGTATGTAAAGGCGAACTCTAATTCTACTTTTCTTTTTTTTTTCGAAAAAATGCTGATGTCAGCATTTTTTCCACATTGAAGCTCAATTATCTTTAAAAAATGCACGGAACCCCCACCCCCCCCCCCCCCCCCCCCCCCCCCCCCCCTCCAAATTTTCTCCTTTTATTGCAATAGTCCCTGGTAAGATCTACTTTTCCCGCATAGTCAAAAACCGGGAAAAATACCTTGGTATTAGGTGGCGCCGTAACGCAGCAGTTATGTGGATGAGTGCATTGGCGAGAGGCTAAACAAGTTTATAAACTTGTTTTACCGGTTCAAAGTTAAATTTATTCCTCCAAGGCTCTGGACAGCGGCTTGATCAAAGGAACTAACGGATACTCGTAGTTGTTTCTTTCTCGTCCGGCGTAGCTCGGCGTAGGAGAATTAAAATCCACTGCTCGCAGGATATGCATATGTGTAATAGTAAAGGTGTTGAAAAATACCGAGAGCGTTTTAAATTATTCTGTTATTGTTATTTTCGGCAAGGATCTTTTTGTGGAATTGTTTTTGTGTGTTTTATTTTTATAGCAAAAATTAATGACTTTCATGACAAATTTTAAACTCATCTCTTTAAATGTGCGACATTTACGTTCTTTAAACAAAAGGAAGGCAATACTAATGTGGTTTGTAAAACAGAAGGTGGATATTGTTTTCCTTTAGGAAACGTATAGCTACTTTGATAATACACAGTAGAAGGGCAAAATGTTATTTTCACACGATTTTGAACACAAATCGGTATGACGCGGTCTTTTTATCATTTTAGAGGCTGTCGTACAAGATACCCCCGTTTTGTTTATAAACATCTATGCACCAGACAAAATTCGTGAACAGGAAGCTTTCTTCAAAAAGGACTGAAAGGAAACTTGATAGTTACGATTTTGACCCAAATAGAAAAATAGTTATAGGAGGCTACTTTAATATTTTTTTAATTCTTTGACGAAGATTTGGATTGTTGAGGTGGTCACCCAAAGATTAAAGAGAAAAGCGTGGATATAACTGATGTTTGGAGAATTCGTCACCCAGACAAAAAGCGTTTCACGTGGAGACAACCAAATTCTACAATTTAAGGTAGATTGGACTTTTGGTTAATAAGTAACTTCGAGTCAAGAGGACATTTTTTCTACCGATATTATTCCCGCAATTTAAACTGACCACTCGGCAATTACCTTAAACTTTAAAAGGATCGTAGAGCATAAACTGGGTCTCTCTTATTGGAAGTTTAATTTAAGTCTTGTTGACGACCGTGAATATAATATACTGACTCTATCAAGAATTCATACCCAAACTGGCTAGAAGAGTACAAGGATAAAACTGGTATGCGCCTTCTCTGGGACATTATCAAATGCAGAATACGTAAAGATACAATTTCCTTCAGTAAGCGGAAGGCAACAGAGTGGCGCGATAAGGTATTCGAATTGGAAAAAAATTTAAAAGATGTCAGGAGGTAAGCGATGAATATCTAACATCCGAAAATTTAACTGGTCTGGAGGAAACGCGAAATAGATATGAATCTGCTTATGATTACGTAACACAAGGTGCTATGATTCGATCTGGCGTCTGATGGTTTGAAAAAAGGGGAAAAATAATAGCTATTTCTTAAGACTTGAAAACCAACACAATAGCTCTCCCTGTATTAGGACATTAAAACTGGATGATGATAGAGTTACTACTGATCCGGTGGAAATTCTTGATTAGCTTAACTCTCGGATGTACAAAGGGGGGGAGGTGGTGATTGCCTAAGGTTTTTCTTCGATATTTCCAAGACCACTTAAGATTAGCACATGACGTTTCCAGTAGCTGTTCATTTATCCCTGAGACACATTTTGGTAAAGTTTGGCGACAACCGGTTGCTATGGTAACGAGATATAACGTCATAAGTAACATGAGTTCAAGCCATTTTTGAATAAAAATGCGTGTTTTTCACCTTTTGTCAGCGAAAAAACATAATGCCAATAAAAGCATTAAAATGTTTAATTGTATGTTATTTTGCAACTCTAGCAAACTATATTTGCAATTTCCGCATTTTTCCGATAAATTTGAATTTTTAGTAAAAGCTAAGATGGTGGCCATTTTGGATGGCGTCACGGACCCCCAGCAGCGCCACAACTCATAATGTTTACCTTATCTTGTAGAGCACATCACGTTCTATTTATTAGATGAAAAATATTTCCGAAATATTGAAACATCGCAACAACCCACCCCCCTTGTACCACGGTGGGGGGAATCACTCGCTTCTTACTTTTATGGCGGTTTGACAGCCGAGTTCTTTAATACCTTTTGGCCACTCCTGGGTAATCTTGTAATGGATTGTCTCAATGAAGCCTATGAGTGCGGAGAATTTTCAACTTCTCAGAAAATAGCCATAATTAAATTGATAGAAAAGAAAGGTAAAGATAACATGTATATTAAAAATTGGAGGCAAATCTCTCTTTTAAATGGGAACGTCAAGATTGCATCCAAAGCTATTGCTGAAGGTTAGAAACTGTTTTACCGCTCATCATTCATGAAAATCAATGCGGCTATGTCAAGGGCCAATCAATATTTGATTGCACCAGAATTATAGATGATATTATTATTTTCAACCAAAGAAAATAAGTTATCTGACCTTTTACTGGCTACCTACTTCGAAAGGGCTTTCGACTCTCTGGATTGGACTTTGTTAAACATGGTTTTGTGAGCCTTCAATTTCGGTTTATCATTTATCATCACCTTTTATTCTAATAGCTAAAGTTGTGTCATGAATAATTACTTTTCCTCTGTTCATTTTGATGTAATGCGAGGGGTTAGACAGGACGATCCACTATCCCCCTATAATTATCCTTATTATTGCTCTCGAAACACTGGCTATATACGTTAGAGGAAGCGACGAGATTAAAGGTATAAACCTTCGGAATGACTGAACATGAAGTTAAATTAACTGCTTTGGCTGATGGTGACTAACTTTTTGAAAGACGACCAGTTTGCTGACAACCTCTTGAAGGTACTGAATGATTTCGGGCTGTGTTCCGGCCTTAAGCTTAATAAAAGCAAGCTGGAAGCTTGTTACCTGGGTACTTCTTCCACAACTGACTTTAATATTAACGTGGACACCAAGGACTGTATTGAAATATTGGTCATCTTTTTTCGTATAACTTAATTTATGGAAATGGAGGAACTTGACTATTTTAGGTAGAGTCCAAGTCGTTAAAACATTTGCTATCTCGAAGTTTCTCTATCGTGCATCACAGTTACCTCTCTCAAATGAAATAATGATCAAGAGTGCTATAAAACCATCAGCGATTTTATATGGAAAGGCAAGGACAAAGTCAAGAGACTGGCTCTAATAAATAATATTGAAAGTAGGGGTCTAAAAATCATACACTTGGAATAACTTATTCAAGCCCAGAAGATGTCTTTTTTAAACGCTATGTGGACCCGGAATATGTTGCTGACTGGAAACTTGTCTTAGACGAGCTTTCAAAGCTGGTCGGAGGCTCTTACCTTTTGAAGTGTAACTTTGATCTTAGTGATCTTCCTATAAAAGTTAGTCCTTTTTACGACGAATGTCTGACATTATGGTCTAGACTCAATACGACCATGCCTGATCAAGTCGAGGATATTTTGAATCAGATAGTTTGGAACAACAAAAACATCCTCGTTAACAAAAAATCTTACTCGGATTTGGTTGAGGTTGGCATGCATAGAATGGTGATATGGTTAAGGTCGATGGAAGTTTTTATAAGTGGTCGGATTTGCAGCTCAAAGGTCTTCAGTCCAAAACTTTCCTCCTCTAGAATGGGTTAATAGAGGTTATTCCTTTCAAATGGAAAGAGTTGAAATCTGAAACTTTCCCACATACACGCCTTTTCGACCCTCTAGAGTATGCGCTGATGCTAAATTCTGTAAAAGTCTCTGCATCGGGAATAAATACCAAAAATCTGTATGAAGCACTTGTGTCCGATTATTTGTTGCGTGCAATCCCTACAGCACAATCTAGATTTAATGAAATGCTTCCCGACTCTGAGCTAGTGTGGAATAAAATTTACAGTTTACCCTTCCAAGTCGCGTTAGATACGTATACGAGAGATTTTCAGTATAAAATTTTAAATAGAATATTATTTACTAATGCAATATTAAGCAAGCTTAAACTAGTACGTTGAATCACCTTTATGTACCTTCTGTGGCAAGGACGATGTAACCCTTGAACATCTCTTTGTATTTTGTCAATCTTCTAGAGCTTTTTGGTAAAATAATTTTCTAGCTGGTTACGTGAATGTAGTATTGATACGCTTCCTGATCTAACCGATAAAGTTAATATTATGTTTGGTTTGTTTGATGCAAAAAGCCACTTTATGCTTTTGAATCATATTGTGTTAATAGCAAAGTAGACTACCTTTTTTTCTACAGACGGAAATATATTGCTTTAATTAATTTAAGCCGCATCATCTTCCTCGCACAACTTAAAGAGATCTTCAAAATAGAAGAATACCTTGCTAGAAAAAATAAAAAATATATATAAATCTGCAACTGGAGAAATGGGAAAAACTTTCAGAAACACAAAGTTCAAATTTTCGGTTTTAAACAGCTTTTGCAGCCATCCCTTTTTTCTGTCTCTTAATTAATTAATTTATTTATTTATAGTTTTTGTTTTATCTTTATTTATTTATTTATTTATTTATTGTTCTTTTGTTTTGTTCTTTGTTTTTCATTTACGGGTAATTTATACTCTTGTAAATGATTTCTAATTAAAGCTGTAAAACTGGAAAAAAAAAATAATAAAACAGAAAAACCGTCCATTGGGTAATATGCTGATTGAATTCGCGGATAACATTACGTTTAGCTAGCGTTCCCATTGTAAAAAAATTATGATTCACCCATTGCCAGACCTGGGAGACGGTTTTACCAGCATGGTCATCTTAAGTAGTTATCTTACCTAACTATGGGTAACATTCCAGGACAACCTCAAAAACTAGGACATTCATGTTGACACCTTATTATGTAAAGCTTATGTAATTCCGTCAACATTATGATTACACTGCACTTTCTAGCGACCAAGTGACCTACAATGTCCGCGGTTATAGAGTTTACAACTTTTGTAAACGGATGCTAGGCCGAGGCTGAACAAGTAAACTTCCACAACAAAATTCATATGCAAAACGATTTGCGTAGAAAATAATAATGTGATTTTATCTGAAACTATATAAGATCTAAACATTTTAACTCTTTCCTATTTGTAGGTACAATTGGTTTGTTAGGTCGGAAATCCCCATGGTTTTTTACTTATGGCCGCATGATGAAATCCTTGGTAAATTACTTTCAGTCTGCCCCTTTTTATGTCGACCAACGTCTCAAGAAAGTTTTTATAGACTTTGGCAACAGTTTACCATTAAATAGAGATGGAACTTTGGCTACCAGTCTGTATTATCAAAATCTCCTTGTTGCGTTGTATCTTAACAAAGACGCTTCGTTGACTTGTTCTGATGATATGCTATGGCTTGGTATGGTGAATGACAAATTACCCAACTGGTACCAGAATAAAGCTGGGGTGCAGATCTTTCCAGCCCGTGGAGCACTGTCAGATGACGAGATGGAAAAGCTTAGCAGTCATCCACTGGTTGTTGTTGAGGTACAGTAAACAGTAAATCTCCAGCCTGAAGTAAACCCCCAGCATATAAAAATCTATCTTAGCCTAAACATTGAAAAATGTGGCAAAGAAATTAGTCAAATTGTTAAAAAAAAACCAGGTTAATCAGCCTTTCGTTATACTTAAGACACATGTTATCAATACCCGCTAAACTTCGTACCTTTTTCTGAAATGTATCTTGGAACCATTTTTTGGCAGACTTTTGTTTAGTGACATGTGACGTTCCTATGCCAAACATATTTTGCCAAGCAGTTTTGAATTATCTGCTTAAATAAACGTTTAAACGAAAACAAAGAACTTTCTCGAATTGCATTATTTTGCAACCTTACATGATTTTAGCATTTTTCTTTTGATTTTGATTAATTTTGACACGACTTTGGTGTTTTTCTAACATGAATGAAATCTAAGATGGCGGATCCAACATTGTCGCCTTCAAAATGACGTCATCACGTCACCTGACCTATATGATTTAGACAGTTTGTGACCTACTGTCAATATTCTAAGTTTCAAAGCCAAAGCTTTAACATTCTTGAAGTTACCTAGGGAGAGGTGGGGAGGGTCCCGTCTCAGAAGACCAAAAAATGCTCGGTATGAATAGGGTTAAATGACCTAAAACAAAGACCCTGACGAGCAAAGGAAGGTAAATAACTTCGGTGAACAAAGGACCGTTTCAATGAAAATAGTAATTTATTCTAATTTTATTTGTTGGAAAAGTCATTTCAATTCCCCGTGTTTCGCGTTACATCGGGTTTCTAAAAACGTCGAAACAATAAAAGTAGTTTCTCGATCTTTTGAAACCCGATGAAATACTCACACTCGTTTTTCAAATATTACATCGACCACCTCGAATTTGGTCCAACAAAAATTACCGGTCCGCTTTCTTATCTCAACTCCATTCTCGGTCTAGTGAATCGCCTCCTTATATAATCCTTTATAATCCAAAGTTTGCTCTTGGTGAATTGCTTTTTGAGAAATAATATATATATATATATATTATTTCTCAAAAAGCAATTCACCAAGAGCAAACTTTGGATTATAAAGTGTTTCCAAGAAATAAAGACGGGTAGCTTTTGAGGCAACTGCACTTCAAAATTAAGAAACTCAAGAGGACAGAATTCACAGGGTTGAATAAAAACGTAACTATTTACCAAGAAATAACTAAACAATCTTTCAATTTCCTGGACACACGTCAAGGTGATATTCATTAATGTTTCTCATGTTACAAATTATGGAACCAATGACAAATGAAAAATATTTTTGCGGGATAGTCATTTACAAACAAGCAACTGGCATTATTTTTTTCTCGAGAAAAAAACCATCGTTTTGGAAAAATAATGAAAAAAATAAAACAAAATTCGATATCAATCAGTGCTTTTTATTTGCTCGAATGTTGGGCACGTAGCTGAGCTAGTTAGCGTGTTATATCGCTGTAATTTTGTCATCCCTTGAACAATCCTAACAAAGAATATTTCCCAGCCAGTTTGCCCCATTTTATGGTAACAGATTTACCGCGAGCACGTCATTTACTGTTCGTTACTTGTTTAGACTGTTTTTAGCTCACAGATAGATGATGATGTTGATAATGATGTTAATGATAACGTTGATGATCATGAAGATGACGATGATGCATGGTGATGATGATTTTTATACTGATGCTCATAATGATAGTATCAATGATGATGATCGCGGTGGTGATGTTGATGGTGATGATGATTTTTATACTGATGCTCATAATGATAGTTTCAAACACTCATTAATAATTCATAAGCATATTAGCCTATCACACGACGTAAATCCATCACGTGCATGGACCTTTATACCTGGTAATCCATGGTCATTCTGAAAAGCCCGGTGGCGGATTTGATTTCAGTCCCAAGGGGAGTGCGGGGCTGATTGTTTTTTACCACATTAGTATTCTTTATATAAACAAGAGGCTACACTGGTAGCCTGTACTCATGCGCTTGCATAAAGAAAGTTATACAGTTTTATTTTAAATGGGTCACGCATCCCTCCCCCCTCAACGAATTTTGCGTGACACACTAAAGAACACGCTAAAACACGTTTTCTGTACTCGCTTTGAATATTTAATTTATTGATTCCCGATCAAATACACACTCGTCTTTTATTTCCCAAACCGTGACTTCTTTCTGTTACATTTGAAAAGACTACTTTTAAAAGCAATGAAATCAGCAAACGACCGGGCTATTTTTTCAATTTTACCGAATCTCAATAACAGAATTACGCGACCGTGCACAAAAACTTTTACTCGGTCTAGACTAAAAGTATGACTAATTTTCGAATAAAATACGGGTGGGTACAAAACGAAGATCGAAGACCTAAGACCCAAAAACGAAGACCCCGTCAAAATCGTTTTGAAATCACTTGAAAAAGGCTGGAACATGATTCTCGACCGAAACAGAAACAAGGAGCAACAACATTTGCGGTTGTTAACGAATTTGACCAAGGTCTTCGTTTTGTACAAAACCCCACCAAAAGTACAAAACGAAGACCCCTTCAAAATCGTCTTGAAATCACTTGAAAAAAGCGGAAACATGATTCTCGACCGAAGCAGAAACAAGGAGCAACAAAATTTGCGGTTATCAACGAATTTGACCAGGGTCTTCGTTTTGTACAAAACCCTACCAAAAGTACAAAACGAAGACCCCTTCAAAATCGTCTTGAAATGATTTGAAAAAGTCTGGAATATGATTCTTGACCGAAGCAGAAACAAGGAACAACAACATTACGTAAGATTTGCGGTTATTAACTAATCTAACCAGGGTCTTCGTTTTGTACATAACCCTACCAAAAGTACAAAAGGAAGACCCTTTTCAAAATCGTCTTGATATCAGTCGAAATTAGCTCCAAACAGTACTGATTGTCTACTAGATTGTCCAAAGTTAGTTCAGCTACCCGCTTCATTTTGCTGTAACACGTTATCTGCCGTATTGGTTATAAATAGGGTTGACAGACCTACACGACTCCTGTTGTGTGACCATTGTATTGTTTTAAGCCTTCAAGCATGATAGACAGGCTAAACATTAGTACCACTCGATCGTCGCTAAAAAGTATTTAAAAAGTATTAAGCTTTCCCAGTAAGACTTGAGACAGAAATGCGCCTTTAGATCAGTTATGAATTTGTTCTCCTTGTTGATATTGATCTTTTGATCTCGGCGGATTATCTCTCAAATTGATAGGAGGATTTCATGCTGTACAGAGCCGTTAGAATTATTATATTTCTTTTTGCCGTTGTTTGGTGCTAGCTCTTTTGGCACAAATTGCGGTTTCTTTGGCTCACTTTTGTTGCAAGATAAATACTGAACGGCTAAAGTTTGTTATCGCTTTGAAAATGCAAGGATCGTTAAATTTCTCAGGCCGTGATTTAGTGTCTAAAGTCTGCGGTGTGCAAGACTTGCGAGAAAGTGTTTCCCATCACGGATATCCAAGTCTCAAAAAGCCGTAGTCTACAATTCCACTGCAATGGAATGATGAATTCTTGCAATAATTTTTAGCTCCTTAGTTAGTTCTGTAGTTGAGTAGTGTCTCAGTGGAGCTAGGATAAACCTCCGTTCTGTCCGTTGTTTTGTAATAGCGTTTGATTTGGCATCCAACAGATAATCTGCAGCATCAGGTTGCTGTTTTGTAAATGTCACGGATGCTAGTATTTTTTTCTCTCCTTGTGTAGATGTTTAAGCTAAAGCAAGACTGCAGTTTCGATTTTACTCGTTACTCGTGAATCTCGTCAGTTGCTAGAGGCATATCTCATGGATATTGGTAACGTTCAAACGTTTTAGCCGTTGATATATCGCTTAGCGGATCGAAAATCAGTATTGGTCCAGAGATTCTGGCCAATTAGGTAAGTCTTGTGCAAATTTCGATCCGGCATACAGTTGTTTCTTTAGAAGGATTTATAGTTAGTATTTGAACCATGTAGGATATTGTCCTTTCTGAAAAGTTCATAGACTTAAGGAGTAAATATAGCTTTTCAACACCCCAAAAAATGGAGACGGACTGAATAAATTCTCCTCTTTAGTACAGTTGTTACAGTGTAATAACAAAGTATCGCTAAATGTTATTCCCTCATAAATAAGCCAGAGATTCATGTTTGGAGCTAATTTCAAGTGATTTCAAGGCGATTTTGAAAAGGGTCTTCGTTTTGTACTTTTGGTAGGGTTTTGTACAAAACGAAGACCCTGGTCAAATTCGTTAATAACCGCAAATTGTGTTGCTCCTTGTTTCTGCTTCGGTCGAGAATCATGTTCCCGCCCTTTTCAAGTGATTTCAAGACAACTTTGAAGGGGTCTTCGTTTTGTACTTTTGGTGGGGTTTTGTACAAAACGAAGACCCTGGTCAAATTCGTTAATAACCGCAAATTTTGTTGCTCCTTGTTTTTGCTTCAGTCGAGAATCATGTTCCAGCCTTTTTCAAGTGATTTCAAAACGATTTAGACGGGGTCTTCGTTTTTGGGTCTTAGGTCTTCGATCTTCGTTTTGTACCCACCCAATAAAATACACCAGTTGTATCGGAAATTGCCCTAGAAACTGATTTGGAAATGAAAATTGCAAAACATACACAGACATCTTTGCGTATTAGGCGACGCGTGTGAAGTTAGAACTACCGGTATAAAATTAAGTCTTGTTTTGTTTACATAATATCAGATGTCATTACGATTGAATTTTAACATGTTTTATAAATATTTCTCCAAAACTAACCAGAACACAAAGAAAAAGTGAATCACAAATTGATATCAACATAAATTCTCACCAAAATTTGTAATTTCTTTTACGGTAAAGTCCCTCGTCTGTTTGAAAATTCTTTAAAACTTTTGATCGCCCCACACTGATAAAAGCGTATGAATTTCCTTGAAGCAAGATTAGTTGCTAAAAGGTCTCCTTTTTCTCCACTATAGCGGCTTTGGGTATTCCTTAAAGCTTTCTCTTTCCATTTTGACTATTTTAAATGTGAGTTATTAATCCGATGACACGAAACTACGGTTTTAAAAACCAAGCACATGCCGAGCGCGGCAGCCATTTTTGTAGAATGTTGGTGACCCGAGCTGAGGACCCGGTCACTAAAATATGCGTGCATAAATTTGCATGCAAAATCTTGACACAAAAAATAAAATAAAATAATAATAATAATAATAATAATAATAATAATAATAACAAGAAAAACGAAGCCGGAATCTTACCTCATGCGCGCTATGCGCATGAGTAAAAAGTTACTCTCATTAGTATTCTTTATTTAATGCACCTTTTCATTGTTTTGAATAGGTTCTTATTTTTAATAACCATGATTCTTCTCATTGTTTTAGAACCGAGCAGGTCATTATTGTGGTCAGTGATGTGGAACAGGAGGTCATTATTAAAAATAATGACCTGATCGCAATAATGACCTGCTCGATTCTACTTAGTTGACCACAATAATTTTTAGGACAACTAAAATTGAAGAGCCTTCATTATTTCTGTCACTTAGTTTACAAAAGTTCTTGCATTTGTCAATTATAACTTAGCAATTACAAACTTTTTCTAGCTATTTTTAATGGTAATATTACAATTTCCACCTAAAATATTCAAAGTAATTGACCCCAAAGCATTTGGAATCTGCGTAGCAGCAACATTTTCTCTGGTTGTGGTTTCACTGGACTGGCCTTGCACTATTTTTGAAACTTTAACTAGTTGTTCATTTGTTTCCCGTTTGTAACTTTGAAGAGCTTCCGATCAATGCCCAGTAACACCCCGAATCAATTTGTCGTTTACACCTTCTTGAGACAATCTCGAGACCGCTGTTGCTCGCAAAGAGTGATTAGTGAAATATCCCTTAATTCCAGCTTCAGCCATCATCATTTTAATCATGGAATTGAGTTTATTATGACCCAAAGGGACAATAGAAAACCAAGCATTGTTACTTTCGTACTTTCGCAATGGCTTCAAGTAAAAAGCTTTATCTAGAGATCCTTCAGGACATCGCTCAATATAAGTCTTGACAATTCTTACAACACATCTCTCATGACATTCAACGTTAGCATACGCTTTACAAGTTCTCGGGCATAATATTCTATGTTTTAACCCACCCTGGTTCGTTTTACTTACTCCTTCGGAATAAAGTAAATATTCTCTGCCCTCCACATCAGTGTGAAACGAAAACCTATTTGCACTCAATTTGCGGTGTTCATCCACCGCCTGCGACAACAAATCATTTAAACCATCGCTCATCATCTCGAATGAACGTTTTTCCAAATAACTGGACATATTGGCAGTAAAAGCAATATCGACTAAAGCGTTATGGAACTCAGCTGCTGAACTGAAAGAAAAGCCTACAAACACTAAACCCCTTGAGAAAAGGCAGATATTCAAATTGTAATACATGAGGGCTGCAAATCCTAACGGGATTTCATACAGTGTTTCTCGACTCTTTAATTAGCAAACCATTCAAGCTATTCTTGGCTTTTTAAGAAGGCCGAGGAGCGAGGGCATTATCCTATATATAAAGAATACTAATAAAGGTAAAAGACAATAGGTTTCTTTTCCTTATTAGTAATCTTTTTTTAAAAATACTAATGTTGGTAGTAATTATTCAGGATTCTTAGTACAACAAATGGTGACTTTAAATTTTTTTTCAGTACTGTTTTATGATATGTAGCCTTTTGCCATTCTATATGGAATCTTCTCCAACAAAATAAGCAACCAACAGTTTAGCAAGTAAGCCGTTATTTGAATGACACCAGCACCCACGTGTAAATTGGTAGGAAAGCGAGTGGTGGTTCAGAGATGCTAGATGCTTATTTCTACTCGTTCAATGCCAATGAATAAAAATTGTTAGACATATTATCCACCGTACCTGTCAACTTTGGTATAGCATTTTTCATGGATTATTTTTTTCCTCAGAACTTTAAAATCTCAAAACTTTCGACAGTTGCCGGGAAGCCATGGTCACCTCGTCGAAGCCAGTGTGGCACATGTGCTGTATGCTAATCAGTCTACTTGTTTTTCTCGTATGCTAATATCCTCTTTGCACAAAAAGCACATTTGTTTGATCTCCGTAGGGACACGCTTTTGGCGGTTCGTGTTTGAAGCCGTTCAAAACACTCACAGCACGTGTTTTATCAAGTCTAAAAATTCTCGCGCTTCGCGCTCGAATTTTTAAACTTGATAAGACACTGCTGTGAGTGTTTTAAACATTACATCAATGATTGTGATCGCGGTGGTGATGTTGATGGTGATGATGATTTTTATACTGATGCTCATAATGATAGTATCAATGATGATGATCGCGGTGGTAATGTTGATGGTGATGATGATTTTTATACTGATGCTCGTAATGATAGTACCAATGATGATGATCGCGGTGGTGATGTTGATGGTGATGATGATTTTTATACTGATGCTCATAATGATAGTATCAATGATAATGATCGCGGTGGTAATGTTGATGGTGATGATGATTTTTATACTGATGCTCATAATGATAGTACCAATGATGATGATTGCGGTGGTGATGTTGATGGTGATGATGATTTTTATACTGATGCTCATAATGATAGTATCAATGATAATGATCGCGGTGGTAATGTTGATGGTGATGATGATTTTTATACTGATGCTCATAATGATAGTATCAATGATAATGATCGCGGTGGTAATGTTGATGGTGATGATGATTTTTATACTGATGCTCGTAATGATAGTACCAATGATGATGATCGCGGTGGTGATGTTGATGGTGATGATGATTTTTATACTGATGCTCATAATGATAGTATCAATGATAATGATCGCGGTGGTAATGTTGATGGTGATGATGATTTTTATACTGATGCTCGTAATGATAGTACCAATGATGATGATTGCGGTGGTGATGTTGATGGTGATGATGATTTTTATACTGATGCTCATAATGATAGTATCAATGATGATGATCGCGGTGGTAATGTTGATGGTGATGATGATTTTTATGCTGATGCTCATAATGATAGTATCAATGATGATGATCGCGGTGGTGATGTTAATGGTGATGATAATTTTTATACTGATGCTCATAATGATAGTACCAATGATGATGATCGCGGTGGTGATGTTGATGGTGATGATGATTTTTATACTGATGCTCATAATGATAGTATCAATGATGATGATCGCGGTGGTGATGTTGATGGTGATGATGATTTTTATACTGATGCTCGTAATGATAGTACCAATGATGATGATTGCGGTGGTGATGTTGATGGTGATGATGATTTTTATACTGATGCTCGTAATGATAGTACCAATGATGATGATTGCGGTGGTGATGTTGATGGTGATGATGATTTTTACACTGATGCTCATATACATTCCCCAAAAGTAATGATAGCAAAAATTTTGGCTTTAAACACAAAGTTTTAACTTGGTATTTTGTGCAAGGTCTTATTGGGCTACTCTTCATATTAAAACATTTTCAACTTAGGATTTTAAGTGATTCGACTCAAAATATAATGGGTTTTTCAAAAATCAAGTGTTCCGCGAGTTTTTGCTTTTTGTTCCTTTAATTACTTTAGGAACAAATTAAATATGTACAAAAAGGAACTTTTGTTCCTTCGCAAATCCGTTAAAGGAACAAAGATCAGCAAATTCGGAACAAATTGTTCCTTTTGTTGTACTTGGGAACACGAAGTTTCTATTTACTCAGGTGAAAAGGAACAACTGGTTCCTATTTGTAGTACATAGGAACACGAAGTTCCCATTTATGTAGGTGAAAAGGAACAACTGGTTCCTATTTGTAGTACTTAGGAACACGAAGTTCCTATTTATTGAGGTGAAAAGGAACAAAAGGTTCCCTTTGTATTACTTGGGAACACGAAGTTCCTATTTATATTAATGAAAAGGAACAAAAGGTTCCTATTTGTAGTACTTGGGAACACCAAGTTCCTATTTATTTAGTTAAAAAGGAACAACTGGTTCCTATTTGTAGTACTTGGGAACACAAAGTTCCTATTTATGTAGGTGAAAAGGAACAATCGGTTCCTATTTGTAGTACATAGGAACTTCGTGTTCCTATTTACTCAGGTAAAAACGAACAAATGGTTCCTATTTGTATTACTTGGGAACGCGAAGTTCCTATTTATTGAGGTGAAAAGGAACAACTGGTTCCTATTTGTAGTACTTAGGAACACAAAGTTCCTATTTATTGAGGTGAAAAGGAACAACTGGTTCCCTTTGTAGTACATGGGAACTTCGTGTTCCTATTTACTCAGGTGAAAAGGAACAAATGGTTCCTATTTGTAGTACTTAGGAACACGAAGTTCCTATTTATGTAGGTGAAAAGGAACAACTGGTTCCTATTTGTAGTACATATAGGAACTTCGTGTTCCTATTTACTCAGGTGAAAAGGAACAAATGGTTCCTATTTGCACTACTTGGGAACGCGAAGTTCCTATTTATTGAGGTGAAAAGGAACAACTGGTTCCTATTTGTAGTACTTCGGAACACGAAGTTCCTATTTATTGAGGTAAAAAAGGAACAACTGGTTCCCTTTGTAGTACTTGGGAACACAAAGTTCCTATTTATGGAGGTGAAAAGGAACAACTGGTTCCTATTTGTAGTACATATAGGAACTTTGTGTTCCTATTTACTTAGGTGAAAAGGAACAAATGGTTCCTATTTGTAGTAAATAAGAACTTCGTGTTCCTATTTTACTCAGGTGAAAAGGAACAACTGGTTCCTATTTGTACTACTTGGGAACGCGAAGTTCCTATTTATTGAGGTGAAAAGGAACAACTGGTTCCTATTTGTAGTACTTCGGAACACGAAGTTCCCATTTATTGAGGTAAAAAGGGAACAACTGGTTCCCTTTGTAGTACTTGGGAACACAAAGTTCCTATTAATGTAAGTGAAAAGGAACAACTGGTTCCTATTTGAAGTACTTAGGAACACGAAGTTCCTATTTATTGACGTGAAAAGGAACAACTGGTTCCGTTATCATCTGCTTAGGAACAAAAGATCCTTTTTGGGTTGTTCCGATTTTTCTATCTGTTCCCTTTTGAGAGAAAGGAGAACAAATGTTCCTAATTTGACTGCCCACTTAACCCAATATATAAGGAACACTTTGTTCCCGTTAACTAGCATATTACGCTGTTGACCTCGACAATGAGGACCAGTTGTTCCGATTAAGCCTTCTCTGATGCGCAATGAGGAACGTGTTGTTCCTAATTGACTGCTTGTCGTTCCCATTTTGTTTAAAAGGTTCCTATTAGTGTCACAACGAAACAACTTTGTTCCTAATCAAACTGTTCCTATTTCAACTGAATGGGAACTATTGTTCCGTTTTAAAACCACAATAAGCTGCGCTTTTAATCGAACAGGAACTGGCGTTCCATTTTGTTTTAACCGCTTTACGTAACGTGAGCGATGGATCTTATTTAGCGTTAGCAATCAGGACCTCGCGTTCCCGATGTTAGTCTGCCATTCTAACGAACCACTTCTCTGCCAGTCAGGCTTGCCTGCAACATGCTTAATCACGTTATTAGGGCATGCAGGTCCGTGCAAGTTCGGAATTGTCCTTTTGTTCCGTTTGGTTATGTGTCGGCCCTAAAACAAATTTGTTTAATTATTGTGTTGTGCGAACAATGGGACATGCAAGAGATAATGCGAGAAGGGAAAAGCTTTTTTAGCCAAACATCGAATAATATCTCTTGGGAAGGATAAACAAGTCGGCTAATATATGTAGTATACCGCGCGAGAGCCGACAAAACTTTCAAATCTCCCAGCTAAGTTTGGTGCTAGAGATGAACAAACGAGAAGACGAGATCGACTGGTCAAAGTTAGCAAACGCATCGCCCAAACCAAAGAGGCTTCACTTAGAAGAAGACGATTCTGATGGCCTTTTTCACTGTCCACTTCAAACCTGCAATCACGATGGATTTGCCACGCAAAGAGGCTGTAGAAAACACGTAAAGAACAAACACCGTTGGTATTTTCATTTCGACGAAAAGCCAAACAGCACTCAGATTGAAGCAGCGTGTTTGGGCAACGAAAATGAAACCGACGCCGATCAGAAGACTCGACGTAAAATCAGGACAGTTGCGTCTTTTGACATGTCAAGCGATATTGCTCGAGATTTTTTATCCTGGCTAACCGGCAGTGGCGGCGGCTGTAAAAGCGATCGCCAAGCACAACAAATTGTCAGCAAGTGTTTGAAATTTCTGAAATTCTGTTGCGAAGACGAAGAGGAGCTCACTTTTGACATCGTCGACTTTAGTTTATGTTCTCCTAATCTCCTATTTAAATTTGTCGACACGATGCAAGACGATTGGAAGCTTGGGCACGCAGGACGTCTGGGCTACTTGGACGCCATTGCAGAACTAGGAGACTTTCGAAAAGTGAACGGCGCATCGAACTCCATTTTGAGAGGGCTGTCTTCAACAGAAATGTACTTGAAAAGGGTGCGCAAAACCGTCTCCAAAATGATGCGATTGCAGTGGACAAGCGAACTCGATATCGACGCCTTAGAAGCCAAGGGACATTGGGCAACGCTAGAGGAGCTATTGGAAGTCGTGGCGCGTTTCTTGCCGCGCTACGAGGGCGTGCTGAACGCGTGCAAGGAGAAACAGGGTACGGTATCCCCGTTGGACTTATCGTTTGCTACCAAATTCCTCGCTGTGTATTTGTTTATCAAGGTCAAAGGATCGCGTCCAATGACATATCAGTATTTGACCGTCGAGATGGTGAACAAAGCCAAGACGAACGGCGGGTTTATCGATCAGAAAATGTTCAAAACAGCGGGCAAATACGGCTTCGATTCTCTATTCCTGACTGACACTAGCATGCAAGTGTTGGATGGATACATCAATCACATTCGCCCTCTTCTCAAGCCGACCTGCGATTATGTTTTAGTAACGAGAAACGGGGGACAGCAAAACAAGCTGGGAGAACTGATGAGCAAGTTAGTTTTCGACGCAACTGGCAAGTACGTTCACCCGACTCGCTATCGACAAATAGTTGAAACTGCGAGCTCCAAACATCTCAGCAGTAGCGCGCAAAGCGCAATCTCCGAGGACCAGAAACACAGCTCTGTCGTGGCGAGAGTTCACTATCAAAAACAACGATCGCGCGAGGTCGCTACAAAAGCGCACGAATTCCTGGAAAGATTGCACGGCGGGGGATCGGAGTTAGAAATGGACGTGCGCTCAAGGCTTTCGGACAAATCAACGTCTTCCCAAGAGCAGGACGATGACGTTAAAGGCGACATGTCTTCTACCGAGGAAGTCGAAACGAGCCCCAAAACACCACCGCCGCCTACGCCTTTACGAAGGGTTCCAAGACTAAAGAGAGAACACGCGTCCAAAGTTACTGAAATTGGCGCGCGACGAAAACAAATGTTGTTCACCCCCGAGGAGGACCAATATCTAAAAACGGGACTTGAACGACACGGCTACGGGCAATGGCAAGCGATTCTAAGAGACCCCGAATTTCATTTTCAAACCGGAAGGACAGCAAACTCTCTGCTGAGTCGTGCTGCCAGAAGATTTGGATCACATTCGAAATCATGCCACAACTAAGTGGATCGACCATCGGCGCAGACATTTGCTTAGTCGCGAGGGGAAAATGTTATGAATTGGACAGAACTCGAGCTCTCTAGCAAGCCAATACAATGCGCGAAACGCAATGATATGGCGCAGACTAACTTGAACTCTTCTTGATAATATAAGTACCAAACGTATCCAGTTGACATTGAAAGTTCTTTGCATGCATGGAATTGTTGAACAATAGTTTTGATAAACGATGTGTATTCTTTATATAACTGATTGAAAGATTCGCCCAGCTTAAAGGAGCTATGTCGTGGTGATTTTGAGTTTTTTGGGGTCAAAACTGCTCCAAATTAAAACTAAGCACTTTTATCGTGCATGAAATGCTTGTAGAAAACTAAGAAGAAGATATCAAGTGAATTCTCAAAGAGAGAATAAACCATAATCAGAGTTTTTGCGAGTTTTCCAAGAGAGAAGCGACAAACTTGAAAAAATTGGCCAATTTTTTTCAAGATATTGGCCAATTTTTTCAAGATACAATCCAGTTCCATCCTGGCCATGTGCAACGCGCAAGACACTTAGTTTTTTTCAAAAAAAACAAAACTGAACCCTTATTGTTGGGTTTTTACTGAACTGTTTTTGAGAATATAAGTCGTAAACTTGTCTAGTTGACATTGAAAGTTCCTTGCATGTATGTAATTGTTAAACAATAGTTACAATTAAACAATTAAATTAAACAATAGTTACAATTAAACAATTAAATTAAACAATTAAATTAAACAATAGGCGATGTGTATTCATTTATATAATTGAAAGATGCATTTTTATAGACGCCAAAAGATGCATTTTCACGCCATTTGACCTGTATGTATTTAGCAATCGGCGGGTATTGTGTATCGGATGAATATTGATAAACAACCTCTTTGTGCAGAATACACACTCATTGCGATCATTCGTGAATGAAACTAGTTGAAGAGAAAGTTCATTAAAAACATGTCACCCAGAGCTACTTGTTCAATTTTACATGATATAAGCGGTTGACAGCAAAGTCAAAATGCGGATTTCTTGCCCTAATTACCTACATCGAATCGAGACGATACAAGAAGACACCTAGAGATGCAGGCTTTTGTCCTTTATTGCCCCCTGTGATCATGTCGGCTTTTGATATTCCGTATTCATTAGACCTACAGTTTCGAACACAATGGTGAACTAGTTTGAAGCAGATGTCGCGATAATTTGATACGCTGTGTTGCGAACTGTTCACAGCTATATCAAAAACAATTGGACAGAAAACGGTATTAATATCTTAACGTCAAAACGCTTGATTTAAACGTTACGCAACCTTATTTCACATGTCCATGTAAAGTTCTCAGTGCAAAACAAGTGAGCAGAAAGTGTCCATGATTGAAGTTGAAACACGCTTTTGCCAACTATTCGCAGTTGTGTTACTTTCTTTTTCGTATTATTGTGTATGATTTTCGAAGTAAGCAGATAGGGTATTGATTTCAATAATCTTGTAATTGTTCAGTAGGACTGACAAGAAAGAAAAAAAAGGAAAGAATAAAACTCGAAGTGAGCACATAGGGAATTGACTTCACTAGTCTTGAAATTGTTCGGTGGGACTGTCAAGGAAGTTAAACAGGAAAGAACTAAAACTCGAAGTCAGCAGATAGGGTATTGATTTGTTCTGTGGGACTGACAAGAAAGTAAAACAGGAAATAACTAAAACTCGATGGGAGCAGATAGGGTATTGATTTCTTTAGTCGTGAAATTGTTCTGTGGGACTGACAAGAAAGTAAAACAGGAAACTTTAAGAAACATACAGACTCTTACAGTTACAAGGAGTATTAACTTGAACTACTTTTATATTTTTGTTTTCATATTCCGGTTGAATCCGTTAAATCCACCGCTTCCGTCTTAGTAGGAAGTTTGTGTTGTAGATAATATATTACACTTAATAAGTTCACTAGCACTGCAAGTTCCAAACGAGATAAACTATCTAATATCAAAAGGGAAAGACGGATTGATGGATTTAACGGGGATATGAATACTTAATATATCATATATAATATATTACGCTTGATCAGTTCACTTGCACTGCAAGTTCCATCTAAGATAAACTCTCTAATATGAAATGGGCAAGACGGATTAACGGATTTAACGGGGATATGAATATTAAATATATATATATATATATATATATATATTTACCCTAAAGATACTTACAGTAACAAAGAGAAGTAATATATAAAAATATATATTATATATACAATTTAATATTCACATCCCCGTTAAATCCGTTAATCCGTCTTTCCCATTTTATATTAGAGAGTTTATCTTAGATGGAACTTGCAGTGCAAGTGTACTGATCAAGCGTAATATATTATAATATGATATATTAAGTATTCATATCCCCGTCAAATCCGTCAATCCGTCTTTCCCATTTGATATTAGATAGTTTATCTCGGTTGGAACTTGCAGTGTTAGTGAACTGATCAGGTGTAATACATTATCGACAATAAACTCCTTTTTAAGATGGAAACAACGGATTTAACGGATTCAACGTTATTTCAACTTTTGTCATCGAAGGCCTCTCACTATAAATGGTATCTTGCACATTGTTGGTTTTGGTGGACAAAAACCGTGCGGTTCTTGGGGAATATTTTGGTCCCATTAAGTAGTGTTTCCTTATTTTGAAAAACATTCGAACAAACAACGTTCTTAAAATCGGTATGCATTGAACTGAAATTAGTCTTGCTGTTCGGATATAGGAACAAGTGGACCTATCAATGTCTGTTCCTAATTTAAAGGAACGCATTTAGAGTTGAGCAAATTATCGAAATCGTATCGCGGTGCGACAACAAGAAAAAGCAATTTCTAGCATCGTACCACCTTGAACTTGTAAGAAATCATAAGACATGCACAGATTATTGTTGGATTCCAAACGATTTTAACGTTTTAAAAAAGGGAACAGAAATTTTGGGAAACGATCATATACATTCCCCAAAAGTAATGATAGCAAAAATTTTGGCCTTAAACACAAAGTTTTCACTTGGTATTTTGTGCTAAATGTTATTGGGCTACTCTTCACATTAAAACATTTTCGACTTAGGATTTTAAGTGATGCGACTCAAAATATAATGGGTTTTTCAAAAATCAAGTGTTCCGCGAGATTTTGCTTTTTTCCCTTTAATTACTTTAGGAGCAAATTAAATACGTACAAAAAGGAACTTTTGTTCCTTCGCAAATCCGTTAAAGGAGCAAAGATCAAATTGTTCCTTTTGTTGTACTTGGGAACACGAAGTTCCTATTTATTTATTTGTAGTAGTTAGGAATACGACGTTCCTATTTACTCAGATGAAAATTAAGGAACAAAAGGTTCCTATATGTATTACTTGGGAACACGAAGTTCCTATTTATGTAAGTGAAAAGGAACAACTGGTTCCTATTTGTAATACTTAGGAACACGAAGTTCCTATTTATTGAGGTGAAAAGGAAAAACTGGTTCCCTTTGTATTACTTGGGAACACGAAGTTCCTATTTATTTAGTTGAAAAGAAACAACTGGTTCCTATTTGCAGTACTTAGGAACACGACGTTCCTATTTATTGAGGTGAAAAGGAACAAAAGGTTCCTATATGTATTACTTGGGAACACGAAGTTCCTATTTATGTTAGAAGTGAAAAGGAACAACTGGTTCCTATTTGTAGTACTTAGGAACACGAAGTTCCTATTTATTGCGGTGAAAAGGAAAAACTGGTTCCCTTTGTATTACTTGGGAACACGAAGTTCCTATTTATTTAGATGAAAAGGAACAACTGCATGGTTCCTATTTGCAGTCCTTGGGAACAAAAGTTCCTATTTATTAAGGTGAAAAGGAACAACTGGTTCCTATTTGTAACAATCATATATGCTCATTCAGACACGATAGATATAAACACGTTTCCGAACTCAGTAAATACATATGGAGCCTAAAAGATCAAAACATCAAGTACAACATCACATGGAGAAAAGTCAAACAAACCATCGCATATACAAATGTAAGCAAAAAGTTTATGATTATGGGAATTTATTTTTTTCTGCCATCTGCAAACCCACCATGGCTTCGTTAAATAAGAGGAGCGAATTGATGTCAAAATGTAGACACGCGAACAAATTTCTACTGAACACCTCCATAACCTGAATGTTTATATTGTAATATACGCACTTAAACCTTGCGCGTATACGTATTTAGTTACACAAACGATGTATGGTTCTGTATCCCGTAGAATTTCTATTTTTGTATATTTTTGAATTTTTGGCAGGTGCCTGATGATCGTGTTGCTTGCAACACGTGAAACTCCGAGTAGTAGCAGATAAAATGTTTTTACAATCTTAACTACTTCGTACACTTCGTGCACTATATATACAGTCTTTTGATTAAACTTTGTCATTGATCGGTCTCATCCCTACGCGACCAGACCGAAAAAGATCATGGAGAGAAATCAATTCACATTCAACAACTGCACATTATCAAAATACGGAACGTCCTTAACGGAATACGTATCGAAGTATCGAAGCGACTCTTGTTGTCTTTGCGTAACACGCGAAGACAAACGTGAGTTTTGTTCTCCATTGTAAACGCGATAGAGAATAATTAATCATGCATTTTAATTCACCCATACTCCCTTTCGGTGTGGTCGCGTAGGGGTAAGACCGATCAATGACAACGTTTAATCAAAGGACTGTATACATACATACATATATATATATATATATATATATATATATATATATATATATATATATAATTCATCAAAATCATCCTTGTCGTGATATTAAATCCAGACAAACTTATAAAACAATCACAAACTGGAAAATTTGGCAAAGTCGAATTTTCCAGTTTGTGATATATATACCCGTTTTCAAGTGCCTTAAATCGACTAAAGGCAATAAACCATTAATTTGATGTCTTTTGCACATATACAATCTTAGAGCATAGACTTGACTAATATCCAATAACAACAAGTAAGTGATGTTATTGAATACTCCTACAATTGTTATATTAAAATCACCCAAAATCACACAACTAAAATTGCCATAATTTTCTGACGAAATTTGCTTATGGCCCTGTCACACTATTGCGTATCGTACTAGCGTATGCCAGCGTATGAAAAATATCACTCATACGCTGGTATACGCTGACATACGCTAGGAGTACGTTAGGCATAGGTTGTATACGTTACAAGCAGGGTCGTTTACGGTGGCATACGCTGGCATACGGCGAGGCAGAACATTTTTTTTAAGCATGCTTAAACATTTTGTGCGTATTCGGACGTATGGTTTATACCCTAAACATACGCTAGGCATACGCTGAATACGCGAGAGTTACGCCAGAGGTACGTTACTCATAGGTCAGGTACGCTGGTCATACGCTGTATTTTCAAGGGAATTTTGTGCGTATGAAAATTATTTTATGAATTTTCATACGCAACTCATACGTTTCTTTAATACGCAATAGTGTGACAGGGCCTTTAAATCACCTTAAAAGCGCCCCAAATCGCCTAAAGTCGCCTCAAATTACGGCGATTTTACCTCCCAGAAAATAAACATGCACCTAAACTCGCAGCACAAAGAAGCTTTCTTCATTACAGGGCATTGGGCTGCGTTGATGTCGTGTTTGACGTTAAATTAGCAAATGTAAAGTTCATAAATTGTGACAACTTCTGAGAAACGTGTTTGTCTCTGGAGGGATTCGTTGAATGGCAGTTGACTTGTATGGTGCTACAGCAACCACAGAAAAATGAACAAATGTGGCGATTGCATCATTTTCCCCGATATATTGTTAACAAGTTCGATTTGAAAACAGGGCCAGCTAATTATTACATCATCTTTCTCGGTTATTCATTAACATGTTTGCTTTGAGAAAAATTCAAACGCGAAACGTAAGCATTGTGAAAAGGACAAATCCATTTCGGGGGCAAATAAACCCGGAGCAGAATTATCCCTGTCGTCAACTGAACGGTGAAAAAATAAAGGGCCCGCTAACTGTGAACAAGTGTAGCATTGTGAGTGCTAAATGCGTATGCAACGTGAACGATGGACTGCAACGTTCAGCTATTTGTGTTGTTTGTGCTGCAATGTTCACATATCCACATGACATACCAACCGAAAATCACGTATTTTTAGTCAAGTTTACTACTTATATTATCACGAAGAGTTCTGTAAAAAGCCAACAATAAGGATTCAGTTTTGTTTAAAATCATTCTACTAGTGCTCTACGAGCAAAACTAAGTGTCTTGAGCTTCACATGGCCAGGATGGAAATGGATTGCATCTTTTCAAGTTTATCGCTTCTCTCTTGGAAAAGGGTCTGGATAATAGCAAGCAAGTAATAATTTTCAAAGCAACGACAACTGACTTAATTTTAAAAGACATGTTTCGACAATCCTTTGTCATCTTCAGTTTGAAATTTTAAGTTGCAAAGTTGAATTTATACTAAGTAAATGAAAATGCTAATGAGAGAAAACACCTTTGACAAATAAATGAAAGAATGTGTGACAATACGTGATTAAAAAGAAAGTTTTAAATTAACATGATACAACTGTTGGTTCAAAGAAGGTTGTTCCATTTGATATGCAGAGCTTCCTTTATCTTAAGCTGGAAATTGGTGGAAGCATGATCTAAGATATTGAAACAATTGGGTGAACATAAACTGTGGCATTCTTTAGAGTCTTCCAGGTGTTTGAATACGTGAAAGGCCCTATCAGTGGATAAGTGCTTACGTACGCGTGTGGAAAAATTTCGGGTGGTTTCGCCGACGTAGCAGGCATTACAGCCCGCAGACAAAAATTTGTAAACAACACACGAACGGAGCCCGCTCGGGATAGGTCTTTCACGCCAAACATGTTGCCGATCTTGAAAGACGAAAAGACTAATTTTATATCTATATTATTACAATAGCGTTTGATAAGTTGCCGAATCCTTTTCTGTGTAACACTGGGAAAATGAGCTATAATGCCTGCTACGTCGGCGAAACCACCCGGCATTTTTCCACACGCGTACGTGAGCACTTATCCACTGAACGGGCCTCCCACGTATTCAAACACCTGGAAGACTCTGAAGAATGCCACAGTTTATGTTCACCCAATTGTTTCAATATCTTAGATCATGCTTCCACCAATTTTCAGCTTAAGGTAATTCCCTCGAAAAGGATCTTATACTGAACTTTTTTCAAACTTGGTACGATTGAAAGCCATGCTTAGAACATTTAAAAAATGCAATAAAAAGAGAGGGTCACCGTGCTTGTTTTTACACTGCGCGCCCGTTATTTATAGCGACTTTTTATAATTGCGCGAAGAATGTTCGAAACTCGAACGTCGAGAAAGGGATTGTTATTACCTGCAGAAAACTATTATTACTATTGAAATTTTAACATTATTTATTTGATTATGCAATATTCTTTTAAGGAAGTCATTTCAAATTGCTCGGTCTTACAAATTTTGCAAGGAAATCGGACCGCTTCAGCATCACCACATACTCCTCATTGGCTCCAAATACAGAGTTTCACGCGATTTACACAGAATTAATACAAGTTCCACCACTAAACTTTTTTTCTGCTTAAAATATGTTTTTATAGTCTTATAACGAGTAAATTACATTAATAAAAAATAGGGGGCACCGTGCTCGTTTAGGAGAAAACAATCTTTTATTCATTTGGCTAACTCATTCTCAATGGAAACCTTCTTGGTTCGGACAGTGCGCGCGCTCGTGCGCGCGCTAATGACGCAAGAAATTATGCGCAGTACGTGATGCGCCATGCAATACTAAGGAATGACCTTGAGATAAAGGAAGCTCTGCATATCAAATGGGAACAACCTTCTTTGAACCAACAGTTTATCATGTTAAGTATTGTTCCACATAAGAACGATAGCAAACTTCATTGTTCTGCGGCATTAGCTCTTTCCCACATAGAGGAGGAGCTGATGGTTAATAATTATATTTCATCATAAAAATAAAGAAAATCCATTTGCGTCAAATAAATTTTAGGAAATGTTCGTGCTTAACCAATCAGAATAGCAGAAGACAATAGCTAATAATTTTGCTTCTTTGATGAAGTTCCCCAAATACAATTTCTTTTAAAAATTGTATGTTGTGCGATTGGGTCTCAAATGACTTGAAACCTTAAAAAAATTAGACAAAATGCACATTGAACCTTAATTTTTTAGCGGTTTTTGAGTCTAGGCCAATGAGATCACTAGTTGTAACAATGAAAAATCTTGACATTCAATCGTGTTTGACATTCCATTGCCGTTCAGCGCTATCCTTCTTATGCGGATCATTACTTAATTTAAAACTTTCTTTTTACTCAAGTATTGTCACACATTCTTTCATTTATTTGTCAAAGGTATTTTCTCTCATTAGCATTTCATTTACTTAGTATAAATTCAACTTTGCAACTTAAAATTTCAAACTGAAGATGACAAAGGATTGTCCAAACATGTCTTTTATAATTAAGTCATTTGTTGCTTTGAAAATTATCTTTCGGAAAATTCGCTAAAACTCTGATTATGGTTTATTCTCTCTTTGATAATACACTTGATATCTTCCTCGTAGTGTTCTATAAGCATCTCATGCACGATAAAGGTTCTTTGTTTTTATTTGGGGCAGTTTTGAACCCAAAACCTCAAAATCACCATGACATAGCTCCTTTAAGCTGGGTGAATCTTTCAATTATATAAAGAATACACATGTTTATCGTAATTATTGTTTAACAATCAGATATATGCAAAGAACTTTCAATGTCAACTAGATAAGTTTACTAGTTATATTATCAAGAAGAGTTCAAGTCAGTCTGTGCCATATCATTGCGTTTAGCACATTGTATTGGCTTGCTAGAGAGCTCGAGTTCTGTCCAATTCATAACATGTTTCCCTGGTGATTGAGCAAATGTCTGCGCCGATGGTCGACCCACTTATTTGTGGCATGATTTAGAATGTGATCCAAATCTTCTGGCAGCACGGCTCAGCAGAGAGTTTGCTGTCCTTCCGGTTTGAAAATGAAAATTGGGGTCTCTTAGAATCACTTGCCATTGCCCATAGCCGTGTCGTTCAAGTCGATCCCGTTTTTAGATATCGGTCCTCCTCGGGGTGAACATCATTTGTTTTCTTCTCTCGCCAATTTCTGTACCTTTGGACGCGTGTTCTCTCTTTATAGTCTTGGAGCCCTTCGTAAAGACTTAGGCGGTGGTGTTTTGGGGCTGAAAGGCCATGCGACATCGTCGGTAGAAGAAATATCGCCTTTAACGTCATCGTCCTGCTCTTGGGAAGACATTGATTTGTCCGAAAACCTTGAGCGCACGTCCATTTCTAACTCCGATCCCCTCTCGCCGTGCAATCCTTCCAGAAATTCGTGCGCCTTTGTCGCGACCTCGCGCGATCGTTGCTTTTCATAGTGAACTCTTGCCACGACAGAGCTGTGTTTCTGGTCCTCAGAGATCGCGCTTTGCGCGCTACTGCTGAGATGTTTGGAGCTCGCAGTTTCAACTATTTGTCGATAGCGAGTCGGGTGAACGTACTTGCCAGTTGCGTCGAAAACTAACTTGCTCATCAGTTCTCCTAGCTTGTTTTGCTGTCCTCCGTTTCTCATTACTAAAACATAATCGCAGGTCGGCTGTGCAGAGGCGAATGTGATTGATGTATCCATCCAACACTTGCATGCTAGTGTCAGTCAGGAATAGTGAATCGAAGCCGTATTTTCCCGCTGTTTTGAACACTTTCTGATCGATAAACCCGCAGTTCGTCTTTGCTTTGTTCACCATCTCGACAGTCAAATACTGATATGTCATTGGGCGTGATCTTTAACCTTGATAAACAAATATACAGCGAGGAATTTGGTAGCAAACGATAACTCCAACAGGAATACCGTACCCTGTTTCTCCTTGCACGCGTTCAGCACGCCCTCGTAGCGCGGCAAGAAACGCGCCACGACTTCCAATAGCTCCTCTAGCGTTGCCCAATGTCCCTTGGCTTCTAAGTCGTCAATATTGAATTCGCTGGTCCACTGCAATCGCATCATTTTGGAAACGGATTTGCGCACCCTTTTCAAGTACATTTCTGTTGAAGACAGCCCTCTCGAAATGGAGTCCGATGCGCCGTTCACTTTCAGAGAGTCTCCTAGTTCTGCAATGGCGTCCAAGTAGCCTAGACGTCCTGCGTGCCCAAGCTTCCAATCGTCTTGCATTGTGTCGACAAATTTAATTAGGAGATTAGGAGAACATAAACTAAAGTCAACGATGTCAAAAGTGACCTCCTCTTCGTCTTCGCAACATAATTTGAGAAATTTCAAACACTTGCTGACAATTTGTTGTGCTTGGTGATCGCTTTTACAGCCGCCGCCACTGGCGGTGAGCCAGGATAAAAACAATCTCGAGCAATGTCGCTTGACATGTCAAAAGACACAACTGTCCTGCTTTTACGTCGAGTCTTCTGATCGGCGTCGGCTTCATTTTCGTTGCCTAAACACGCTGGTTCAATCTGAGTGCTGTTTGGCTTTTCGTCGAAATGAAAATACCAACTGTGTTTGTTCCTAACCTTGTTTTCTGCAGCCTCTTTGTGTGGTAAATCCATCATGATTGCAGGTTTGAAGTGGACAGTGAAAAAGGCCATCAGAATTATCTTCTAAGTGAAGTCTCTTTGGTTTGGCCGATGCGTTTGCTAACTTTAACCAGTCGATCTCGTCTTCTCGTCATCTCTAGCACCAAACTTAGCTAGGAGATTTTAAAGTTTTGTCGGCTCTCGCGCGGTTACTACATATATTAGCTGACTTGTTTACCCTTCCCAAGAGACATTATTCGATGTTTGCATTGGCTAAAACAGTTTGTCCCTTGCCGCATTAATTGTCTCTTGCATGTCCCATTATTCGCACAACACAATTAAACAAATTTGTTTTAGGGCCGACACATAACCAAACGGAACAAAAGGACAATTCCGAACTTGGACGGACCTGCATGCCCTAATAACGTGATTAAGCATGTTGCAGGGAAGCCAGAGTGACAGAGAAGTGGTTCGTTAGAATGGCAGACTAACATCGGGAACGCGAGTTCCTGATTGCTAACGCTAAATAGGATCCATCGTTCCCATTACTTAAAGCGGTTAAAACAAAATGGAACGCCAGTTACTGTTCGATTAAAAGCGGAACTTATTGCGGTTTAAAAACGGAACAATAAATCCCATTCAGTTGAAATAGGAACAGTTTGATTAGGAACAAACTTGTTTCTTTGTGACACTAATAGGAACCTTTCAAACAAAATGGGAACGACAAGCAGTCAATTAGGAACAACACGTTCCTCATTGCGAATCAGAGAAAACGTAACCGGAACAACTGGTCCTCATTGTCGAGGTCAACAGCGTAATATGCTAGTTAACAGGAACAAAGTGTTCCTTATTGGGTTAAGTGGGCAGGAACATTTGTTCTCCTTTCCCTCAAAAGAGAATAGATAGAAAAATCGGAACCACCCAAAAAGGACCTTTTTTTCCTAAACAGACGATAACGGAAGCAATTGTTCCTTTTCACCTGAATAAATAGGAAATTCGTGTTCCTAAGTACTACAAATAGGAACCATTTGTTCCTTTTCACCTGAGTAAATAGGAACACGAAGTTCCTATGTACTACAAATAGGAACCAGTTGTTCCTTTTCACCTGAATAAATAGGAACACGAAGTTTCTATGTACTACAAATAGGAACCAGTTGTTCCTTTTCACCTGAGTAAATACGAACACGAAGTTCCTATGTACTACAAATAGGAACCAGTTGTTCCTTTTCACCTGAGTACATAGGAACACGAGGTTCCTATGTACTACAAATAGGAACCAGTTGTTTTTTTTTCACCTGAGTAAATAGGAACACGAAGTTCCTATGTACTACAAAATGTAACCAGTTGTTCCTTTAAACCTTCATAAATATAACCACGAAGTTTCTATGTACTACAAATAGGAACCAGTTGTTCCTTTCACCTTCATAAATAGGAACTTTGTGTTCCCAAGTACTACAAATAGAAACCAGTTGTTCCTTTTCACCTAACAAAATAGAAACTTGGTGTTCCCAAGTACTACAAATATGAACCTTTTGTTCCTTTTCATCAATATAAATAGAAACTTCGTGTTCCTAACTAGTTGTTTCATTTTACCTCACTAAATAGGAACTTCGTGTTCCTAAGTACTACAAATAGGAACCAGTTGATCCTTTTCACTTACATAAGTAGGAACTTCGTGTTCCCAAGTAATACAAATAGGAACCTTTTGTTCCCTTTCAGCTAAGTAAATAGGAACTTCGTGTTCCCAAGTAATACAAAGGGAACCAGTTGTTGCTTTTCACCTGAATTAATAGGAACGTCGTGTTCCTAAGTCATACAAAGGGAACCAGTTGTTCCTAAGGTTGTGTTCCTAAGTACTACAAATAGGAACAATTTGTTCCGAATTTGCTGACCTTTGTTCCTTTAACGGATTTGCGAAGGAACAAAAGTTCCTTTTTGTACATATTTCATTTGTTCCTAAAGTAATTAAAGGAACAAAAAGCAACAACTCGCGGAACACTTAATTTTTGAAAAAAACATAGTATTTTGGGTCGCATCAATTAAAATCCTAAGTTGAAAATGTTTTAATGTGAAGAGTAGCCCAATAAGATCTTGCACAAAATACCAAGTTAAAACTTTGTGTTTAAAGCCAAAATGTTTGCCATCGTTACTTATGGGGAATGTATATGACGATGGTGCTAGATAGATATGTTGTGATCATTTATCTACTCGTATGTTTCTATTTTTAGGCAAGCGGCACCTGGCCAGCGCTCAAGTGCAGCAAAATACTGCTCGCTGAAGCTCGAGATGGCATTGATATTCATCCATACAGTCACTGGACATTTCGAAAGAACCCTGGAGAGATAGGTCGCGTTCAGCTTTTTGCGACAAAGTTTGGAAACCCTTTTCCTGGTGCCCTTGTTAAAGTCGAGCCATGCAATTGTCACACATTTTTCGGCGGTGGTCGTATCGGTGCACCGATGGTTGGCCAACCTCCTTTGCATGTACCATCTCATGCAATCGCAAATGAAAATGGAATTGCAACACTTTTCATCGAAGCAAACGATCCCAAAAATAACAGGAGCTTTGTGGATGGTCAGGTTTATCCATTTATGTACTCTATCGAAAGTCAAAACAGAAGCTGCTCGAATATATGCGAAAATAATGTATTGATGCTACTTGATACGGTTTTTGTTTTTCTTGTATTCGATCAGTACAAGCCTAAAGGCTTAGAACCGACATGGCTGGATGATATCTACCCCATATTTAAGCAATATGCAAATTTATATCCAATCATGACTGAAAACTTCTTAGATCTTGGAAATTATTACGACGTTGTAGACAAAAGGAGGATTATCAAAATGACTATGGAGCTGCCTGTATCGCATCCAAATTATATGCCTGTTACCCGTGACCTCTCGAAGTCCAAACGTGAAGTAATTTTGAAATGGCTTTCCAACGATGAGCTCCCTATCGGTGAGCCAAAGAACTATTATTCTGTCGAAAACCTCCGAAAGGACTTACAGACTGCTCTTCAAATAGAGTATTCAACTATTCCTATATATCACACTGCTTTGGCCTCCATCAAGCAAGGCTACAACCTCAAAATTCATGCAGTTATTAAAAGTATTTTAATTCAAGAAATGATGCATTTGTCGTTAGTTGCTAATATTCTTAATGCAGTCGGAGGTGAACCATCTCTATATTCAAATGACTTTTTCACCCGTTACCCTTCGCGCCTTCCTGGTGGATTACATCCCGACCTCGTTGTCCCAATGGAAAAGCTTTCACTTAGTCTTATCAGGAACATCTTTATGAAGATAGAACAACCAGTGCTAGAGCAAGAACGAATTTCAAGCTTTCAACACGCATTTGAGTTCGTACATCAAAAAAAAGGTATGAAAGGAAACGTTTACAGCCAGAATAGTGAAAAAGGGGCACGCTACAAAAGAGGAGAGATACCCATAGTGCGGGATAGCAGTGTTACAGATCCATTGGTTGACGAAAATAGGTCGTCAGCATGTTTCAATTCATTCTCTAAGGAACAGTTTCTTAAAGGTAAGTGAATTGATCACTTATAAGTATTGATTATTTAAGTGTTCACTTTCTTAAAGAAGAAGAATAAAGTAAAGAAAAAGTATATTTTGGTTAAATAACAGTCACAAAAGTGTCTATGAGAATTCCACATAAAGCAAATATATGTTTTGTACCCTAATTACCAGAAACTATTTTACGATTCATAGTTGAATTTATAATAAGGAATATTGCGTAACATAATGTTAATGAACAAGAAGGTTGTACACATTTTTTTAAAAGGAATAATTTCTTTTCACAATATACGATCATCTGTAACAATATACTGCATAGTTACAGATGATCGCGGTACAGAACGAATGTATTTTAAGTACATCAATCCTTGTCCAGCATAGTAGGAAGGAGGTACCTGAATAGGCCATTTCCGAGTTGTCTTTAGCCTCTCTATCAAAGCGAGGCTAGGTGCGAAACCTTTCATATGAAAATGAGTTTTCATTCACATGCAAATAAGTTTTATTTGCATGTGAATGAAAACTCATTTTCATATGAAAGGTTTCGCACCTAGCCTCACTTTGATAGAGAGGCTAAATACAACTCGGAAATGGCCTATTGAAGAGGTTTAAAGGAGGGATAGAAGAAAGAAAATGATTTTTGGAACACCAACAGATAGTTGATACCCGTACAAGAGCACCGCAGCTTGCTACCGGGGGGGGGGGGGGGGGGGGGGGGGTGGGGGGGGTCTTGCTAGTGGACTAACTTGGTGTCTGTCTATTAATTATTAACTACAAATTCTAATTTTAAGACTTCACTAAATCGTCAATGTGTATTTTTCTAAGTTTTACAAATCCTTTGAGAAAAACTATTCCCTCCCAAAAATACCCAAAAATTTAAAAAACATCCCGCAACAAAGATTCATAAGATGAGTGAAGGGTTTTGGATTGCTTGAAACGTGAACGAGATATTTCCATTAAAGTCGCGCGCTCTTCAATTTCAGCTGCTTACGTGAGTCAGCACGTGCATTGTGTTGAGAAAAACAAATGTGGCGCCTATTCAGCGATCATTTTATTTTGTTCAGCGTGGATCGCGAAAGTGTTGTTTTTCGTCTTAAAATCAAACAGTTTGTTGTTCGTAAAAATGTTTGTTGAATCAATAGATAATTTATAGAACCATTAAAGAAATACACTGCTTTTTTGGTCGTTTTTGTCTTTGGATCGAGAACCCAGTCAAATGCAACGCATGCGCAGTTGACCAAAAAATTGTGACTGGATGTTTTAGCGACTTTCCTTGGAAACGTGCTGATTTTTACGGAACCACTCGTTAGAATTTCACGAAATTTGGCACCATAATAGTTCCGAATATGTCGAACTCACCTGCCATCAAAAATTTGAAATCTAACAAAGGAGATTTTTACAAAACGCAAACATATTAAGTCACAAATTACGAAAGATCCCTCTGTCAAAATTACATGAGACCAGTGTTAACACGCGAATATTTTTATGAGTTTACTAGATACCAATGATGGACAAAATCTAACGACTAGATTTTCTGAAAATAAACGAAACCAAATATTGCAGGCTGATTTACAATCCACCTTATTGCCATGGCAAGCCATGGCAACACCCTAAAAGCTCGACAAAAATATCAAAATATAAAGCTTGTTGCTTAATCTTATGCCTCGCCAATTTTGGGCGCCCAGATGTTAGTGGTTTTAAAATGACAATGAATGATGCATAGGTACAGTAAAACTGTGTTCAGCCACCGAATAAGTGGCGGAAAAATGGCATTCAGGTAGAGTTCTGCCTTAAACATTCGTTTGGGAGAATAGAGAGGTTGGGAGGGAAGGGAAGGGGAGGGGAGGGGAGGGGAGGGAACGGAAGGAGAGGGAAGGGGAGGAGTGGAGAATGCAGTTACGGATCCAAACTAATTTGCGCGAGCAGTTATGGTCTTTCTCCCAAGTCTAAGTCTATTCCATTTCGAGCAGATTTCAAGCTACGTCAACTGGAAAAAATTCGTCAAAAGGTTGACCCGATAAATGAACTACCCGACGGAGAAAACCAGGGAAAAAAGAGAAAGGTAACGATAAATTAAATAGATACGGTCGCACCTCTAAGGACTGGTGAAAAAGTATTGTGGGTGGGGG
The DNA here is from genome assembly GCA_024195265.1 of Dendrophyllia cribrosa. Classification (NCBI taxonomy): domain Eukaryota; kingdom Metazoa; phylum Cnidaria; class Anthozoa; order Scleractinia; family Dendrophylliidae; genus Dendrophyllia; species Dendrophyllia cribrosa. Next base: position 13,032,767 of record JAJLRJ010000003.1, read on the forward strand.
GGGGGGGGGGGGAGAAGCATTGAGGGGGGGTACATTGAGGGGGATGGGCTATCAGTTTTTGAGACCTTGCAAAGGGGTGGGTTGTGTAATGTTTTTCAACAACCCATGAGGGGTGGAACACCCTATTTTATAGTAGGTAATAAATTTGTTATTTACCGGTCGGGAGGTCCGTATAGGAAAAAAAATCTGTCTTTGTGTAAAATTTATCTTGTTCCAAACGTTACAACATTATCATTTACATGTATAATAGTCAGTGACTTTGGCTTGTACTCCCACTTTTAGTTTTTGGTTTAGCCAGTCGAACTGAACATTACACAAAACTTTTGAAAGACTGTTGGCCGCTTCCGTTAATTAGGTTCTCACTGGTAAGATATTTCGTTACGTCCTCCAGCATCGACATTGCTTCCTGTCAACACCTTACAATCTGGCTTCAAACAATGATTGCAATAAAACTTCTAAAAGGCCAAGAAAGTGAAACTTTTGTGTAGAAACACTAGTGATCAGAGACCTTTAAGATCTACAAGTGTCAATCACTGGAAGAAAGACAAGACAGTTGTCAAACATGTTACGCTATTATGCTGCAGTACTGTATTAATAATAATAATAATAATGATAATTATTGATTTGTATTGCGCAAATATCAATCCAGGGAAAGAAATTTTCATCTGCGCATTACATCGACTCAACAAAATCCTGAAATCCTAGTACATATTCCAATTAATTCTTATTTTAAAATTCTAAAATTAATCTTTAAATTAATCTTTAAAATCCTATTTACAAATCCTTCTTTATGAAAAGAATAAAACAATAAATTAGCTGGGAAACGCCTTCTGAAATAAATGAGTTTTAAGAGCCTTCTTGAAAGCATTAACTGAAGATTATATTATATTACATGTAATAAAATCGCATTGATCTGTAGAACGCTTTTATCTTCTAATAGCGTACAATTAACACATAATCGTGAAAAGTGAAATTACTACAGCTATGCAGTGCACAGATAACCAGTGTCCGTAATGCGGGATTAAGTGCCACTCGGGTCACAGAAAAGTTTCCGTTGTCCGTATTAACCGATGTCCGTATTAAGCGGGCTAATTTAAGAGAAAACATATGACCGTTTCGTTGGGACATACAAAACTGTCCGCAGCGGGGTCCCACTGTATTTACTGATAGCTGAGAAACAGCTGGTTCCAACACCCCCATCCAAGTGAAAAGAATCACTTGAAAAGACTCAAGATTCGCTTTGTAAAATATTAAGAAACTACTATACGAAACACGTTTTGAATGTTTGATGTGTTTGTCCGAGTGTGTTTTTTAGAAATCACAAGCCGTTTACTTTCGAAGTCAGAAAATGGGTTTAAAACCGATTTTAACCAGGTAAAATTCACCAAGGTAAATGTTCATGGTACGTCATGAAAAACGCTAGGATTTTACGTAGGTGAAAGTTTAAATGGACAGTAGGATCGATTGGATATCCCAATTAATGAAATATAACAAGTTTTGACAGCGAGTTCCAACTTTACGCTGGACATATTATACAATTAAGGTTTGAATCATTCCGTTTTTAAAAACGCGCACAGGAAAAATGACACACCGAAAAGCCTTGGTGCGTGTAAGTGACTTTACCCAGATGAATCGAAAGTCTAGGTAATTTTGGTTTCCTGTGTAATCATATTTTCCTAGATAAAAGTGCTTAGTGTAACCGTGTCTAGCGAATCTCATATATCAGCAGTGATTTCACCCTATCAGCAAACAACAATTTTTATTGTTAAAACATGGCAAACAGTTTTTTCATTTATTGTTTATAAAACAAGATAAAAAATTGACCAAACTACCTAGCCTTATATGTTTTATTATGTGTATTTCAAGGGCAGACATTTTCCGGATGGCGATATAAAAGCGATAAAGCACACCAATACCACCGGCGTTTTCTATAATCATATTTTAATGTCCTTCGCTACTTGTATAAATTAAAGTAAGAAAGAAAAGACATAGATAAAAAGTGCTTGGTGTAATCTTGTCTAGGCTCGTAGATCGACTACGACTTCTTCGTTACTTTTTATCTCGTTAATGCGCATGCGCGCAAACGAGATATAGGTATCAGTATAAAAAAGGGATAAAAGTTGTTAACAAAGGTTCTTTGTTAACTTTTGTGGACTTTTGTCCGGAGGGGGTTATTTCTTTCTTTTTTATAGAAGCTATATTAGGGCATTGAGGATATGGTTCGTTAAACCGGTTAGGATTTCAAGAATGGCGTCACATACCGCCACTAAAATTTTTGAGGAGCACCCCAGGACCTATTGTTAATTTCCCTAGGGTATTGAAATGTCATGAACTCGTCATGTCTTACGCTACGTCACCACAAAGGTATTACAGTTCTTATTACGTTTCGATATCTCACGTTAGCTATCAATCTTTCAAATTTGTTTTTAAGTGGATGAGTCCGAGACGTTCTACGCTCTTTGCGTGTTATGGTTTTTGTTTCCTGTCGAGTTGCAGTTGGGCCTCTTTTATTGTTTCTGTCTTATTCATCATGACTGTTGTTGTATCTATCTCATCGCCTGACAGATTGTTTCTAGGCTTAGTTACAGTGATCTGCGCGAGTTTCGCTTTGACATTTTCCGCGCTCGACGAAGCTAAGAAATTTCACCCTCTATCTTTGTCCGCTTTTTGAGGTTTATGGCAGAGTTGTTTTTCAACTGTTTAGAGCTATAACCTCATCGCCTGACAGATTGTTTCTTTTCTAGGATTTATTGTTTCTGTGGTTTTAACCACAGATAAAATCTACAGATGTTAAATAAAAGGACACGAAACTTTTTGCCTCTTTTTATATCACATGTTCCCACGGGAAAGTTTGTTATGAGTGGTTTTAATGAGCTCCACGCAGCTATAAAGCGTAGCGAATACAAGCTAAAATTAAAGCTTTGACTAAGTCAAACTTCCCATACGACCAAAAAGAGATCGCCGGATTCACCCCTCTCATAAAATAGAAGTCCGTATACGGGTGAACATTTTAAGTTCGTTTACCTACAGGTTGCAACTGAATTGATTGAAAATTCTAAAAATTGGCAGGAATGCTCTGCGATACCTTGTCTACCCGGGACGACTAGCGAGTGACAACCGGAAATCTCGTGAACAGAGTTGGTTTTCCAATTCGCTTAAAGTTAAGCGAGTCAGCTTAATTGAATGAAACTCTCGTTAAATTAAGCCACCAAACCAGGTAGCTTAAGCGAGTCGGGAATTAATTTTAGCCAATGAGAAGCAACTTGCGGTCATTTATCCGACAAGGCTGTCAAATCGGAAATAAAACACGTGTTCTATTTCATGCGTCGCTCGTTTGTGTCTTGTTGTACTAGATGTGGTCCAACCAAATTGCAAAGAAACTAGAACGTTTGCCTCTAAATACGAAGTATTTTCGCCAAATATTGTAAAGTAGTAGGTGCAAGCGCTCTCATTGCTTCAATGGTGACACAATTTCTGCTAAAAACAGTAGAATCATTTTCATTGTCATGCTGCACCTCTAAGGCACAAGCGAGGATACTAAGATATGGGGCGAAAATAATTTCCGCGCATGCGAAGAAGTGCAGCATGTGGAGGTTTCCGTCGCTGAAGGGAGGAGGGAGGGGCAAAAAGGACAGCTCTGAAGAGACCTCTCGGGGCATGAACGCAAAATGAGAACGATCTCAAGTCGGGAGGGCGTATAAATACTGAGCGAAATACCCGAGGTTATTACAACGGCCTCAGGAGGGGAAATGTGCAATTTATGTAGCGCGTGAGGCCATTACGGCGCAAACATACCAATGAAAATAGTAGAACAATTTTCATTGTCATGCTGCACCTCTAAGGCACACGCGAGGATACTAAGATATGGGGCGAAAATAATTTCATACCCAAGCACAAATTGCCGCTGATAGGCGAACATACCCCGAAAAAAAAAAAAAAGAAAACCCCATACCCCTCCCAATCTCAGACGCTCAACTCTGAAAAGGTGTGGTTTTATTATCAGCACATCAAGGAAACGCGAGGGACAATCCCTTGAGATTATTACGGGCACGGAACTCAGACCCCCAGCGATTCTGCATGACAAACGTTATTCGTCCCTTTGACTGATCCTTGAGCGAGAAGAGAAGCCGGAAGAGACAATACAATACGAAATATCGAGGGCCTAGGCTCGGAGTGTAAGTCAAAGAAAACGTTCTGTTCTCAACTAATCAAAGTTCAAACTGGGCAAATACGGAAAGCCCATAAATCCCATTGAAGCGGTCTGGTTTCCATGTTGGAACTGGAGGAAGTCGGGAAAAGCAGGATGTCACGATCTCCTTTAGAGCCAAGCTTGAATGAGGCTATGCAAGAAGAAACGATAAGTGGCCACCAATACTTTCTGGGATGAAGGTCGGGTACTACGATCGTGTAAGGACAGCTCTGAGTGGCGAGAAATCTAATCAGGGGGCCAACGAGCACAAAGGGAGGAAACACATATGCGTTATACGACGGAACCATTGCTTGTGAGAAAACATTTACCCCAAGTGCTTGCGGCGAGGACGAGGGTGCGAAGAAGGGAAGCGCCTGGCCAGATAGGTCTCTCTGGACATTATCGGAAGTAGCCATACGATCGATGGTGTGCGAACCGAATGCTCGCTGAGTGGATTGCCAAGATGCCGGCCTCAGCATGCATTCCCGGTCTGAGGAAATGCGGGAAGGAGAATCAGCTGGATTTCCTTGAGAAGGGAGAAAGTG